>CM054138.1:15196849-15209349 GCA_028751875.1 Rapana venosa | reverse complement strand
GAGTGTGTGTGGGGTGTGTGTGTGTGTGGTGGGAGAGAGAGTGGGGTGAGGTGTGTGTGTGTTGGTGTGTGGTATTGTGTGTGTGTGTGTGTGTGTGTGTGTGTGTGGGTGGGTGGGTGGGTGTTGTGTTGTGTGTGGTGTGTGTGTTGTGTGTGTGAAGTGTGTGTGTTGTGTGTGTTGTAGTGTGTTGTGTGTGTTGTTGTGGTGTGTGTGTAGTGTTGTGGGGGTGGGGTGTGGGTGGGTGTTGTGTTGTGTTATGGTGTGTGTGTGTGTGTGTGTTGTGTGTGTGTGTGTGTGTGTGTGTGTGTGTTGTGTGTGTGTGTGTGTGCTTGTGCATGCAGTATCCTTCTTCATTAAGTGGTGTGTGTGTTGTTGTGTGTGTTGTGTGTGTTGTGTGTGTGTGTTGTGTGTTGTTTGTTGTTTGTGTGTGTGTTGTATGTTTGTGTGTGTGTGTGTGTGTGTGTGTTGTGTGTTGTGTGTGTTGTGGTGTGTGTGTTGTTGTGTGTGTGTGTGTGTGGGTGTTTGTGTTGTGCTTTGTGTGTGTGTGTGTGTGTTGTGTTGTTGTGTGTTGTGTGTGTGTTGTGTTGTTGTGTGTGTGGTGTGTGTTTGTTGTGGTGTTGTTGTGTGTGTTGGTGTTGTAGTGTTGTGCTAGTTTTAGTGTGATGAAGAAGGAAGCAGAGTATGTGTGTGTCTATGTGTTGTAGTGTGTGTGTTGTGTTGTTAGTGTTATTTTAGCTTGGTTTTTGTTTTTTTAATTCCTCAACCATAGCTCAAGGTTCACCAATGGTGAGATTTTACGTACCTGATTCTTTTTGCCCACCATTAAAGTAATAGCCGCATTCTGTTACAAGATATGGTATTAAAATCTACATCAGTGTGCATGCACTTGTTAACCAAAAAATTGTCCTCCATTCCCACCGATATACAATGCTCTACTCATCAGAAAGGAGGTGCGGAGTTTAACGTGTGCACAAGATGTTTTTTGCCCACACCATTACACGGGGCTTCAGTTCATAGTCTCATCTGAAGGACTTTCGGGAGGATGGAGTCAGTGTTGATGTTAACCCTAAAAGGAAAAATTCCCCTTGAACAGGGGCCTTGGTGGGGGCTTGAACCCAGGCCGTCAGGTCACGAGCTAAATGCTCTAACCACTAGGCTATCCTGTCTCCCGGCTGCCTGTTTGAACACGAAGTGTACAGTGTTTTTCATTTATAACCCTAGAACGGACGCTATAGCCGAGTGGTTAAGACAGTTCGACTTTAATCCCCTGTGGTCCATGAAGTCGTGGGTTCGAATCTTGGCGACGTCTGATGAATTAAGGCTGGGGATGTTTACGATCTCCCAGTGCTTTAATTCCCTTTGTGTATACAATACACACGCAGAAAATCAAATATGCACGTTAAAGATCCCGTAATTCATATCAGCGTTCAGTGGGTTATGGAAACATGAACCTACCCAGCATGCATCCCCGAAGTCTGAATGCAGCTATCTTCATGAGAGAAGAAAGGTCGCATGCGGTAAAATCTCCCCATTGATGAACCTCGAACCAAGGAACAAAAAATAGCAAACAACAAAAAGTGTAGCGGTGAAGTTTCCTACTGCATACACCAGACATTACAGCGCCAACGCCTGTCTGACGCCGCTGTGCTCCCTGCATGGCGTGGCCGTCACCACTGTGGAGGGTATCGGCAGCGTGGCGTCTCGTCTCCATCCTGTACAGGTAGGTCACGACACGACAGCTTTCTTCCTTCCTTTGGGTGCCGTGTAATGGGGTTGCTCTTTCAGTCTGATGATATGATGGCATCTCCACTTTTGGGGAAATTCTTGAGCTAGAGATTTCCCCATTTCTGTGACTCCTTTTGTTTGTTTCTGTCTGTTTCCTTTCACTCCTCTATGTCTCTGTTTGCATGTCTGTCTGTCTGTCTCTTTGTCTCTCTGTCTCTGTCTATCTCTTTTTCATTTTCTGTTTAATCATCCCATTCTCTTGCCCCCTTTTCAAGCAAATCCTATCACTCCCTTTATTTCTACCTTTTCCTTTACCTCTATGTCTGTCTGTCTGTCTGTCTGTCTGTCTCTTCTCTTCTCTCTCTCTCTCTCTCTCTCTCTCTCTCCTCTCTCTCTCTCTCTCTCTCTGCCCATTTTCATGCTTTTTATTTTAAAAAGCAGCTCTGAATCTTTTTTTTATGAACACATTAATGAGCTGTCCTGAAGTCAGAATGTCGGCTGAGGCCAGCGGGCAGACCTCGCGCAGAGTTTCAAGCACAGGAGAAGGCCAGGCACTAACCCAGTAATGATGGCCATCTGTCCATAACCGCACTGAAGTATGTCCCAGAACTAACGCATTCTACCCAGAAATAATGGCCATCTGGCCACGGCCACACTGAAGTATTTGCCCATTCACTAACGCATTCTTCCCAATAGTTATAGCCATCTGGCCACGGCCACACTGAAGTATGTCCCAGGCACTAACGCATTCTACCCAGTAATGATGGCCATCTGGCCACGGCCACGGCCCCGGCCCCGCTGCAGTGCAGTGTGTGCCTGATGGGTGTTGCTGCTGCTGCAGGAGCGGCTGGCGTCCTCTCACGGGTCTCAGTGCGGCTTCTGCACCCCTGGCTTTGTCATGTCCATGTACACCTTGCTGAGAAACCACCCCCACCCCTCCCCCCACCAGCTGGACACTGCCTTCGATGGTGAGTACACACACACACATGCACATGCACGCACGCATGACAAACCACACGCCACGCACCACACACCCAACACACACACACACACACACACACACACACACACACACACACACACACACACCACACACACACCACACACACGCGCGCGCACACACACACGCGCGCACACACACACACATACACACACACACACACACACACACACACACACACACACACACACACACACACACACCACACACACTCTGTATTCAGTTGTGTTCTTCTTGTTTGTTTGTTTGTTTTGTTTCTTGTTGTAGTTTTTGTTCCATCATCTGTCTTCATCAAGATGGGTAGATACACATTTTTTTTTTATTGGGGGGGGGGGGGGGGAGGGAGTAAAGATGACAGTGAAGGGGTAACACAGGGAGACAGGCGGTCTAGAGGTAACGCTTGTGTAAAAAAAAAAGGAGATGGTCGCTGGTTCAATTCTAGTCTTAAGCTGAGCTTGTCCTTTTCTTCTAGACCGTTAACAGTGGTCTAGGGTTGTGTCATGGGTGATGGATAGCTCAGTGGTCATTGGGGATAGCTCAGTGGTCATTGGGGATAGCTCAGTGGTCATTGGGGATAGCTCAGTGGTCATTGGGGATAGCTCAGTGGTCATTGGGGATAGATAGCTCAGTGGTCATTGGGGATAGCTCAGTGGTCATTGGGGATAGCTCAGTGGTCAATGGGGATAGCTCAGTGGTCATTGGGGATGGCTCAGTGGTCAATGGGGATAGCTCAGTGGTCATTGGGGATGGGATATCTCAGTGGTCATTGGGGATGGGATAGCTCAGTGGTCATTGGGGATGGGATAGCTCAGTGGTCATTGGGGATGGGATAGCTCAGTGGTCATTGGGGATAGGATAGCTCAGTGGTCATTGGGGATATCTCAGTGGTCATTGGGGATAGGATAGCTCAGTGGTCATTGGGGATGGGATAGCTCAGTGGTCATTGGGGATAGGATAGCTCAGTGGTCATTGGGGATGGGATAGCTCAGTGGTCAGAGCAGCTGCTCTTTCCAAGCTAGGGTAAAGCAGCATTCAGCGTGGTTGCCTTGCAGATTGGGGACCAGTCCTACTCCTTGCCTTTTGTACAGTCCCCCAGATGGGTACCTGCCCTCTTTAAGGGTCAGGGAAGGGAAAGCAGGAAGGGAGAGGAGATGGGCGCCACCCTCAATATGCTGGCCCCTAGAGAAGCTGAGGTCTTTGTCACCTCACTCCCCAACAATCGCATAGTTCATGGAACACTTTGATTCGACTGCATGCTTTGAAAACCGATACTTTACCTAACAGGTACCACCTGTGTATGCTGACAGGTCATTTGTGTTGATTTTCCCTTGCCGTATACTTTGAATATCAGTAACAAACAATGTGTTTTGACAGGTAACTTGTATCACTTAATTGTGTACACTGAGTGTCAGTACTTTAGCTAACAGGTAACAGCGTGTGTTGGCAGGTAACTTACGTCACTTAACTGTATATATACATTGAGTATCAGTATTTGATCTAACAAGTGACAGTGTGTGTGGACAGGTAACTCGTGTCACTTTTACCTTTGTGTAGACATGGACTGTCACTACTTGATCTAACAGGTAACAGTGTGTGTTGGCAGGTAACTTGTGTCGCTGCACTGGCTACCGCCCCATCATTGAAGGCTACAAACCTTTCCTCAAGGTCAGTAGCTTTCAACAAATTTCATTCCAAGAAAATGATACATACACACGCACTTATGACATATAGAGCAGCAGTTGATGCACGCTTTTGTTTGCACGCTTACCATCATGGCTAAAAGGCTATGATCTTACTTTCTTCATGCAGAACAAATTTCTAGAAACCATATTAATTTTTCGCAACATGACAAAGTCCTTTTCATGCTTATTTCATCTTCTCTTTCTTTCTTTGTTTTTTTTTCTCAAAAATTATTTTTTCAACCAGTTTTTTTTCTTAAAGGGTCGACCCTTCTCATTAATTCTGAGGGTATTAAATTATTTTCTTCAAGTGTTTGTTGTGAGTTGCTAAGTTGTAGATGTTAAATAAAGAGTAGAGTGGCAGGAATAACTTCGTGGTTAGAACGCTGAGTTGTGATCTGACGGCCCAGGTTCGAGCCACCACCGAGACGCCTGTTTGTGAGAATTTTTCCCTCAGCTAGAGCTCTGGGGTTCACCAACAGTGAGATATTGTCGCTACGCGATCATTTACCCACCATTAAGGTAGCCGCATTCTGACTTCGGGATGATGTTTTAACGTGACTTCAGTGTGGATATGGTTTTGTAAAATGTTGTCATCCATTCCCATCGGCACGAAATGGTCAACTCTTCCGAAAGGCGATATGGATTTTGACATGTGTACGTGTGCAAGATGTTTGATGTGCGTTTGCACGCTTGACATTAGTTGATAGTCTCGTCCAAAGCACTTTTGAGGAGCGGAGTCAGCAGTTGTTGTAGTTGAGCGTTCCCCAGCTTAACACTCTGGGGGGTCACCCAGAATGTGCACTCTGACTTCTTCATCCCACCTGGGAATCACTGTGAGATTGAACTTGCACACAACTGAATGAAAAGTTTGCGTGTTATGACTGTTTTTAAGTAGCTCGCCATGTAGGCAGCCATACTCCGACTTCAGAGGATTTTTTCCCCAGGAGAGTGCAGATTGCTTTGTTTTAAGAGCTTTTCATGGCTGAAGGAAATCTCAACATTACATTTTACAACATAACAACATTTTTAGTGTAGGCCTTGGCAATTAGCTGACATTTTATTTATTGATTTGTTCTTTTATTCTTTTATATCGAAGATGATGGAATAAGCACTTATGTGCTTTTTTACACCCAGTCCGCGTGTGTTTGCGGATTTGTGAGTTCTGTCATCTGTTCCCACCGGCACACAATGGCCTACTCTTACAAAAAAACGGAACAGGATTTAACGTGTGCGCAAGATGTTCTGCGTGCGTTCGCACACGGGACCTCGGTTTATAGTCTCATCCGAAGGACTTTGGGGGAAGAGTGGAGTCTGCACTGATGTTAACTCCAGAGGAAAATATAAATAATAATAATAATAATAAATGGAATTTATATAGCGCTATATCTTGCAGAGACAAATCAAAGCGCTTGCACTCAACTCATTCTTACACAGACATACAACCAGTGACAAGCAATAGTTCCATCAAGTCCAAATGTGCACACACGCACACACACACACATGCACACACACACACACACACACACACACACACACACACACACAGAGGTCACACACCCTGGCAGGGCAATAGAATCTTGGCTGTTGAAGGCAGGGAAAAACTATGAGATGAGGCAGGAGGGGAAAATCTTAGGTTTGAAATAAATATGTCTTGAGACTGGATTTAAAAGTGTCATAAGAAGGCTTTTGGCGGAGAGAGAGAGGGAGATCATTCCACATCAATGGACCAGAAATAGAGAAAGAGCGACGGCCGATGGTGGATTGGTTGAATCTAGGTATTCGTAAGACAAGGTATCTGCAGCAGAGCGGAGAGAACGAGAAGGAGTGTACAAGTGAAGACATTCACAGAGGTAGGCGGGTGCTGTTTTGTGGAGACATTTGTAACAGAGAGTACTGATCTTATAGTTTACTCTCTGTGGCACAGGCAGCCAGTGGAGAGATTGCAAGAGAGGGGTAATATGCTCAGATTTTTTCTTTCTTAGGATTAGACGAGCTGCAGAGTTTTGTATACGTTGAAGGGATTGGATTGATGATGCTGGCAGACCAGCCAACAGAGAGTTGCAATAGTCCAGACGTGAAAGAATGAGAGACGCAACAAGTTTGGATGTTGCATCTGTGGACAGGTACTTTCGAATTGCACTAATACGCCGTAATTGATAGTAGCAGGACTGGCAGGTCTGAGTGATGAATTTTTGCATAGAGAGTGTGTTGTCAATAATGACCCCTAGATACTTCACAGCAGTGGATAAAGGGACTGAGCATTGCCAAGTTGTATTGAAGCTGTTGTGATAGAAGAGAGTTTGTGTTTGGTCCCTACAAAGCATGGTTTCTGTTTTATCTGCATTTAGCTGTAATTTGTTCTGTATCATCCAATTTTGGATATCTTGAAAGCAATGGGCCATATTTGTAAAGAGAGAAGGCAGATTTTCAGGAGTGTCGCTGCTTAGAATCTGAGAGTCATCTGCATAAAAATGATGGTTGATCTGATGGCGGTTAATTATATGTGACAGTGGAGCAGTGTAGAGGGTGAAAAGAACAGGGCCCAGAACAGATCCCTGTGGAACTCCACATTCCAATCTTGCAGGTACTGACTGAATCTTGTTTACTGTGACTGTCTGGAATCGGTCAGTAAGGTATGAACTAAACCAGGTAAGGGCTGTACCAGTAACACCAAATGTTTTTTGAAGACGGGAGATAAGAATAGAGTGGTCAATAGTGTCAAAGGCTGCAGATAAGTCGAGTAGAGTAAGAAGGGAGATTTTCCCTGAGTCAGAAGCGAGTAGGTATGATACTGATATAATATGCCCCTTGAACGGGAATCGAACCCGGGTCGTCAGATTACGAACTCAGTGTTCTGTGACCACTAGGCTACCCGGTCCCCCCAAAACATCAATAACTGAGTCAGCTTTTGGCCCTGGCTGTAAGCAGCGTCGAGCGTGGTTACCAGTTGGATGGGTGACCGTTTGCGCGCCTTGGCTTCAGTACAGTTCCCCCAGCTGTAAATGGGTACCGGACTCTTTAGGGTCAGGGAAGGTAAAGCAGCGAGGGAGAGGAGATGGGCGCCAATGCCCTCAATATGCTGGCCCTAGAGAAGTGAGGTCTCTGACGCCTCGCTCCCCTACGACCTTATAGGTTATGGGACTCCTTTACCTTTACCTTAGTAGCGTTAACTTCAGGGGAGAAAAGTTCCCTGGTATGGGTATCTCAGTGATGGCTCGAATCGGCACTGTGAGACCGTGAGCTCAAGGCTCTAACCACTAGGCTACTCCCTCCCCACTCTGCCTTTACCGGGAGTGCTTTAACTCAGGGCGTGTGGCGGCTGCTGGCTGTGCAGGGAGGCTGTGGGATGGGGGACCAGTGCTGCAGGAATGGAGGAGCAGGACAGGGCAGTGCCGGGATGAACGGCCAGGCAGAGGACAGTGCACAGCCCCCACAGGTAGGTGTGTGTGTTGTAGTGGGGTGTTGTGTGTGTGTGTGTGGGGTGGGGGGGGTGGGGGGGGGTGTGTGTGTGTGTGTGTTGTAGTGTGTGTGTGTGTGTTGTAGTGTGTTGTGGTGTGTTTTGTGTGTGTGTGTAGTGTGTGTTGTAGTGTGTGTGTAGTGTGTGTGTTGTAGTGTGTGTTTTGTGTGTGGGAGGGTGGGGGTGGGGGGGGGGGTTTTGTTGTGTGGTGTGTTGTAGTGTGGTGTGTAGGTTGTGGTGTGTTTGTGGGGGGTGGGGGGGGTGTGTGGTGTGGTGTGTTGTGTTGTGTGTTGTGTGTGTGTGTTGGGGTGTGTTGTAGTGTGTGTTTTGTTGTGTGTGTGTGTGTTGTAGTGTGTGTGTGTGTGTTGTTGTGTGTTGTAGTGTGTTGTAGTGTGGTGTGTGTGTTTAGTGTGTGTGTGTGTGTGGGTGTGTGTGGTGTGTGTGTGTTGTATGTGTGTGTGTGTGTGTTGTAGTGTGTGTGTGGGGGGGGGGGGGGTGGGGGGGTTGTGTGGTGTGGTGTGTTGTTGTAGTTGTGTGTGTGTGTGTGTGTGTGTGTTGTAGTTATGTGGTGTAGGTTGTGTGGGGGCGGTGTAGGTTGTGGGGGGAGGGGGGGTGAGTGTGTGTGTGTGTGTGTTGTTAGTGGGTGTCGTTGTAGTTTGTGTGTGTGTGTGTAGTGTGTGTGTGTGTGTGTGTGTGTGTGTGTGTGTGTTGTAGTGTGTGTGTGTGGTGGTTGAGTGTGTGTGTGTGTGTGGTGTGTGTGTGTGTGTGTTGTGGTGTGTGTGTGTTTTGTGTGTGTGTGTGTGTGTGTGTGTTTTGTGTGTTGTTGTGGTGTGTGTGTTGTGTGTGGTGTGTTTGTGGGGGGTTTTGGTGTGGTGTGTGTGTGTGGTGTGGTGTGTTTGTAGTGTGTGTGTGTGTGTGTGTGTTGGTGTGGTGTGTGTTGTAGTGTTGTAGGGGTGTGGTGTGTGTGTGTTGTGTGTATGTGTGTGTAGTGTGTGTGTTGTGGTAGGTTGGGGTGGGGGTGAGTGTGTGTGTGTTGTGGTGTTTTGTGTGTGTGTTGTGTGTGGGGGTGTGTGTGTTGTGGTGTGTGTGTGTTGTGGTGTGTGTGTGTGTGTGTTGTAGTGTGTGTGTGTGTGGTGTTGTGTGTGTGTGTGTGTGTGTGGGGTTGTGGTGTGTGTGTGTGTGTGTGTTTGTGTGTGTGTGTTGTAGTGTTGTTGTGTTGTGTGTGTGTGTGTGTAGTGTTTTGTGTGTGTGTTGTAGTGTGGGTGTGTTGTAGTGTTTGTGTTGTAGTGTGTGGGGTGTGTGTTGTGTTTTTGTGTGTGTGTGTGTGTTGTGTGTAGTGTGTTTTGTTGTGTGTTGTGGTGTGTTGTTGTGGTGTGTTGTGTGTGTGTGTGTGTGTGTGTGGGGTGTGTGTGTTGTAGTGTGGGGTGTGTGTTGTTGTGTTGTTGTTGTGGTGTGGGTGTGTGTGTTTGTGTGTGATGTGATGTGTTGTGTGTGTGTTGTGGGTGTGTGTTGTGTGCTGTGTTTGTGTGTGTTGTGTGTGAGGTGCTGTGAGTTTGTTGTGTGTGTAAAGTTGGGTGTGTGTGTGTTTGTGTGTGTATGTGTTTTTGTGGTGTGTGGTGTTGGTGTGGTGTGTGTGTGGGGTGGGGTGTTGTGGGGGTGTGTTAGTGGAGGGTTGTGTGTGTTTGGTGTGTTTGTGGTTGGTTTTTGTGTTGTGGTGTTGAGTGGTGTGTTGTAGTGTGTTTTGTGTGTTTTGTTGTTGTGTGTGTGTGGTGTGTTGTTGTGTGTGTGTGTGTGTGTTGTAGTGTGTGTTTGTGTTTTATGTGTGTGTTGTTGTGTTGTAGTGTGGGTGTGTGTTGTCGTGGTTTTTGTGTGTGTGTGTTTTTGGTGTGTGTTTTTTTTTTTGTTTGGGGGTTGTGGGTTGTGTTGTGTGTGTGTGTTTTTGTTGTGTGTGTGGTGTTTTAGTGTGTGTGTGTGTATGGGTTTTAGTGTGTGTGTTTTGGTGGTGTGTTGTGGGGTGTGTGTGTGTGTTGTGGTGTTTGTGTTGTGTGTTGTATCATTATGGGTCTGTTTGTTTGTTTGCTTGTTTGTGGTTATGGGTTCCATCCTTCACTAGCATCCAGAACTGGACTTCATGTTGAACAAGCCACGATGTCAGTTCCATACATGTTGTTGCTCTGATCATCTATTTTGTGATGTGCAGCTGCGATGTTCTCTTTATTGCCAAACCATAAAGGTGTGTAAACAAGTTGGGACTGTAATATATATATATATATATATATATTATATATATATATATATATATATATATATTTAGTAAGGCTACACTTGAACAATAAAAAAAATAATGGGTGGCGCTGCTCTCGTGGCGAAGCGCTCTCCCCAAGGAGAGAAGCGTAGCCCGAATTTCAAGCAGAGAAATCTGCCTGTGACTTAAAAAAAAAGCGCTTTGATTTGTAGCTTTACAAGATTCAGCGCTATATAAATTCCGTACATTATTATTATTATTACTTAAAGTGGTATTTAAATACAAATACAGAGGTTACAGATATGTCTTCACACCGTCAGTCGAGGTAGAAGTATGGGTACTGTTGCAGCAGCGAGCAATTAACAGAGGAAGGTGGAAGAGAGAGAGAGAGAGAGAGAGAGAGGAGAGAGAGATGAGAGATGAGGAGAGAGGAGAGAGAGAGAGGAGGAGAGAGAGAGAAGAGAGAGAGAGGAGAGAGAGAGAGAGAGAAAGTCTGCTATTGTATAACAGGGTGCAGGTTTTGCTGGCAATCATTTGGTAGGACAACACACCCAGGTTTAAAAAAAAAGATTTCTGTGGTGTTGATGAATGATTGATGACCAATGTCCATGCCTCTGCACTGTGGATGCTGGTCTTCAACATAAGTGTCTTTTGATGGGATGTTCAGAGCAGACTTTCTTTGTCTTTGTTGTTTGCTATTGGTGTTGGTGTTGTTGTTGTTGTTAATCTTGTTGGATGTAGTTGTTATTGTTGTTCATTTTCTCCTCCTCCTTCATATTATACTGCTATATCATCATCGTCGTTCTCATCATCATCGTCATCATCATCATCATCATCATCATCATCATCATCATCATCATCATCATCATCATCATCATCACCACCACCACCACCACCACCACCACCAGCACCACCACCACCACCGTGTTTATCATATGCACAAGGTCAAATATACACGTTAATGATCCCGTAATTAAAGTCAGCATTCGGTGGGTAGCGGAAAAAACAAACATACCCAGCATGCAACCTGTACAATGAAATTAATTGCTCTGAAGATGAAATGTTGTCGGCTGAGGCCAGCAGGCAGACCTCCTGCAGAGTCACAAGCACAGGAGAAGACCTGGCACTACACACCCCACCCAGTAAGAGGACGGAGAGAAGATAGATAGAGAGGAAAACAACATCAGTGAGTTAGTCTACAAACAAAACAAACAAGCAATCACACAATCAAATAAGCACAGAAACAAAAAACAAACAAAAGACAGAATCAGGACTATTCCAGCTATCACAAGTTTTCCACTTTTATTTTGGTTCACAAGCTAATGGGCTGGATATTTGGCAAGGTTTCTGTATGTTTTAGGAGCGTTTTGTAATGTTGTCATAATTTGTGTATGCATCTCTACCCACATACTTGCACATGTGAGTATACCTGAAAGTGAATATATGTCATTATGTGAGTGTGCACCTGTATGTGGCAGGGGAATGTCACTACTGCGGAGGAGGGGAAACCTTTGTACGACCCCACACAGGAACCCATCTTCCCCCCTTACCTCAAAGTGAGTCTCTCTCTCTCTCTCTCTCTCTCTCTCTCTCTCTCTCTCTCTCTCTCTCTCTCTCTCTCTCTCTCTCTCTCTCTCTCTCTCTCTCCTGCCTCTTCTTCCATTTCTTTCTATGATTCTTTCCCTAATAATGATCATGATGTGCAAGTTTTCTGAGAACAAAATGTTTAAACCGACAAGTTTTTCTTCTGAAATAATTGTCATAGATGAAGGATTTAAGATGAAGGATGGAGTTAACATCAGTGCCGACTCCACTCCCTGCTAAAAGTCCATCCGATGAGACTATAAACCGACATCCCCTGTACGAACCCACGCAGAACATCTTGCGCACACGTTAAAACCTGTTCCGCTTTTCGGAAGAGTAGGCCATTGTGTGGCGGTGGAAACGGATGACAAAATTTACAAAACTGCGTACACACGGGAACTGGATGCGAAAAAAGTACATAAGTGCTTATTCCAGTATCCTCAAAATAAAAGAAAAAAGATATACATAAATAAAGGTTGCCCATAAAACTGGTATATTGCCGCCCAGCTAATGGAGACATTCAAACTGAATGACAAGGGGCGGGATCGCCTAGTGGTTAGAGCATTGAGCTCCAGATCTGACGGCCCGGGTTCGAGCCACCATAAGAGGATGTTTAATCTCATGAGTTTACATCAGTACTGATTCCACTCCCCCCGAAATTCATTCGGATGAAACTATAAACCGAGATCTCGTGTGCGAACGCATGCAGAACATCTTGTGCGCATGTTAAAACCTGTTCCACCTGTTGGAAGAGTAGGCCATTTTGTGCTGGTAAGAACGAGTGGCAAAAAACCCCACCAACCCAAG
>CM054138.1:15151849-15186849 GCA_028751875.1 Rapana venosa | reverse complement strand
ATGTGGTGATGGTGATGGGTGTGGGTGATGGTGATGGTGAGGGATGATGGTGATGGTGTGTGGTGGTGGTGGTGGTGTGGTGATGGTGTGGTGATGGTGTGGTGCGGTGATGGTGATGGTGTGGTGTGGTGTGGTGATGGTGATGGTGATGGTGTGGTGATGGTGGTGGTTGGATTGGTGTGGTGATGGTGATGGTGTGGTGATGGTGTGGTGGATGGTGATGGTGTGGTGATGGTGATTGTGATGTGTGTGGTGATTGGTGATGGTCTGGTTGATGGTGTAGTGATGGTGTGGTTGATGGTGTGGTGATGGTGTGGTGATGGTTGTGGTGATGGTGTGGTGATGTGTGTGGTGATGGTGTAGTGATGGTGTGGTGATGGTGATGGTGTGGTGATGGTTGGGGTGATGGTGTGGTGATGGTGTGGTGTGATGTTGTTGTGATGGTGTGGTGATGGTGATGTGATGGTGTGGTGATGGTGATGTGATGGTTGTTGTGATGGTGTGGGTGGATGGTTGTGGTGATTGGTGTGGTGATGGTTGTGGTGATGTGTGTGTAGTGATGGTGTGGTGATGGTAATGGTGATGTGATGGTGGTGGTGTGGTGATGGTGATGGTGTGGTGATGGTGATGGTGTGTGTGATGGTGGTGGTGATGGTATGGTGATGGTGTGGTGATGGGTGTGGTGATGGTGATGGTGATGGTGTGGTGATGTGGTGATGGGTGTGGTGATGGTGTGGTGATGGTGATGGTGTGGTGATGGTGTGGTGTGGTGATGGTGATGGTGTGGTGATGGTGTGGTGTGGTGTGGTGATGGTGATGGTGTGGGGATGGTTGATGGTGTGGTGATGGTGTGGTGTGGTGATGGTTGATGTGTGTGTGTGATGGTGTGGTGATGGTGATGGTGTGGTGATGGTGTGGTGATGGTGTGGTGGTGGTGTGGTGATGGTGCTGGTGATGGTGTGGTGATGGTGTGGTGATGGTGATGGTGATTGTGTGGTGATGGTGTGGGGATTGTGATGGTGTGGTGATGGTGTGGGGATGGTGATGGTTGGTGATGGTGTTGGTGGTAGGTGTGGTGATGGTGATGGTTTGGGGATTGTGATGGTGTGGTGATGGTGTGGTGTGGTGATGGTGTGGTGATGGTGTGGTGATGGTGTGGTGTTGTGTGGTGTGGTGTGGTGATGGTGTGGGGATGGTGATGGTGTGGTGATGGTGTGGTGTGGTGATGGTTGGTGTGGTGATGGTGATGGTGTGGTGATGGTGTGGTGATGGTGTGGTGAATGTGTGGTGATGGTGTGGTGATGGTGTTGGTGATGGTGTGGTGATGGTGTGGTGATGGTGTGGTGATGGTGATGGTGATGGTGTAGTGATGGTGTGGTGATTGTGATGGTGTGGTGATGGTGATGTGATGGTGATGGTGATGGTTGTTGGTGTGGTGTGGTGATGGTGTGGTGATGGTGATGGTGATGGTGTGGTAATGGTGTGGTGTGGTGATGCAGGCGTTGGGGGGCAACATCATGACCGCCAGTCCTATCTCTGACCTCAACCCTCTCCTGCTGGCCTGTGGCGCCACTGTCCGCGTGGTCAACACAGGTAGGTGATGAATCCTCCATCATCATCATCATCATCATCATCATCATCATCATCATCATCATCAGCTATTAGTGGGGTAAGTCCCCTGCATTGGACTAGTATGGCCAGGCTAAAGAGGATTCAGGCCAACAATATTTAGAAAGACAGAGGCATACCTGGATATACCATCATTAGAATTTATTGTCAACACACTAATCTGGCCTAAAACAACATTTAGAAAGACAGAGGCATACCTGGATATACCATCATTAGAATTTATTGTCAACACACTAATCTGGTCTAAAACAACATTTAGAAAGACAGAGGCATACCTGGATATACCATCATTAGAATTTATTGTCAAAACACTAATCTGGCCTAAAACAACATTTAGAAAGACAGAGGCATACCTGGATATACCATCATTAGAATTTATTGTCAACACACTAATCTGGCCTAAAACAACATTTAGAAAGACAGAGGCATACCTGGATATACCATCATTAGAATTTATTGTCAAAACACTAATCTGGCCTGAAACAACATTTAGAAAGACAGAGGCATACCTGGATATACCTACATTAGCATGTACTGTCAACACACTACTCTGGCTTGTATTGCTGTATAGGTCAGAAGCCTGGACGATATACAACAATTGTAAAGAGACAAAAATAAACACAGCCGAAATGTGGTTCTGCAGGCGGCTTCTAAGAGTCAAAATGATCAGAGAGAAGAACTGGCCCAGGCCAAAAGCTGTGTCAGGTTATTGATGTCAGCTAATTGCCAAGGCCTACATTAAAATGTTGTTATGTTTAAAATGTTGTGTTGAGATTGCCTTCAGCCATGACAAGCTCTTAACATAACAACCTGCACTCTCCTTTATAGGAGAAAAATTCCTCTGAAGTCGGAGTATGGCTGCCTATGTGGCGAGGTACTTGAAAATAGTCGTACACGCAAACTTCTCATCCAGTGTACTTCCTATCTCACAGTGATTCCCAGGTGGGATGAATGAGTCAGAGTGCATGTTCTGGGTGACCCCCAGGGTGTAAAGCTGGGGAACGCACAACAACAACAACAACAACAACATCAGAGAGAAGAATAAATGAAAGCATTCTTGATGAACTCTCATTGCAAAGACACATGCTGGCTGAAATGGATACACACAGACTGAGATACGTTGGTCATACAAACAGAAACACACAGACAAATCTGGAAATGCTATGCTAGGAAATTTCCCTTTTCTATCCCTCTTTGTTTCTTTTCTTCCTGTGAACACCTTGTCTATTTTCTGCCTTCTTAGTTTATTTTCCTGCCTTGTTTTTTTCTCTTCTCCAGAAAGTTTTAAAATGTAACAACTCTCTCCTACACCGAAGTCGGATGCGCAGGGGTCTGACTTGTCAGGAGCTTAACGGCAGCGCAAAACATTTTGCTCGAATGAGAGATTAAAATAGTTGCTGTCTGAGTGTTAGACGAAAACGAAGAAGAAGACGAAGGCTGCAGGTGACGCTCACTGATGGTGTCACTGATTGCAGATGGCCAGGTTCGGGATATTGTGATGAACTCCGACTTCTTCCCTGGCTACCGTCAAACAGCTTTGCTGCCCTCAGAAATACTGCTGTCTGTTCTGATTCCCTACACCCAACAGGTAATAATTACCTCTGTGTGTGTGTGTGTGTGTGTGTGAAGTGTGTGTGTGTGAAGCATCTGTGAAGCTGTGTCTGAGGCTGTGTGAGTGTGAATGTTGTAAAAGAAGACATTTGCATGCATACAGTCTCATACATCTTTTATATATAATAATGCTATCGTGTCTATGTGTCTAGTATGTGTTTAGGCACAAATGTGTGTGTGCATGTGTGTGTGTATTTGGTGTGTGTGTGTGTGTGTGTGTGTGTGTGTGTGTGTGTGTGTGTGTTGTGTGTGTGAGAGAGAGAGAGAGAGAGAGAGAGAGAGAGAGAGAGAGAGTACGCGTGTGTATATATGTATGTCTCTCTTTGTGTCTATGCGCGCGCACACGCATACACGGCTGTATTAGTCTGCTTACATTTTTTGTTACATACATGGATGCATACATATCTAAAAAAAACATACTCGGCTGTTTGTTGCAGAACGAATATTTCTATGGCTTCAAACAAGCCACTCGGAAGGAAGACGACATCGCCATCGTCAATGCAGGAATACGGGTTCTGCTGGACGATGCCAGCACAGTGACACACATGGCCCTGGCCTTCGGGGGAATGGCGCCCGTCACTGCCATGGCAACCAAGACTGCTGCCTCTCTGATTGGACGGTGAGTCACGTGGTTAGATATGTTGCCATAGCAACCCCCAATAACAGTCATGGCCGCCAAGACTCCTCACTCTTTGCTTGGACGGTGAATCACGTGGTTATGTGTTGTTATGGTAGATTGATGGTCTAGAGGTAACATGTCTGCTTAGAAAGTGAAAAGTCAGGGTTCGATTTGGATCGAGGTTTGATCTCCAGTTGTGCCTGGAAGTTTTCCCCACATCATCTAGACCATGACTTGTCGTCTGGGTACTTATGTTTCAGGTAAAATGATAAATCCAGGTGCCACGTACAACATACAGTTAGTGTACTTAAAATAACTCATGGTAACAAGAGTTGTCGCTGGCAAAATCAGTAGAAAAAAGCCATTCCAATAGAGAAACAACAAAACATGCAGACAGAAAAAGGACAAGATAATGGATGGCGCTGCTCTTGTAGTGACTCTTTCTCCCCAGGAAGGGCAGCCCAAATTTCACGCGTGGGAAATTTGCCGTGACTTAAAGTGCATACAATACAAAACAATGCAATACAATACAATACAGTCATGGCAACCAAAACTGCTCACTCTCTGATTGGACGGGTTAGTCACATGGTTAACTATGTCACCACAGCAACCTTTATTTGAGGGTTTAATGAATTAATTGTCATAATTTGGTGGATCGGTGGTCTAGAGGTAACGCGCCTGTCTAGAAAGCGAAAAGTCCGGGTCTGAAGTGTGCGGCGGTTCGTACCCCGTTTGGACCGGAAATTTTTCCCCCATCCATTAGACCATGAGTGGTGGTCTGGGCGCTAGTCTTTCGGATGAGACGATAAACCGAGGTCCCGTGTGTTACACGTAATTATTTAGCGCACGTAAAAAAACCCACGGCAACAAGAGAGTTGTCCCTGGCAAAATTCTTAGAAAAAAGCCACTCTGATAGGGAAACAAATACAGCTGCAGAAAAAAAAAAAAAAAAAAAAGGGTGAAAGGGTGGCGCAGCGCTAAGTGGCGACGCGTTCTCCCGCTCTCCCCGGGGAGAGCAGCCCGAATTTCACGGAGAGAAATCTGCCGTGACTTAAAGTGGTATGAAATAAAATCTGAGCGCTTTGATTTGTTGCTTTACAAGATTCAGCGCTATATAAATTCCATACATTATTATTATTATTATAATAGTTCACTCTAAGCATTGGGCTGGATAACAGGGGAAGATGGTTTTTGTTGTTTGTTTTGTAATAAATGACAACTTTCTGTGCAGTTTTGTTCTATAAGGGCATAGTGTTGTACCAAATGGTCTCTTCGTCATTCTCATTTGAAGGTTTTTATTTTTAAATGGATGGATGAGCGGCTATGTGATGTATAAAGAGCATAAAAATCTTCACACTCACTGGTATGATTACAGTGCTAAAAAGGAAGAACATTATAAAGAGGGTGACAGGGAATGTGAGGGAAGCTTGAGTATGGCAATATCAGCTACAAATACAGACAGAAATACAGGGAGAGGGAAGAGATAGCCTGGTGGTTAGAGTGTTGAGCTTGTGATCTGAAGACCTGGGTTCAAGCCGTCACTGGGATATCCCATTCCAGGGTGTTTTTTCCTCTGAAGTTAACATCAGTGCCGACTCCACCCCCTTGAAAGTCCTTCAGATGAGACTATAAACTGTGGTTTCACGTGTGAACATAGAGAGAACATCTTGCTCTGACCACCAGGCTATCCTGCCCCCTCAGAATTACTTCGTTATCTGCATGATGACAGACAGACTGCTAGAGTATTTAAAAACAAGGGTAAATGGTGTCCCATAACCTGTAAGGTCGTAGGGGAGCGAGGCGTCAGAGACCTCACTTCTCTAGGGGCCAGCATATTGGGTGGCGCCCATCTCCTCTCCCTTACTGCTTTACCTTCCATGACCCTAAAGAGGGCAGGTACCCATTTACAGCTGGATGAACTGGGGGAACTGTACTGAAGCCAAAGCGCGCTGCAAAACTTGGCAGGGGGAAAGTGAGTGCTCTGACCACTGAGCTATCCCGTCCCCTCTTAAAGCATAACTTACTGTAACCCCATCATTGGCTTGTCAACAGGCAGTGGAATGAGGAACTACTTTCTGAGGCCTGTAAACTTCTGGCAGAGGATTTACCGCTGAGTGCTGAGGCCCCTGGCGGAATGATACAGTTCCGTCGTTCTCTCACTCTCAGCTTCTTCTTCAAGGCTTACCTGCAAATACTGCGTTGCCTGAAGAAACAGGTGACCACTTTGGACGCACGCACGCGCAGCCGCAAACGCACGCAGACACACACACACAACACACACACGCACACAACACACACACACACACCACACTCCAACACACAACACACCACACACAAACACACACCACCACACACACACACGCACGCACGCACGCACGCACGCACGCACACACACACACACACACACACGCACGCACGCACACCAAAACACACCACGCACACACACACACACACACACACACACACACACACACACACACACACACACCACACACACATACACACACACACACACGGGATAGCCTAGTGGTTAGAATATTGCGCTCGCAATCTGACGACTCGGGTTCGATTCCCGTTCAAGGGGATATTTTCCTCTGGAGTTAACATCAGTGCCGACTCCACTCTCCCCAAAAGTCCTTCGGATGAGACTATAAACCAAAGCCCCGTGTGCGAACACACGCAGAACATCTTGCGCACACGTTAAATCCTGTTCCGCCTTTCGTCAGAGTAAGCCATTGTGTGCCGGTGGGAACAGATGACAGAATTTACAAAACCGCATACACACGGGGACTGGATGTAAAAAAGCACATAAGTGCTTATTCCATTATCCTGGATATACAAGAATAAAATAAATAACTATAAAAAAATACTAAAATAAACACACACACTGTATGCGCATGCAATGTAGGCCACTCTGTGTTTCTACCTTTCCTGTCCCACGCAATGTAACAGCAATAATTATACCTTGTACTTTCTTTCATCTTTCTTGTCCCAGCCCACATATTAATTGCAATGTACTCAGTGTTCCAAGAAACCATGACTACTTCTTTTTTTTTCGGGATGGGGGAGGGGGGGGGGAGGTAGCCTAGTGGTTACAGCAGTGCAACTGTGATCTAAGGGTCCGCCAAGCCGTCAGTTCTAGGGACTAATTATTTTCCCTGGAGGTAGTATCAGTACCGACTGCACTCTCCCACGAAAGTCATCTGGAGGAGACTATAAACCGAAGTCCCACGTGCCAATGCACGCAGAGTATCTTTCATTCATGTTTTTAAAAAAAAGTTCTGCCTTTCAGAGGAGTAAGTCTTTGGCTGGTAAGAAGAGATAACAAAATTAAAAAAAACAAAAAAACAACCAACCCACGCACTCTGGTGTCGGGTCTAGACATCATACCCAACGATACAATGCGGCTACCTTAAAAGTGGGCAAAAAAACACGGTCTCATAGATTACGCAAAAGTTCTACCATTGGTGAACCTCGGAGCTGTAGCAGAGGAATAAACAACAACAACAACAACATCAACAACAAACAAACAAACAAACAAGCAAACAGACAGACAGAAAGACCAAAAGCAAGAAGAAAAGCCTTCCTGCCCAAAGTGCTCCAGCTCCCAGACTTCCCTGAGGCACGTTGTCCGGTCTGTGTCTGTGCAGAACAAGGCCTCAGAGGTGCCTCTGCCCCAGTCCTACCTCAGCGCCCTGCAGCCTGACCAGCGTCGCCTGCCCCAGGGAAGCCAGATGTATGAGAAGGCTGACCCTAACCAGGCCCCCGAAGACGCAGTGCACCGACCCCTGGTCCACGTGTCCGCTTACAAACAGACCACTGGGGAGGCCATCTACGTAGACGACATGCCCCTTATGGAAGGTGAAGGTCGCAGAAGGTGAAGGTCGTATAGGGTTAAGGTCGGAGAGGGTGAAGGTCGCAGAAAGGTGAAAGTCGCAGAGGGTGAAGGTCGCAGAAAGGTGAGGGTCGCAGAAGGTGGAGGTCACCGGGTGGTAGATTAGAGAGTGTTATTGACTGTCTGAATGAAATACCTTCATAATTATTTACATCGATTTATCATTATCAGTTTTTATTATTCAAAGCGTTTTTAAATGTGGAATCGTTGTATGTAAATGGTCTAGTAGGGTTGATATGAATGCACTCCATGTTTGACTTACCTTTAGGAGAACGCTCCATGTTTGATTTACCTTTAGGAGAATACTCCATGTTTGACTTACCTGTAGGAGAACGCTCCGTGTTTGACTTACCTGTAGGAGAGTACTCCATGTTTGACTTACCTATAGGAGAATACTCTATGTTTGACCTACCTTTGAGAGAATACTCCATGTTTGACTCACCTGTAGGAGAATACTCCATGTTTGACTTACCTATAAGAGAACACTCCATGTTTGACTTACCTGTAGGAGAACACTCCATGTTTGACTCACCTTTAGAAGAATACTCCATGTTTGACTTACCTTTCGGAGAACCGTAAGCCCTCCATGTTTGACTTACCTGTAGGAGAATACTCCATGTTTGACTTACCTTTAGGAGAACCGTAAGCCCTCCATGTTTGACTTACCTTTAGGAGAGCACTCCGTGTTTGACTTACCTTTAGGAGAACACTCCGTGTTTGACTTACCTTTAGAAGAACACTCCGTGTTTGACTTACCTTTAGGAGAACGCTCCGTGTTTGACTTACCTGTAGGAGAACACTCCATGTTTGACTTACCTGTAGGAGAACACTCCATGTTTGGCTTACCTGTAGGAGAACACTCCGTGTTTGACTTACCTGTAGGAGAACACTCCGTGTTTGACTTACCTTTAGGAGAACACTCCATGTTTGACTTACCTATAGGAGAACACTCCATGTTTGACTTACCTATAGGAGAACACTCCGTGTTTGACTTATGTTTAGGAGAACACTCCGTGTTTGACTTACCTTTAGGAGAACACTCCATGTTTGACTTACCTGTAGGAGAACACTCCATGTTTGACTTACCTGTAGGAGAACACTCCGTGTTTGAGTTACCTTTAGGAGAACACTCCATGTTTGTCTTACCTGTAGGAGAACGCTCCGTGTTTGACTTACCTGTAGGAAAACGCTCCGTGTTTGACTTACCTGTAGGAGAACACTCCATGTTTGACTTACCTTTAGGAGAACACTCCATGTTTGACTTACCTGTACAATACTCCATGTTTGACTTACCTTTAGGAGAACATTCCATGTTTGATTTACTTTAGGGTCATAAAGCTACAGGTCACATTGTGCGTGCGGGAGTTTTTTGCCTTGTGAATGTGATTGAAGCTTTAGGGCGCACATTGACCTTTTACTTTGCACATCTTACAAAGCCCCCACCCCACCCCCACCCCACCCACCCACTACCCTCCCCAGGTCTCTGCAAATGGGTTCTGGATCAGTCATTACAAACGACAAAACTTAGAGATTTGTGTGATCAAGCAAACAAAGACCTGCAGGAATTCATGTAGAAAATCTTCCATTTGAAAGTCTCCAGTCTGGTTAGTCGTGTGACTGTACAAGATGAGTTGAATGACCACTGATGGAAAGCTGGAAGTATGGCGAGGCTTGGAATGCATCAGACGTGGGTGGTTGTGTGCAGGGGAGCTGTACATGGGGCTGGTGCTCAGCAGCACAGCGCACGCCAGACTGCTGGAGGTGGACCCCTCCCCTGCTCTGGCGATGGACGGCGTGGTGGACTTTGTCAGCTACAGGGACGTGCCTGGCGACAACAGCGTGGTGCCGGGGGAGGAAATCTATGCTAGTGATAAGGTGAGGAGGAGGAGGAGGAGGAGGAGGAGGAGGAGGAGGAGGAGGACAGGAGGAGGCTGTTCTGAACTTTATTATTTTTAAATTTTTGTTTTTCGGCTAGAGCTCCCAGGTTCACTATAATTTATGGTGGTATTTTGGCATACTCGATCGGTTGTTGTTGTTTTTTGCCCATCATGAAGGTATCCGCATTCCGACTTCAGGGATGTATGCTGGATATGTTCGTGTTTCCGTAACTCACTGAAGGCATCCTCTGCATGTGTACATATACACGAAAGGAATTACGGTGGGAACAGATGACGGAATTTACAAAACCGCATACACACGGGGGCTGGATGCAAAAAAAAGCACATGAGTGCTTATTCCATTATCCTCGATATAAAAGAATAAATTAAATAAAATAAGGCACTCACTGGCAGGTCTGCACTTGAAGCTGACCTGGGAGATCGTAAGAATGCCCACACTTAATTCACCAGACGCCGCTGAGATTCGAACCCACGACTTTATGGACCCCTGGGATTGAGGTCGAACTGTCTTAACCACTGGGATATAGCGTCTGTCGTTCTTAACTATTGAAATGTGCAAGAGGGCATGCCTGACTTCAAAAAGTGGCCTTTTGACAAAAGGTTCTTTGACTTGTTGTTTTTGTTGCATTTTCCCCATCTTAAGTCCTTGGGTAGGGGTGGGGGGGGGGGGGGGGGGGCGGTGTCACCCAGAATTTGCATTCTTGTTTCATCATACCTGACAAATGCATTCTGTTTCTGACATCATTCCCAAGGTTGGAATATGGTTCTCTTAATGGTGGGCAAAAACTGTTACACGCACAAAATTATCAATGGTGAACCTCAAAGATTTTGCTGAGGAACGTACCCCCCCAAAAAAACCCCTCCAAACACACACCAACAAACAAATCCAACAAACAACCCACAACAACAACCAACGAACAAAAGAACAACAAAAACCCAAAACAAACAAAACCAAAACAACAACAAAATCAACGAAAACAACAACATCAAAGCCAAACCAAACCAAACCAAAACCCCCAAACCCCCCCAACCACACAGCATGTGTTCTCAACTTCTTCATTTGTTATTTAGAGATTGTAAAGAGCTTGTAAAGCTTAATAAAAATTATATTTCTAGCGTTTTCATTTTATTTTCAGGTAGGGGGGACATGCAACTGCCAGATGGTAGTGTATTAGGTGGCTTACAGTATTCAGATGATTCACCAAGGGCAGATAACATACTAACGATGACAGTGTCTTGGATGGTGTGCAGTATACACATGACTCACTAAGGGCAGATAACATAATGACGGTGACAGTGGTAACGTGTTCAGGTGACTCACTAAGGGCAGATAACATAATGACGGTGACAGTGGTAATGTGTTCATGTGACTCACCAAGGGCAGATAACATAATGACGGTGACAGTGGTAATGTGTTCATGTGACTCACCAAGGGCAGATAACATAATGACGGTGACAGTGCTGTGAGGTAACGTGTTCAGGTGACTCACCAAGGGCAGATAACATAATGACGGTGACAGTGGTAACGTGTTCAGGTGACTGACCAAGGGCAGATAACATAATGATGGTAACAGTGCTGTGGGGTAACGTGTTCAGGTGACTGACCAAGGGCAGATAACATAATGATGGTAACAGTGCTGTGAGGTAACGTGTTCAGGTGACTCACCAAGGGCAGATAACATAATGACGGTGACAGTGCTGTGAGTAGCGTGTTCAGGGACTCACAAAGCAGATACATAATGCGTGCCCGTGGTAACGTGTTCAGTACGATCACTAAGGGCAGATACATAATGACGTGACAGTGGTAACGTGTTCATGTGACTCACAAGGGCAGATACAAATGAGGTACATGTGTGAGGTAGCGTGTTCAGGTGACTCACGGATGGGCAATAACATAATGACGGTGAAGTGGTAACGTGTTCAGTGACTCACCAAGGGCGATACATATGACGTGATATGTGTAACTGGTAGGGGCTGATCCAAGGGATAAATAATGTGTGACTGGTAACGTGTTCAGGTGACTGACAAGGCATGTTACATAATGAGGGTACAGTGTGAGTACGTGTTCATACTCATCAGGGCAGTAATATGACGGTGACATGTGTAACTGTCGGGTGACTCACCAGGGCAGATACACATAATACGTGACGTGGTAACGTGTTAGGTGACTCACAGCAAATAATCGGTGACGTGTACGTGTTAGGGGATCACCAAGCTATACAAATGACGGTACAGTGGTAACGTGTTCGGATCACAAGGGCAGATACATAATGTGGTACAGTGCTGAGGTAATCGTGTTCAGGTGACTCACCAAGGCGTCATAATGACGGTGACCAGTGGTAACGTGTTCAGTACTCACAAGGCAGGTAATATGACGGTGACAGTGCTTGGGTAACGTGTTCAGGTGATCACAGGGCAGATAATAATTGATGGTAACGTGTGTGGGTAACGTGTTCAGTGACTCACCAAGGCAATACATATGCGGTGAAGTGGTAACGTGTCAGGTGTGACAAGGGCAGATAACATAATGATGTGCAGTGAACGTGTTCAGGTGATGACAAGGCAGATACATAATGATGGGTAACAGGGTGTGAGGTAATGTGTCAGTGACTCACCAAGGGAGATAATAATGCGGTGACATGGTACGTGTTCAGGTGATCATCACAGGGCAGATACATAATGACGGTGACATGTAACGGTGTTCAGTGCTCCCAAGGCAGATAAAATAATGACGGTACAGTGGTAAGTGTTCAGGTGACTCATCAGCAGTACAAATGACGGGTATGTACGTGTCAGTGATCACAAGGGAGATAATCGGTGCTGGAGAGTTCAAGCCAGCAACAGCCGTGCTGCCGTGTGCGTGAAGTACGATCCTCTGGAGCCTGTCATCACTATCGGGGTATGTGTCTCATCACTATCGGGGTATGTGTGTATGTGTCATCACTATCGGGGTATGTGTCTCATCACTATCGAGGTATGTGTGTATGTGTCATCACTATCGGGGTATGTGTCTCATCACTATCGGGGTATGTGTGTATGTGTCATCACTATCGGGGTATGTGTCTCATCACTATCGGGGTATGTGTGTATGTGTCTCATCACTATCGGGGTATGTGTGTATGTGTCATCACTATCAGGGTATGTGTCTCATCACTATCGGGGTATGTGTGTGTCATCACTATCGGGGTAGTGTGTGTGTATCATACGGGATGTGTGTGTGTCATCACTATCGGGTATGTGTGTATGTGTCATCACTATCGGGGTATGTGTGTATGTGTCATCACTATCGGGGTATGTGTGTCATCACTATCGGGGTATGTGTGTATGTGTCATCACTATCGGGGTATGTGTGTAATGTGTCATCACTATCGGGGTATGTGTGTATGTGTCATCACTATCGGGGTATGTGTGTGTCATCACTATCGGGGAATGTGTGTCATCACTATCGGGGTATGTGTGTGTCATCACTATCGGGGTATGTGTGTATGTGTCATCACTATCGGGGTATGTGTGTGTCATCACTATCGGGGTATGTGTGTGTCATCACTATCGGGGTATGTGTGTATGTGTCATCACTATCGGGGTATGTGTGTGTCATCACTATCGGGGTATGTGTGTCATCACTATCGGGGTATGTGTGTATGTGTCATCACTATCGGGGTATGTGTGTGCATCACTATCGGGGTATGTGTGTATGTGTCATCACTATCGGGGTATGTGTGTGTCATCACTATCGGGGTATGTGTGTCATCACTATCAGGGTATGTGTGTCATCACTATCGGGGTATGTGTGTATGTGTCATCACTATCGGGGTATGTGTGTGTCATCACTATCGGGGTATGTGTGTCATCACTATCGGGGTATGTGTGTGTCACTATATGGTATGTGTCATCACTATCGGGGTATGTGTGTGTCATCACTATCGGGGTATGTGTGTCATCACTATCGGGGTATGTGTGTGTGTCATCACTATCGGGGTATGTGTGTGTGTCATCACTATCGGGGTATGTGTGTGTCATCACTATCTGGGTATGTGTGTGTCATCACTATTGGGGTATGTGTGTATGTGTGTCATCACTATCGGGGTATGTGTGTGTCATCACTATCGGGTATGTGTGTGTCATCACTATCGGGGTATGTGTGTGTCATCACTATTGGGGTATGTGTGTATGTGTCATCACTATCGGGGTATATGTGTGTGTCATCACTATTGGGGTATGTGTGTATGTGTCATCACTATCGGGGTATGTGTGTGTCATCACTATCGGGGTATGTGTGTCATCACTATCGGGTATGTGTGTTGTGTCATCACTATCGGGGTAGTGTGTGTCATCGGGTATGTGTGTCATCACTATCGGGTATGTGTTGTGTCATCACTATCGGGGTATGTTGTGTATGTTGTCATCACTATCGGGGTATGTGTGTGTCATCACTATCGGGTATTGTGTGTCACTATGGTATGTGTGTCATCACTATCGGGTATGTGTGTGTGTCATCACTATCGAGGTAATGTGTGTTGTCATCACTATGGGTATGTGGTGTCATCACTATCGGGGTATGTGTGTGTCATCACTATCGGGTATGTGTGTCATCACTATGGGTATGTGTGTGTCATCACTATCTGGGTATGTGTGTGTGTCATCACTATCTGGGTATGTGTGTGTCATCACTATCTGGGTATGTGTGTGTCATCACTATCAGGGTATGTGTGTGTCATCACTATCTGGGTATGTGTGTCATCACTATCGGGGTATGTGTGTGTCATCATACGGGTATGTTTGTCATCACTATCGGGGTATGTGTGTGTTCATCACTATCGGGGTATGTGTGTGTCATCACTATCAGGGTATGTGTGTCATCACTGTCGGGGTATGTGTGTGTGTGTCATCACTATCGAGGTATGTGTGTGTCATCACTATCTGGGTATGTGTGTGTCATCACTATTAGGGTATGTGTGTGTCATCACTATCAGGGTATATGTGTGTCATCACTATCTGGGTATGTGCGTGTCATCACTATTAGGGTATGTGTGTGTCATCACTATCAGGGTAAATGTGTGTCATCACTATTAGGGTATGTGTGTGTCATCACTATCTGGGTATGTGTGTGTGTCATCACTATCTGGGTATGTGTGTGTCATCACTATCTGGGTATGTGTGTGTCATCACTATCTGGGTATGTGTGTCATCACTATCAGGGTATGTGTGTGTCATCACTATCAGGGTATGTGTGTTATCACTATCGGGGTATGTGTGTCATCACTATCAGGGTATGTGTGTGTCATCACTATCGGGGTATGTGTGTGTCATCACTATCATGGTGTGTGTGTCATCACTATCAGGGTATGTGTGTGTCATCACTATCTGGGTATGTGTGTCATCACTATCAGGGTATGTGTGTGTGTCATCACTATCGTGGTATATGTGTCATCACTATCTGGGTATGTGTGTGTCATCACTATCAGGGTATGTCTGAAACAAAATAAAAGAAGAAAGATAATGCAATCCTCTGTGTCACTGAATGCAGCAGCTAACACTGTACCTGGTGATGCCGACCGTTGAGACAAGTGAGATGTATATGTACATAATGACACAGATAATGAGAATAATATTGACACAAAACGGATTTCATGAGATGGATGTGAGATGTATATTTACATATATGACACAAACTGACAAAAAATGGATTTCGTTAGATGGATGTGAGGTGTATATTTACATGACACAGACTGACAAAAAATGGATTTCATTTGATGGATGAGATGTATATTGACATAATGGCACAGACTGACAAAAAATGGATTTCATTATATGGATGTGAGGTGTATATTGACATAATCACACAGAATGACCAAAAATGGATGTCTTGCAGGAAGCCATCAAGAAGAACGCCATCTTTCAGCCAATCCACAGCATCAGTCAAGGTGACGTCAGCGCTGGGTGGCAGGCCTCTGATCACGTGCTGGAGGGCGAAGTTCACGTGGAAGCTCAAGAGCACTTCTACCTGGAAACTATGGGTGCTGTGGCACTGCCTGGGGAGGATGGGGAGATGGAGATCTGGGCCTCCACACAGGGCATCACTTCTGTGCAGGTGTGTGTGTGTGTGTGTGTGTGTGTGTGTGTGTCTATGAGAGAGAGAGAGAGAGAGAGTGTGTATGTGAGTGCATGTGCGCGCATACGCATGATTACGTGTGCACTTGAGCAGACGCATGCATGCATAAGTGTATGTTTGTATATACGTGTGCATATGTCCTTAATGCATTTCTGTATATATTATATATAAATTGATCTGTGTATCTGTGTATCTATCTGTCTATCTGTCTATCTATCCATCCATCCATCCATCCATCCATCCATCCATCCATCCATCCATCCATCCATCCATCCATCTATCTATCTATCTATCTATCTATCTATCTATCTATATATCTATCTATCTATCTATCTATATTATCGATCGATCTATCGATCGATCTATCTATCTATCTATCTCTATATCTATATGTGTATGCGTGCGTGCGTGCGTCAGGGTATCTGTGTGTCTGTGTGTATGTATTTTATGAATGCTTGTAACTGGGCATATTTTGTGAATATATCAATACATCATATATGCATACACTTTGTGCCTGTGTGTATAACACTTACCAGGGGTCGGAGGGGAGTGTGGGGGGGTGGGGGAGGTGTCGAAAACTCCGGTGGTTAGAGCGTTGAGCTCAGGGGACTGGAGTTAAAGCCACTACCACGGAGATTTTTTCTGGGAGTTAGTTATACATCAGTACTGACTCCACTCCTCCCTAAAGTCCTTCCGATGAGGCTATAAACCGTGGTCCTTATCTGCAAACGGCGCAGAACATCTTGCGCACACGTTGAGCTATTCCGCATTTATTTCGGAACAATCGGCCATTATGCGCCTGTAAAAAAATGGATGATAAAATTATATTTAAAAACTTGCACCAATGGTGTCGTACCTAGACATCATCCTTGAAGTCAGGCAAAAAATGTTGCCAATGGTAAACCTCATAGCTCTGGCTGAGGTTTTAAAACAATTTCGACTAAATAAAACAAAAAGCAAATCAGGAACTAGGACACTTACACACAACAGTGTTTTGTTCACAGTCGGGCATCTCAGAAGCCTTGAACATACCACAGAACAAGATCGTGGTGAAAACAAAACGATTGGGTAAGTCTGTGATTCGATTCTGATCCTTCTCTTCTCCTCCTTCTCTTCTACTCTCTTCTCTTCTCCTCTCTTTCCTTCTCTTCTCTTTCTTCTCTCTCTTCTTTCCTCCCCTGTCGAAATGAAAACAATTAAGTAAATATATATTTCTTTTTTTTTTTAAACCCACCCTCCAACCCTGAAAGCCCCAACACAAACTCACCACAGCCGTAAAAATGAATAGAGAAAGGAAAACTGAGATCACCAGGAGACCAGAGCAACCGGGGTCACCAAATCAGAGACAGTTTTCTGTTGTTGCATGCTGATCAATGATGATGAGGATGGTCTGATGCTGCTGCTGTGAAAGTGCATATTGCGCTTATAGACTGCATGACAGGGCCGTACTTTACGATTCCTATCAAAACAATCTCCTGTTGTCAACTGGGCCTGAGAGATACAGATACCTGCTGTGTTGTTCAGAATTTGAGCACCTCTCTCAAAATCGCATCCAAAAACGGATGAAGCTCGATTGTGGGGTCCCAATCTTTCCAGTGAGACCATAGCAAACTTTCTCTGAGTAAGAGCCGGCCGGGGTCTGAAAAATGCCCGTGATTCTTACGGGAATCGAACCCGCAACAGTCTGGTCCGTAACCCAAGCCGCGCTAATCACTGCGCCAAGTCAGCTGGTGATATCTAAAGGCTTTGTAAATTTGGGTCAGGCAAACAAAATGATAATGATGATTATAATAATACAATAATATAATAATAATAATGATAATGATAATGATAATAATATAATATAATAATGATGATGATGATGTTAACAATAATCATGATGTTAATAATATTCACGATAAGACGACAACAATGATGATGATGATTTGATGATGATGATGAAAAGGACATGGAACTGGTGCTAGATGGTGTATAACAACAACAACAGCAGCAACAACAACAACGATTATAATGATAACAACAACAACAACATAATAATAATAATAATAATGACACTGCTGCTGCCACTACTACTACTACTACTACTACTACTACTACTACTACTACTACTACTACTATTACTACTACTACTACTACCACCACCACCACCACCACTACTTCTACTGGTAAGCGCTTCGATTTGTTTGTTTTACAAGATTCAGCGCTATATAAATTCCATCAATTATTATTATTATTACTGATGATGGTGATGATGATGACGATGATGATGATGATGATGATGTTAATAATAATGATAATAATAATAACAACAATAATAATAATAATAATAATGATAATGATAATGATGATGATAACGACACTAGCAACAGCACCACCACCACCACCATCACCACCACCATCACCACCACCACCACCAACAACAACAACAACATGCTATTTATTTATTCATTTTTATTTATTTATTTATATATACCACTTTAAATCACGCAGATTTCTCTGCGTGAGATTCGGGCTGCTCTCCCCAGAGAGAGCACGTCGCCACAAGAGCAGCGCCACCCATTTTCTTTTCTTTTATTCTGTCTGCAACAGTATTTGTTTTCCCTATCAGAGTGACTTTTTTTTCTACATAATTTTGCCAGGACAACTCTCTTGTTGCCGTGGGTTCTTTTACGTGCGCTAAATAATTATGTGCAACACACGGGACCTCGGTTTATCGACTCATCCGAAAGAATAGCGCCCAGACCACCACTCATGGTCTAATGGATTGGGGAAAAAGTTTCGGGTCCAAACGGGATACGAACCACCGCACACTTCCGACCCGGACTTTTCGCTTTCTAGACAGGCGCGTTACCTCTAGATCACTGATCCAGATAGCCAGCTGGTGTGTGGGCAGGCGGGGGGTTCGGGGGCAAGGAGACCAGAACCAAAGTGCTGACAGCGCCTCTGGCAGTGGCTGCCCACAAGTCAGTACCCAGCCTGCCTGTCTGTCTGTCTGTCTGTTTTGTGTATCTGTCTGTCTGTCCCTCTGTGTATCTGTCTTTCTGTCTGTGTGCTTGTCTGTGTATCTGTTTGTCTGTTTTGGTTTCTTATGTGGGTTTCTGCCTCCTGAGCTTTGCTTCCAACTTTCACCTTTCTGATTCTCCGATTTCTATACCTGCCTGTCTGTCTGTCTGTCTGTGTATCTGTCTGTCTGTCTGTCTGTCTGTGGGTTTGTCTGTCTGTGTATCTGTCTGTCTATCTGTGTATCTGTTTGTCTGTCTGTGCGTTCTCTGTCTCTCTTTCTTGTTTTTGTGTGTGTTGTTTTTGTCTACCTGCCTTTGTTCGTGTTTGTGTTTTTGTTTATTATTATTATTATTGTTGTTGGTTTTAATTAGTCCTTTTCTATATTGATGTTATCCCGATAAGGGCGGGGGACTGGATGTGAAAATGTTCATGTGTGCTTTCTCATTATCTTCGGAATAACAAATTTAACTTGACTCTCCCTCCCCCCCCCTTCTCTCTCTCTCTCTCTCTCTCTCTCTCTCTCTCTCTCTCTCTCTCTCTCTCTCTCTCTCTCTCAAGTGGGTAAACAGCACCCACGCCACACCACACCACACTACAGCAAGAAAAACCCTTAACTATTCTCCCTGTTGACACGACAGGACCAGGTGTGTATAAATTGTTCAGACTCAGGACAGACCACAACCGCCTAAACCACCATAATTATCATGTACACGAAACTGCACATGGACCACACAGAGCAGTGAGTGACCCTGCCAGACTGGCAGCAGCCAGACAGACAGACAACACCAGACCAGGTGCGTATGCAGTCCTGCCCGCTACATGAGGCAGCACTCTGAAGAAAGAGGACCTGGCCTGACTGACCCACACCACCCCAGTAGTGGCCAAGAAGCTCTGTGGAGACTGGGAGAGAGGACCTGCAGCAGAGTACAGCTGCCTTCATCACAGAGACTAAGCTGTCCATCTGACGAACACCACCCCCCACCCCCCAAAAGAGAGAACATGTCATTGCGTCTTCTTCTCTCTTCTCTTCCACTTCAACTCATTGAAGGAGTGGGGATGGGTGGGGGTGGGGGGGGGGATATCTTGCGCTCATGTTAAAGACTCGATCTGCCTTTCAGAATGAGTAGGCCATTTCGTACTGGTAGGAACGGATGACAAAATAATCAAAAAGAAAGAAAAAAACACACACATGCACACTGCTGTCACGTTTTACATACCATCCCAGAAGTCGTAATGCGGCTACCTTAACGGTAGGAAATAACGGCCACCTATACAGCAACAACAACAACAACAAGTCACCACTGGTGGTGAACCTCGGAGCTCTAGCCGAGGAACAAAAAGAAGAACCACAACGTAAAAATCAATCAATCAATCAATCAATCAATAAAGCGGTCTATCCACTCCACGAAAGCGACTGTCCACAGCGTGCACATCCAGCATAGCTCAGCAGAGGGTCCAGATCAGAGCCCCGTGGTAAACTGAGCGTACCCCTTCTTCCTTTGAGCAAGTGTCCTAACTAGTTTTGTTTATTTTATTCTTTTATATCGAGGATGATGGAATAAGCACGTATCGAGGATAATGGAACAAGTGCTTACGTGCCTCTTTACATCTAGTCCCCGTGTGTATGCGGTTTTGTAAATTTTGTCATCCGTTCCCACCAGCACACAATGGCCTACTCTTACGAAAAGCGGAGCAGGATTTAACGTGTGCGTAAGATGTTCTGCGTGCGTTCGCACACGGGGGCCTCGGTTTATAGTCTCATCTGAAGGACTTTTGGGGATAGTGGAGTCTGAACTGATGTTAACTCCAAGGGAAAATATCCCCTTGAACGGGAATCGAACCCGGGTCGTCAGATTGCGAGCGCAATGTTCTAACCACTAGGCTATCCTGTGTGTGTGTGTGTGTGTGTGTGTGTGTCTGTGTGTCTGTGTCTGTGTGTGTGTGTCTGTGTGTGTGTGTGTCTGTGTGTTGTGTGTGTGTGTCTGTGTGTGTGTGTGTGTGTGTGTGTCTGCGTGTGTGTGTGTGTGTCTGTGTGGTGTGTGTGTGTGTGTGTCGTGTGTGTGTGTGTGTGTCTGGTGTGTGTGTGTGTGCTGTGTCTGTGTCCTGTGTGGTATGTGACATGGGTGTTAAACTAAGCAGGCCCCTTCTTCCTCTGAGCCCAGTGTGCTAACGACCAGTGTGGCAGTCATGTGGGGGTGCTGTTTTCTGGCAGAGTGAAGCGGCCAGTGCGCTGTGTGCTGGATCGTGACGAGGACATGATGATGACGGGCACCCGCCATCCCGTGCTGGCCAAGTACAAGGTGGGCTTCACCGCCACGGGCCGAATCCTGGCTCTCCAGGTCGACATGTACCTCAACGCTGGCAACTCAGTGGACCTGTCCATTGGTGTGAGTGCTTTCCCCTTTTCTAAAAGGTAAAGGAGTCCCATAACCTACAAGGTCGTAGGGGAGCGAGGCGTCAGTGATCTCACTTCTCAAGGGGCCAGCATATTGAGGGCGGCGCCCATCTCCTCTCCCTCGCTGCTTTACCTTCCCTGACCCTAAAGAGTGCAGGTATCCACTTACAGCTGGGTGAACTGGGGGACCGTACTGAAGCCAAGGCGCGCAAACGGTCACCCATCCAACTGGTAACCACGCTCGACGCTGCTTAACTTGGCTGGGGGAAAAGCGAGTGCTCGACCACTGAGCTATCCCGTCCCCATTTATTTCTTGAAGGAGAAGGTGCAAAATATCTAAAATACTTTGCAGAAAATTACTTAAAAATTTAGAACAGAAATTACCTGACATCTTCATGATTATGAGAAATGTGACTTTTTGATGTGGTTTATGGATGATTTATCAAAATTGTTGCGTTATTATTTTTTATGATGTTCAGTGACAATGAAGGTGACGTAATGGTGCTGCTGTGAAAGTGCATATGCTTCGAGACTACTTGACAGTGAGTTTTTTCCCTTTGGTTGATAATCTTGACTGTCCTAAATTCTTCTGCTCACGATTTAATTTTTTTTTAACCTCTTTCCAACTGAGGGTAATGGTGAACGTGGTAGAGATTTAAGATTGACGAACCAATCACCTAATGACAGTAGTGATGATCCAACAATTCAGCATTTACAATGGCCGTGCTTTCTGTTGACAGTAATGATATGTTTTCCATCAAAAGCGATGAGCTATTTTTCTGTTGACAATTGCAAACAACCATTTTCTTGTCCTTTTACTAGCGGCAGTGGTGGCGACAAGAGAACACAGGATTTAAATTCATTACCGTTTCGTAATTAATAATTATGATATTAAAAAAAAAATCTCAATATTTTCAGCAGTGAAGTATTCTTTATTGACAGCGGCAAACTGTTAAAAACTTGGAGGTTATGCAGTTTAATTGCTTTTTTGGTTCTGGGCTACAGCTCCGAGGTTCACCAATGGTGAGATTTTGCTTATGTGCCGCCCCCCCCCCCCCCCCCCTCCCAATAATGAAGGTAGCCGCATTCCGAGTTTGGGGGATGCATGCTGGATATCTTCGTTTTTCCGTAACTCACCGAACACTGACCGGAACTATGAGACCTTTAATGTTCATATGTGATCTTCTGCATAGGGGAATTTAGGTAGTGGCAGGTCTGCATTTGAAGTTGATCTGGTAGATAGTAAAAATCCCCCTACCCCCCCCCTTCCTTCTTCTTCTTCTTCTTCTTCTTCTTCTTCTTCTTCTTTTCTCTCTTCCTTCTTCGCATTCTTCTTCTCTTTCTTCGCAATTCTTCTTCGCAATTCTCTTCGCAATTTCTTCTCTTCTTTTCTTCTTCTTCTTCTTCTTCTTCTTCTTCTTCTTCTTCTCTTCTTCTTCTTCTTCTTCTTGCAATTCTTCTTCTTCTTCTTCATTCTTCTTCTTCTTCTTCTTCTTCTTCTTCTTCGCAATTCTTCTTCTTCGCATTCTTCTTCTTCCATTCTTCTTCTTCTTCTTCGCATTCTTCCAATTCTTCGCAATTCTTCTTCTTCTTCGCAATTCTTCGCAATTCTTCTTCTTCTTTTTCTTCGCAATTCTTCTTCTTCTTCTTTTTCTTCGCAATTCTTCTTTTTCTTCTTCTTCTTCTTCTTTCTTCTTCTTCTTCTTCTTCTTCTTCTTCTTCTTCTTCTTCTTCTTCTTTCAATTCTTCTTCTCTTTCTTCTTCTTCTTCTTCTTTCTCTTCTTCTTTCGCATTCTTCTTCTTCTTCTTCTTCTTCTTCGCAATTCTTTTTCTTCTTCTTCTTCTCTTCTTCTTCTTCGCAATTCTTCTTCTTCTTCTTCTTCTTTGCAATTCTTCTTCGCAATTCTTCTTCTTCGCAATTTTTCTTCTTCTTCTTCTTTCTTCTTCTTCTTCTTCTTTCTTCTTCTTCGCTTCTTCTTCTTCTCTTCTTCTTCTTCTTCTTCCTTCTTCTCTTTCTTTCTTCTTCTTCTTCTTCTTCTTCTTCTTCGCAATTCTTCTTCTTCTTCTTCGCAATTCTTCTTCTTCTTAGTAATTCTTTCGCAATTTCTTTCTTTTCCTTTTCTTTTCTTCTTCTTGTTCTTCTTCTTCTTCTTCTTCTTCGCAATTTTCCTTCTTCTTCTTCTTCTTCTTCTTCTTCTTCTTCTCTTCTTCTCTCTTCTTCTTCTTCTTCTTCTTCTTCGCAATTCTTCCTTCTTCTTCTTCTTCTTCTTCGCAATTCTTCTTCTTTCTTCTCTTCTTCTTTGTAATTCTTCTTCTTCTTCTTCTTCTTCTTCTTCTTCTTCTTCTTCTTCTTCCATTCTTCTTCTTCTTCTTCTTCTTTGCATTCTTCTTCCAATTCTTCTTCGCAATTCTTCTTCTTCTTCTTATTCTTTTCTTCTTCTTCTTCTTCTTCTTCTTTCTTCTTCTTCGCATTCTTCTTCTTCTTCTTCTTCGCAATTCTTCGCAATTCTTCTTCTTTCTTCTTCGCAATTCTTCTTCTTCTTCTTCTTCTCTTCTTCTTCTTCTTCTCTCGCAATCTTCTTCTCTTCTTCCAATTCTTCGTTGTCTTCTTCTTCTTCTTCGCAATTCTTCTTCTTCTTGAATTCTCGCAATTCTTCTTCTTCTTGCATCTTCTTCTTCTTTCTTCCATTCTTCTTCTTCTTCTTCTTCTTCTCTTCATCTTCTCTCTTCTTCTTCTTCTTCTTCTTCTCTTCTTCTTCTTCTTCTCTTCTTCATCAGGACGCTCAGACAGCAAGTATAACTGTTCGTTGTCACGTTCACGATCCAAACTGCGTGTGTCTTCTAACTAACTAACTCGATGAATGTCTAACGTGACGATGACAGGTGATGGACCGAGCCATATTCCACGTGGACAACTGTTACCGCATCGCCCACCTGAAGACCACGGGCTACATGTGTCACACCAACCTGCCCTCCAACACCGCCTTCCGAGGCTTCGGAGGGCCTCAGGCCATGCTGGTCACTGAAACCTGCATCGCTCACGTCGCCTCTTACCTGGGCATGGCTCCAGAAAAGGTGAGCATCCTTCTTCTTCTTCTTCTGGAGGAGGAGGAGGAGGAGGATGGTGGTGATAGTGGTGATGTTGGTGATGGTGAGGGTGATGGTGGTGGTGGGGAAGGTAGTGGTGGTGGTGGTGGTGATGGTGGTGGTGGTGATGGTGAGGGTGGTGGTGGTGGTGGTGATGGTGAGGGTGGTGGTGGTGAGGGTGATGGTGGTGATGGTGGTGGTGGTAGTGGTGGTGGTGGTGGTGGTGGTGATGATTATGATTCATGATGAAAATGATGATGATAATGATGATGATGGTGATGATGATGGTGTGGTGTGTGTGTGTGTGTGTTTGTGTGTGTGTGTGTGTGTGTGTGTGTGTGTGTGTGTTGTGTGTGTGTGTGTGCGCGCGCGCGCGCGTGCAAATCCCCAATAACAAGAAACCCCACTGGACTGTAACATATCTGTTTGTTTGGTTTTATTTACTCTTCAGTTGCGGGAGATGAATTTCTACAAAGAAGGGGACAAAACTCACTACAACCAGATTCTGGAAGGAGTGAAGATTCAGGACTGCTGGCAGGAGTGCATGCAGCAGAGTGACTTTCCTTCCAGACGACGCCTGGTTGACCAGTACAACAGGTCAGACATGACCCACGTTCCTTTGTTTTTTTCTCCCCTGAGAGATGCACTTGCCTACAACCGCCGCACATGGAGCCAGCTGGTGCAACGTTCGTCTCACTGCAGTGCCCCTACGACCCCGGAGGGGAGTTACGGGAGCTTATGAGATGAAATGAGATGACATGAGATGAGATTAGATGACATGAGATGACATGAGATGAGATTAGATGTGACATGAGATGAGATGAAATGAGATTAGATGACATGGGATGAGATGACATGACATGACATGACATGAGATGACATGAGATGGGATGACATGAGATGAGATGACATGAGATGAGATGACATGGGATGAGATGACATGAGATGACATGACATGAGATAGATGAGATGAGATAAGAGATGCTGGGAGCCTCTCAGCGTAAACAGCATCTCCACCTCCTGGAAATTCTGTAGCTAGGAACTCCCCTCTTTTCTATCCCTCTCTTTGGTTCTGCTTTGCTTCTTAAGGCTTCCTGTCACCTCCTTCTTGTTTTGGGGTGAGTTTTGGGTTTTCTTTTGCCTTCTTGGTCTATTTTCTGCTGGTTTTGTCCAGAAAGACTTAAAATAAACAACAAACAATTGTCTCCTACGCCGAAGCGGGATGCGCTGGGTCTGACTTGTCAGGCGCTTTACGGCAGCGCAAAGCATTTTCGCTCATGTAATAGACAACAATAGTTGCTATCAGAGTGTTCGACGACGAAAACGACGAAGACGTAGAAGAAAAAGCAGCAGCATAAGAAGATATATATATATATATATATATATATATATATATATATGGAGAGAGAGAGAGATAGATAGATATAGAGAGATAGAGAGATAGATATATATCTCTCTCTCTCTTTCTCTCTCTCTCTCTCTCTCTCTCTCTCTCTATATATATATATATATATATATGTATACATGTATATACTTGTTGATCACTTGGGATGAGTATAACAGATGTATAGAAGTGTATTTGCATCTATTGCATAGTACTTTCAGTCACAACACACGTCTCTGTGTGAATTCAGGGTTATTCGCCCCTAGGGAGAGCGTGTCCACGCCTCAAGAGCACGGACACCTATTATTTTGTTGTGTTTTTTTTCCCTGTCAGAATGTGTATTTGTTTCCCTTATCAGAGTGGCTGATTTTTTGTTTTTTAAAGTTAAAAACAGACTTGTGCCAAGGACAACTCTCTCTTTTTGCCATGGGTTCTTTTACATGCTCTTAATATGTGTTGCACTCAGGACATTGGTTTATCATCTCGTCGAAAGACTACAGAGTTACCTCTATGTTTTGGTGGTGCAGGGTGGGGGGGGGGGGGTGGGAGAGAGGGGACTAGTTGGTTCACGAGGATCCACCTCGTGGTGTGGGAGGGGGTGTTTAGAGGTGTGTGTGGCACATCAACCTCTGTCTATGAGTTGTTGTTTTTGGTTCTTCGCAGAGGCCAGGTTAATGGGTGGATTGTGAGTGGCGTTTTTTTGTTAAAGAGGATCCGACCCTGTGGTTGATTCAGTGTGTATCTTTTATATGGGTGTTTACCGCTACACCACACAATGCCACCTTCCATGAGTGAACTTTTATTTTGGTTTCCTTTCACACCGGTAAGTCAAAAAGGTAAAGGTGAATATTATGCGTAGGACACTTAACTTTTCTGGCCACATATTAAAGGTGCGGCGCCATTCCTCTCTGCTGCTGTTACCTTCCTTCAAGGTGCATACCATTTAAAACTGAGTATGTCACACTGTACTAAGCCAGGCCACAATGGCACCCATCCAAGTGGTAATCACGGTTTAATGTGGGAACGATTTTCTCGCTGGTGCTTTCACAACACAGGGCCTTTAGTTAATAGTTTTATCCGAAAGGATTGCATAGCATTACATGCATTACATACTACATACATACATACATACATACATACATACATACATACATACATACATACATGTATACATACATGTGTGTTTGTGTGTGTGCGTGCGTGCGTGTGTGTGTGTGTGTGTGTGTGTGTGTGCGCGTGTATGTGTGTGTGAAGATGTCATGGAGTTTGCATTTTTAAAAAGCCAGTTTTGTTTCTCATCGTCTCTTCCTTGCAGCGCTGATGTGTTCTAGTTCAAGATAAGTAGTCTCTGTCTCCGTCACCGTGACTGACTCCTATAGATAACAACTGGTCTTTTTTTTTAGGTACAATTAATTTTCTGCTTTATTTGTTTATATATTTATTCATTTATTTATTTATTCTTTTATATCGAGGATAATGGAATAAGCACTCATGTGCTTTTTTTACATCCAGTCCCCGTGTGTATGCAGTTTTGTAAATTTTTTCTGTTCCCACCGGCACACAATAACCTACTCTTTCAAAAAACGGAACAGGATTTGACATGTGCGCAAGTAGTTCTACGTGCGTTCGCACACGGGGGTCTCGGTTTATAGTCTCATCCGAAAGACTTTAGTGGGGAGTGGAGTCTGCGCTGACGTTAACTCCAGGAAAAAAAATCTTCTTGAAGGGGATTCGAACCCGGGTCGTCAGATTGCGAGGGCAATGTTCTAACCACTAGGCTATCCTGTCCCGCAGCGAGAACCGTTGGCGTAAGAGAGGCATTGCCATGGTGCCCACCAAGTTTGGCCTGAGCTTCAACAAGCTGGATATGAACCAGGTCTGCATCCGTTGTCTTGTGTTGTATTGTGTTGGGTTGTGTTGGGTTGTGCATGTGTTGGGTTGGGTTGTGTTGTATTGGGTTGTATTGTGTTGTGTTGTTTTGTGCATGAGTGGTGGTCTGGGCGCTAGTCTTTCGGGTGAGCCGATAAACCGAGGTCCCGTGTGTTACACACAATTATTCAGCACACGTAAAAGAACCCACGGCAACAAGAGAGTTGTCCCTGGCAAAATTCTGTAGAAAAAAAGCCACTCTGATAGGGAAACAAATATAGTTGCAGACACAAAAATAAATAATGGGTGGCGCTGCTCTTGTGGTGACGCGCTCTTCCCAGGGAAAGCAGCCCGAATTTTACGCAGAGAAATCTCGTGACTTAAAGTGGTATAAATGAAATAAAGGAAATGAAATGTTATCGGCTGAGGCCATCAGGCAGACCTCCTGCAAAATAACAAGCACAGGAGAGAACCAGGCATTACTCACCCCTCCCCGTAAGGGAACGAGAGAGAGGCGAGAGAGAGAGAGTGAGAGAGAGAGGGGGGAGGGAGAGAGAGAGAGAGAGAGAGAGAGAGCGAGAGAGAGAGAGAGAGGAGAGGAGGGAGAGAGAGAGAGAGGGGAGGGGAGAGAGAGAGAGAGAGAGAGAGAGAGCGAGAGAGAGAGGAGGAGAGAGAGCGAGAGAGAGAAGAGAGAGAGAGAGAGAGAGAGAGCAAGAGAGAGAGAGAGAAGGAGAGAGAAGAGAGAGAGAGAGAGGAGAGGGAGAGAGAGAGAGAGAGAGAGAGGAGAGAGAGAGAGAGAGCTCTGAACTCGGAAATGATTTATCGTACTTCGGCCTCCAGCCACAATACAATTCAAAGGGAAGACAGGGGGGAAAAAGAAATAGAACTTCACGTAATCTTTGGTAAGACCTTGCCCTAATTATAATACCTTGTCATGACCCAGAGAGACAGAGACAGACAGACAGAGAGACAGACAGACAGACAGACAGACAGAGTTCTTACATGATACAAACGAACAGAAAACTGTATCAACACTGTGCTGTCTGTGCTGTGTGTGTGGTTACAGGGCGGGGCCCTGGTCCACATCTACGGAGATGGGTCAGTGCTCATCTCCCACGGAGGAGTGGAAATGGGACAAGGGCTGCACACCAAAGTTATACAGGTGAGAGAGAGAGAGAGAGAGGGAGAGAGAGAGAGGAGCGTGTGTGTGTGTGTGTGTGTGTGTGTGTGTGTGTGTGCGTGTGTATGTGTACGTGTGTGTGTGTGTGTGTGTGTGTGTGTGTGTGTGTGTGTGTGTGTGTGTGTGTGTGTGTGTGTGTGTGCAGCGTAGTTAAACCTACTGCCTGTCTAGTCTTTGACATCATCCTTCTGTCCACTGACGTCTTGGTCTTCCTCTGCCTCTCCTTCCTTCCTTCCTTCCTTCCTTCCTTCCCTCCTTCCTTCCTCTCTCCCTGTATGTCAGCACTGTTGTAGGAAGACCATCGTGTCTCACTGTAGCACCAGATTGACGATAGTTTCAGAAGTTGGGCAATTTCTAAAGCTTCATTTCGGATTCCAGGTCAAATGAAGACTTGTCCATTTAGTATTTTGTCTTTGCCACTGATACAGGTGTGATAGGTAGCTGTATACTGTATTCAGGTGAGACAGGTACCTGTACAGTGTGTTCAGGTGTGACAGGTAGCTGTACAATGTGTTCAGGTGTGATAGGTAGCTGTACAGTGTATTCAGGTGTGATAGGTAGCTGTACAGTGTATTCAGGTGTGATAGGTAGCTGTACAGTGTATTCAGGTGTGATAGGTAGCTGTACAGTGTATTCAGGTGTGACAGATGTATGTACAGGTGTGACAAGTAGCTGAATAGTGTACACAATGTGACAGGTGTATACAAATGATGCAGGTGTAACAGCTAGCTATACAGTTTATACAGGTATATGTAGAGGTGTGACAGGTAGCAGCAAAGTGCGTGCAGTTGTGATATGTGTATATACAGGTGTGGCAGGTAGCTGTACAGTGTGTACCGATAAAGTAGGTGTACAGTCTATACAGGTGAAGCAGGTGTACAGCGCATATATGTGCGACAGGTGTCTGTACAGCTGTGGCAGCTATCTGTGCAATGTGTAAAGGTGTGACAGGTAGCTGCTTAGTGTACACATGTGCAACAGGTATTTGTACATGCGTGACAGGTATCTGCACAGTGTGTACAGATATGACAGGTGTCTGCACAGTGTGTACAGATATGACAGGTATCTGCACAGCGTGTACAGATATGACAGGTATCTGCACAGCGTGTACAGATATGACAGGTTTCTGCACATCGTGTACAGATATGACAGGTATCTGTACAGCGTGTACAGATATGACAGGTTTCTGCACAGCGTGTACAGATATGACAGGTTTCTGCACAGTGTGTACAGATATAACAGGTGTCTGTACAGCGTGTACAGATATGACAGGTGTCTGCACAGTGTGTACAGATATGACAGGTTTCTGCACAGTGTGTACAGATATAACAGGTGTCTGTACAGCGTGTACAGATATGACAGGTTTCTGCACAGTGTGTACAGATATGACAGGTTTCTGCACAGTGTGTACAGATATAACAGGTGTCTTTACAGTGTGTGCAGATATAACAGGTGTCTGTACAGCGTGTACAGATATAACAGGTGTCTGCACAGCGTACACAGATATAACAGGTGTCTGTACAGTGTGTACATATATTACAGGTGTCTGTACAGTGTGTACAGATATAACAGGTGTCTGTACAGTGTGTGTACAGATATAACAGGTGCCTGTACAGTGTGTATAGATATAACAGGTGTCTGTACAGTGTGTACAGATATAACAGGTGTCTCTACAGTGTGTACATATATATAACAGGTGTCTGTACAGTGTGTACAGATATAACAGGTGTCTGTACAGTGTGTACAGATATAACAGGTATGCCCGGTGTACAAATGCCCGGTGTACAGGCCAAATGTCTCCACAAAACTGCACCCTCCTACCACTGTGAATGTCTTAACCTGTACACTCCTTCACGTTCCCTCCGCTCTACTGCAGATATCTACCTTGTGCCTACGAATACCTAGATTCAACCAATCCACTGTTGGCCGCCGCTCTTTCTCTATTTCGGGTCCATCGACCTGGAATGAGCTCCCTCTCTCTCTTCGCCAGAAACCTAGTTATGATACTGTTAAATCCAGCCTCAAGACATATTTATTTCAAACCTAAGATTTCTCCCCTCCTGTTTCATATCAGAGCTTTCCCACCTTCACTAACCCATGTCCTATCACCCTGCTAAAGTATACGACCTGTGTGAGTGTGTGTGTGCTTTTGAAAAAGATTTGACTATTTAAATTTTATTTCATAGATTTTGTCTGCAGCGCACCCTATTTGTAAATATCTGGCTGTTTAAACTATTGATTATTTATCATTGATTGCATGACTGTGTAAGATTAGGTTGAATGCATGCGCTTTGATTTGTCTTTGCAAGATATAGCGCTATACAAGTTCCATTTATTATCATTATTATTATTATTATTATTATTACTACTACTACTACTACTACTACTACTACTACTACTACTACTACTACTACTACTACTACAGATATAACAGGTGGCTGTACAGTGTGTACATGTATAATAGATGTCTGGGTAACGTGTACATTGAGTTTGTGGTGTGGGGGTTGTGTGGCAGGTGGCGAGCCGTGTGCTGAGGGTGCCCACGTCCATCATCCACATCGCGGAGACGGCCACCAACACAGTGCCCAACACCTCCCCCTCTGCAGCCAGCATGTCTTCCGACATCTACGGCATGGCGGTGAAGGTAAGGACGGCAGCACAGCAAAGTTCACTTTGCAGCATCGTCAGGTAGATGGGAACGGTAATGGTGTTCCCTTAACCTCTCTCGCTCTCTCTCACATGTATGTTTTTCCGTCGTGTTCGACGATGACCTTCAAAACAGCAGAGGAGGCAGCTGCTGTTTCGGAAATAGGGCAGAAATTTGAGTATGGTGGAGATACCTTGCCCACAGTACATCCTCACTCTCTCGGCCAAGTGGGCATAAGGACAGTCAGCGTTGGAGATGTTCTCCAAAGGCCAACTAGCCCTCAGGGCTGCAGCACATAAGGACTGTGCGAGTCAAGCCTTCTAGTCAGAGAGTCATAGTCGATCACTAAAGAGTAAGCTGTAAAGTGGAATTTCATGAATGGGAAAGCCACTGGTCATACAGTCTCTCACTTTGCTGTTGCCCCCCAGCGTCAATGGTTTAATCAAGAACTGTGATAAAGCCCAGGCACTGACGCTCTCTATCTCACATACATACATACATACATACATACATACATACATACATACATACATACATACACACACATACATACATACATATATATATATATGTGCGCGTGCATGTGCGTGTGTGTGTGCATGTGCCTGTTGTTGTTGCAGGATGCCTGTGAGAAGCTGCGTGAACGCCTGGACGGTCACCTGAAGAGTCAGGCAGATGCCAGCATGGGCTGGAAGGAGCTGATCAAGTCCGCTCTTGAAAACAGGATCAACCTGTCTGCTTCAGGCTTCTTCATGTAAGTCCAGTCCTCTGACCTTCAGTCACCGGCAGTTTGAAGCATGGAACCTAATACTCGGGGGCGGGATAGACAGCTCAGTGGTCAGAGCACTCGCTTTCTCCAAGCCAACGTTAAGCAGCATCGAGCGTGGTTACCAAGGCGGATGGGTGACCGTTTTGCGCGCCTTGGCTTCAGTACAGTCCGCCCAGTTCACCCAGCTGTAGATGGGTACCTGCCCTCTTTTAGGGTCTGGGAAGGTAAAGCAGCGAGGGAGAGGAGATGGGCGCTGCCCTCAATATGCTGGACCCCTGGAGAAGATGAGGTAGGTCTCTAACACCTTGCTCCCCAGCGACCGCATAGGTTATGGGAAGACCCTGACCTTTTACAGAAGAATTCATTCTCCATGAAGAAGGAAGGGGCAGAACAGTTAAGACCTCGCCTTTCTAAAAAGTAAACCATGAAGTTCTTGGTTCGATTCCCAGCCTTGCCCTTTCTTCCCAGTTTGACGAAAAAATCGAACTGATTGTCTAAGTCTGTCGGATGAGACTATAAACTGAGGCCCCGTGTGCGAATGCACGCAGAACATCTTGCGCACACGTTAAATCCCAGTTCCGCCTTTCAAAAGAATAGGCCATTTCGTCGTCGGTAGGAACGGATGACAACATTTTAAAAACCCGCATGCACACAGGTGTCGTGTTGAGACGCCATCCCGAAGTCGGAATACGGCTACCTATATAGTGTGTGTGTGTGTGTGTGTGTGTGTGTGTGTGTGTGTGTGTGTGTGTGTGTGTGTGTGTGTGTGTGTGTGTGTGTGCGCGCGCGCGCGCTTGCGCATGTGTATGCATCCATACTTGCATGTGTGCTGTTGTGAATTTTCGCAGAGTACCAGATATTAACTACGACCTTGCCACCAATTCGGGTAAAGCCTATGCCTACTACAGCTATGGGACTGCCTGCACCGAAGTGGAAGTGGACTGTCTGACTGGCGACCACAAGGTTGAATGCTTTACCTCTTTCATTTCTGTTCTTCCTCTGCTTGTCCATTTTGTGTTTTAGGATCTTTCTTTTCAGTGTGTGTGTGTGTGTGTGTGTGTGTGTGTGTGTGTGTGTGTGTTTATGTGTGTGTGTGTGTGTGTGTGTGTGTTTGTGTGTTGTGTGTTATGTGTCTGGTGTTTCTTTCCTGTTATTTTGGTGGTTGTTGTTGTTGTTGTTGATCTTTATTTTCAATTTTTAAAAAGTGTTATGCTCAACATATTTTCTAGATTTGTGCATGATAAATATTATATATCAAATCGATCCCCGAAATCAAACTGTGGTCTCCTAACCTGTGGGTGAAAACAGTTGCACACACAGAATCCTCACCATCGGTGGACCTTGAGGATCCAGCCAGGAAACGAAAACAAAACCAGATTGTAATGAAAACGCATCAACTTGACAAGAAAGACATTTTTGGTATTAAGGATCATTAACAGATAGGTATATAGAGAGCTCTTGGGTCACTTACAACTAGAGCCATTGCTTATTCCCAGCCCCACATAGGGCGCTAGATAAGTAGCAAGACCTTAATTCCTAAAGGAATAATATTCCCTATTTATTGTGGCAGGAGTGATGGAAAAATAGAAAAGGAATTTTAAGGCGAAACAAAAAAAAGGAAAAGAAATACAAAGGAGAAGACGAGAAACAACTTAACTCACTCAACACTGGATAAAGCGGTGAGCTCTACAAACAGCTACATACGTTCTATGTGACAGGCAAAATTGTAAAAGAGTTAAAGTCAAATATTAATGACCAAATAAAATCAAAGCTAAAATATGAAAATTGGTAATATATTTTAAAAAAATCGTAATAGATGCTCAAACTCAATACTTCTGTCATATTTCCAGTCCTCAAATCAAATGAGTAAAAAGGGGGAAGGGGTAGCTTGTGGTTAGAGCGCTGCGCTCGTGATGTGACGGCCCGGGATCGAGCCACCACGGAAACCCTTGTTCTCGGTATTTTCTCCCCCGGCTCCTGGAGTTCACATCAGTACTGACTCCACTTCCCTGAAAGTCCTACGTATGCGAAGTTCAACCGAGGTCCTGTGTGCGAACGTATTCAGAACATCTTGCACACACGTTAGAAACCCGCTCCGCCTTTCGAAAGAGCAAGCCATCAAGTGCCGGTAGGGACAGGTGACACAATTTCTACAACACACGCACACAGGTGTCATGTTTAGATGCCATGCCCGAAGTTTGAATGTAGCTACCTAATGGTGGGTAAAAACAGCAGCACAAGCAAAATGTCACCTTTGGTCAACTTCAAAGCTCTAGCCAAGAAATTAAAAACACAAACAAAACCCAACAACCCCACCCCCCCCCTCCCCCAAAAAAGAAACAGAAATACGAAAAAACAATAAAAGAAAAGAAAGAAAAATTGCTTTAAAAAGTCAAGAAAATCACAGATCCTAGAACAATGACAAGGCCAGTGATATAATCTTAAACTATGAGACTAGAATGGAATCAAGAAAACTATTTAAAAAAACCCAAAAACAACAACAACCCAACAACAGAAAACCCCACTGTCCCTGAAATGAAAGGAACATAGAATTTTTTTAAACTATCATGAAATCCTCACGGCTTCAAAACACTATTGACAGGTCAGGGGAACAAGCCACCACCAAACCCAAATCCTCAGTCATTGCATAGACAGTTAATTGTATTTTCATACCACCTTAAGTCACGGCAGATTTCTCTGCGTGAAATTCGGGCCGCTCTCGCCGGGGAGAGCGCGTCGCCACAAGAGCAGCGCCACCCATTATTATTTTTTTTTTTCTGTCTTCAACTGTATTTGTTTGCCTATCAGAGTGGCTTTTCAAAACAGAATTTTGCTAGGGACGACTCTTGTTGCCGTGGATTCTTTTACGTGCGCTAAATAATTATGTGTAACACACCTCGGT
>CM054138.1:15079349-15146849 GCA_028751875.1 Rapana venosa | reverse complement strand
TGTCTCTGCAAGATATAGCGCTATATTAACTCCATTTATTATTATTTTTTTAAATTATTATTATTATTATTATTATTATAATAATATACATAATGTACAGGGTGTGGGGGAGCCCCCACTATTCCTGGCCTCCTCAGCGCTGCACGCTGTAACATAACATAACATAACAACACTATCTACACATAATGATATATATATATAATGTACAGGATATAGGGGAGCCCCCGCTGTTCCTGGCCTCCTCAGCGCTGCACGCTGTAACATAACATAACATAACATAACACAACACAACAACACTATCTACACATAATGATATATATATATAATGTACAGGGTATAGGGGAGCCCCCACTATCCTGGCCTCCTCAGCGCTGTAACATAACATAACATAACACAACAACACAACAACAATATCTACACATAATGATATATATATATATACAGGGTATAGGGGAGCCCCCACTATTCCTGGCCTCCTCAGCGCTGCACGCTGTAACATAACATAACATAACATAACATAACATAACAACACTATCTACACACAATGATATATATATATATATAATGATATAATGTACAGGGTATAGGGGAGCCCCCTCTGTTCCTGGCCTCCTCAGCCCTGCACGCTGTAACATAACATAACATAACATAACATAACAACACTATCTACACATAATGATATATATACAGGGTATAGGGGAGCCCCCGCTGTTCGTGGCCTCCTCAGCCCTGCACGCTGTAACATAACATAACAACATAACAACACAACAACAATATCTACACATAATGATATATATATATAATGTACAGGGTATAGGGGAGCCCCCGCTGTTCCTGGCCTCCTCAGCCCTGCACGCTGTAACATAACACAACATAACATAACATAACATAACACAACAACAATATCTACACATAATACAGGGTATAGGGGAGCCCCCACTATTCCTGGCCTCCTCAGCGCTGCACGCTGTAACATAACATAACATAACATAACAACAACACTATCTACACATAATGATATATATATATATATATATAATGTACAGGGTATAGGGGAGCCCCCTCTGTTCCTGGCCCCCTCAGCCCTGCACGCTGTAACATAACAACACAACAACACTATCTACACATAATGATATATATATATATAGATATAGATATATATATTATATATATATAATATATATATATATATATATATATATATATATATATATATATATATATATATATATATATAATGTACAGGGTATAGGGGAGCCCCCACTATTCCTGGCCTCCTCAGCCCTGCACGCTGTTCAGGATGCCGTCATGTCGGCACGGCGTGACGCTGGTCTGCCCCCCTTCACCATCTTCCACACCCCCGCCACCCCGGACCGCATCCGCCTGGCCTGTGGCGACCGCTTCACCCAACAGGTCAGTGCCCACACCTAAGGAGGGGGGGGGGGGCAGTCTATCTTGTGGTCTGGGTGCTAGTCTTTCGGATGAGACGATAAAAACAGAAGTTCCATTGTGCAAAACAACATCAATGATACAACAAGGTGGCAGTGATGGTCAGCAGGGCCTCCAAGATTCTAGTAAAAGAAAAGAAAAGAAAGAAAAAGGAATGACAGAAGGGCGGGGATTAGGGATGGGGATGGGGGAAGACAAGAGTGCTAGCTGACTGGGTCTAAAACATGTCTTTGAATGACAAGTGCAACATGTATAGTGTCTGTATTGATATCTTTACAATTAACAGTTTTACACTCTTACAGTTTCATAAGAAAAGTTGGGATTTGTGTGTGTGTGTGTGTGTGTGTGTGTGTGTGTTTGTGCGTGCGTGTTGTGTGTGTGTGTGTGTGTGTGTGTGTGTGTGTGTGTGTGTTTGTGCGTGCGTGCGTGTTGTGTGTGTGTGTGTGTGTGTGTGTGTGTGTTTAGGGGGTGGGGGGTCGTTTCTCGGCTAGAGTTCAGAGGTTGACCAATGGTGAAAGTTTGCGTATGCGACCGTTTTGACCCAACATGAAGGCAGAAAAGTGGTTTCAGGCACCAACTAGTAATTCGATAAATAAATTCATCTGAATATTTTGTTCATATTTATATATGTTGTTAGAAATGCCATGTCAGAAGATGTTCATTGGTAATATTGTTATGTGATGTTATTGATTTTGAAGGCTATATGTAGGCAATGCATGTGTAAATAGATGATGGAACATAATGTGTTGTGTAATTATTTGTTTTGATGGTTAAAAGTCTTGTTTAAAATAACATCATATCATACAAAGTGTGTGTGTGTGTGTATGTGGGTGCGTGTGTGTGTGTGTGTGTGGTGTGTGTGTGTGTGTGTGTGTGTGTGTGTATCCGTATGTGTGTGTGTGCGCGTGCGCGTGCATGTATTCCTTCCTTTGTGCAGTTTGAAATGACGGAGAACGGACCAATCAAGCCTTGGTATGTGGAACTGTAAAAAAAAAAAAAGCTGAGCCAATGATATGGACTGTTACATCACGTGGCTGACTCTGGAACCAATGAAATGGACTTTTACATCATGTGGCTCAGTCTGGAGCCAATGAAATGAACTGTTACATCATGTGGCTCAGTCTGGAGCCAATGAAATGAACTGTTACATCATGTGGCTCAGTCTGGAACATTGTTTACCAAGTCTTGTTCACTGTGTAAAAAAAAAATTGGGAGACTCAGATTTTGGCATATACCTTCCCATAAATAGAGGAATTCGATAAACTGCTCTTCAGTGTTGTGCCCCTAATGATTCCCAGCGGATTAAAAAGAAGGACGTCAGAATGAAGACAATCCAAAGTTATATGCATATCGATTCATTGTTGTGGTTATTTTTGTTACAGACAATCAATATCTACAGATAATTGATAAGTATTATAATTATGCTACTCTGAGAGGGATAGGTTCTGCCAGGTTCAACTTGCCCAAGAGTGGAGAGAGAGAGGGGTGGGCTTTCTCTGGTTTAACTTGCCCAAGAATATATATAGAGAGAGGGATGGGCTTTACTAAGTTCAACTTGCCCAAGAGTGGAGAGAGAGGGATGGGCTTTACTAAGTTCAACTTGCCCAAGAGTATATATAGAGAGAGGGATGGGCTTTACTAAGTTCAACTTGCCCACGAGTGGAGAGAGAGGGATGGGCTTTACTAAGTTCAACTTGCCCAAATATATATAGAGAGAGAGGGATGGGCTTTACTAAGTTCAACTTGCCCAAATATATATAGAGAGAGAGGGATGGGCTTTACTAAGTTCAACTTGCCCAAATATATATAGAGAGAGAGGGATGGGCTTTACTAAGTTCAACTTGCCCAAATATATATAGAGAGAGAGGGATGGGCTTTACTAAGTTCAACTTGCCCAAGAGTATATATAGAGAGAGGGATGGGCTTTACTAAGTTCAACTTGCCCAAGAGTATATATATAGAGAGAGGGATGAGCTTTACTAAGTTCAACTTGCCCAAGAGTATATATAGAGAGAGGGATGGGCTTTACTAAGTTCAACTTGCCCAAGAGTATATATAGAGAGAGGGATGGGCTTTACTAAGTTCAACTTGCCCAAGAGTATATATAGAGAGGGGGATGGGCTTTACTAAGTTCAACTTGCCCAAGAGTGGAGAGAGAGAGGGATGGGCTTTACTAAGTTCAACTTGCCCAAGAGTATATATAGAGAGAGGGATGGGCTTTACTAAGTTCAACTTGCCCAAGAGTGGAGAGAGAGGGATGGGCTTTACTAAGTTCAACTTACCCAAGAGTATATATAGAGAGAGGGATGGGCTTTACTAAGTTCAACTTGCCCAAATATATATAGAGAGAGAGGGATGGTCTTTATTAAGTTCAACTTGCCCAAATATATATATATAGAGAGGGATGGGATTTACTAAGTTCAACTTGCCCAAGAGTATATATAGAGAGAGGGATGGGCTTTACTAAGTTCAACTTGCCCAAGAGTATATATAGAGAGAGGGATGGGCTTTACTAAGTTCAACTTGCCCAAGAGTATATATAGAGAGAGGGATGGGCTTTACTAAGTTCAACTTGCCCAAGAGTATATATAGAGAGGGGGATGGGCTTTACTAAGTTCAACTTGCCCAAGAGTATATATATAGAGAGAGGGATGAGCTTTACTAAGTTCAACTTGCCCAAGAGTATATATAGAGAGAGGGATGGACTTTACTAAGTTCAACTTGCCCAAGAAGCACTGTTTGAAATATTCCGTCACGTGCCCCGATGACCCTTCGAGAGAAGAAGAAGGAGGAGGAGGAGAAAGAAGGAGAAGGAGAAGAAGAAGCAGAAGAAGGAGAAGAAAGAAGGAGAAGAAGAAAGAAGAAGAAGGAGAAGAAGAAAGGAGAGGAGAAGAAGAAGAAGAAACATTTTATGAAAGCGTTTATTTTTCTTAATGACATAAAATGTTTTTTTTTAAAAACAAACCTCTTAAACAACAACACGCCAAAACATTACAAGCTGTATTGACACTGAGATTGCTGCGTTGACCGTAATCAAGAAGAGTATAACAGTACAGAACGATGTATTGACGTTGATGTGTGTTCTAACTGCATGCGAATCATTACCAGACAGCTGTTTGTAATGTAAACATTACCAGCAAGTTTGTTTTTAAACCCAACCTGTGATAGGAGCATTCTGTGTTGTGTACAGCATGGAAGTCTTAGATAAATATCTTTGGTGCTGTTTTTCTCTATAATTATGCTTTAAAAATATGTCTTTAGATTTTACCATCTGAATATGCTCGACTAGTTCTCAGAAATAAAAAAATATGAGCCCATTACCCCTCTCTTCCGATCTCTCCACTGGCTGCCTGTGGCACAGAGAGTAAACTATAAGATCAGTACCCTCTGTTTACAAATGTCTCCACAAAACTGCACCCTCCTACCTCTGTGAATGTCTTAATTCAAACCTAAGATTTACCCCCTCCTGTTTCATGTCAGAACTATCCCACCTTCACTAACCCATGTCCTATCACCCTGCTAAAGTATACGACCTGTGTGAGTGTGTGTGTGTGCTTTTGAAAAACATTTGACTATTGAAATTTTATTTCATAGATTTTGTCTGCAGTGCACCATGTTTGTAATGATTTATCTGTTTGGTTGAACTATTGATTATTTATCATTGATTGCATGACTGTGTAATATTAGGTTGAATGCATTCGCTTTGATTTGTCTTTGCAAGATATAGTGCTATATAAGTTCTATTTAGTAGTAGTAGTAGTAGTATTAATATGTCTCTGTTTCTCTCTGATTTTTTAAAAGTCTGTCTGTCTGTCTGTCTCTCTCTCTCTTTATCTCTCTCTCCCTCCTGCCTCCCTCTCTCTCCCCCTAAGATGTTTAGTGATTGATGTTTTGAATAATCTTTGTGTTTAAAACTATTGTTCCTAAAATCCAGAATCGAAATATTCCTTTTCAGATGCACGCTGGTTTTGATGTTTATGAACAACAGTACTGGTGCAATGTTATGGACATGTTTTATCATGCTCTATCTGTTTTTATGAGAGATAGCTCATTGTAATCGTAATCCATTCAGAATGGGTGGTAGTGTTTTTTCAGGTTCTGTCCTATTTAACATATTGATTTCAGTGTGTTGGTTCTCCTCTCTCCTGCTCAAACTCTGTACTATGGCCCAAGGCTGATGTACACAGTTATATTGTGGCCTAAGGCTGATGTACACAGTTATATTGTGGCCTAAGGCTGATGTACAGTTATATTGTGGCCTAAGGCTGATGTACAGATTGTATTGTGGCCAAAGGCTGATGTCCACAGAGTTGTATTGTGGCCAAAGGCTGATGTCCACAGAGTTGTATTGTGGCCTAAGGCTGATGTACACAGAGTTGTATTGCGGCCAAAGGCTGATGTACACAGAGTTGTATTGTGGCATAAGACTGATGTACACAGAGTTGTATTGTGGCCTAAGGCTGATGTTCACAAGAGTTCAGAGTTCTCTAAGATATAATTATGCAAACTTTTTCAGGCTGCTTCTGACACGTATAGCCAGTTTGACATCAGTTAACTGTCAGGAACAGTATTTTACTATGTAAGATACTTTTTGTGAGTAATCAGGATGTAGGTCATGTATAAGTTGTAGTAAATGATCACCTAAAGAGAAACAATAATTATTGTGTTGATTTCTTGTACTTTTGTTCTCTGCCTAAAGTTTGAACTCCTTTGGTTCTGGAAAAGAAAATCACCCACGGCAAGGTGTCAGTTATTGCTTGTTCCTGTTCACTCTGTGTGTATAATAACCGTTTATTTTGAAAAAAAAATATTAAAAGATAATTTTGTTTAAAATGTAATGTATCTGTGCTAGGAGAGGAATTTCATTCTATCATGGGTTTGTGCCCCTACTCTCAGACATTAAGGGCAAAATCTTATACTCGCCATTTTTTTTCAGCACATGTCAAGTTACGATTTTTTTTTTAAGATGATGAAGTGTACATCTAGAAGAGTTCTGCTACGGTCGTATACGCAAAAAAATCTCACCATTCATGAACCCCAGAGCTTCATCTGAGGGACAACAAAAAAGTTCAGTATTTGTCAGGATGTTATCTTGCTTTACAGAACTCCTATCATCTGGTACTAACTGGGTTTTATCTTCTCTGAGAAATTATCTGATTCCACATGCTGCTGTCTGAACTGTTCTGAAGACTTGCGTGCTTTGTAAATAGTTTCATTTAACATAATATCACTGGTTTCTTCATTTACAAAATTTGCATAGTTATCAAAATTTGCATAATTATCAAAATTTGCATAATTCTCTTTTGTAAAGTTGCATAGCATGTATGTGTGTGACATGCCTTACTGGAATATTTCACTATGCAAAAACTTTTTGGGGGTTCCTTCTTCATTTTCCTAATGTTCTTGTTCCTTCTTCTTCTTGTTCCTTCTTCTTCTTGTTCTTCTTGATCTCGTTCTTCTTCTTTCCTTTCTCTTCATCTCTCCTTCCTCTTCTTCTTCTTCTTCTTCTTCTTCTTCACGATATTACCTGGCTTCTAATAGACTGGCCTCTGGTGTATGTTCTCTGTTGTTTTATGCGTACAAGGGGAAGCTGGCGTATTATTACATAATTACGATGGTTTGGTTTGTGGAGTATATTTCATGCAGACTCTGATGTGCTTTCAACATGGATTTCTTTACGGCTATTTCCAACAATAGGAAATGCAATGGATGCATCAACACTTTGTAAGTTGCTGTTTATTATCAAACTTTAAAAAAACGGACATTGTAAGCAGAATTTCAATTATCAATTTCAATTCTATTTCAATTATTATGTATAGTTGTGGTAAATGTTCTTCACACAACCAGGAATTCAGATCCTAGTTATATAGCCTGTCTTTTTGCTTTTACCCAAATAAGTTAATCAGAAAAAAATGTGTACAATACAGTTTTTATTTCTGAATGGTTGGAAAGGTAAAAATTCCAATATTATATTGATGGCAAAATAATGGGTTTTTTCTTATCACAGCGCATCTTGTCTCTGTACCAAGAAAAACATAGAATTTTTTCCTAGAAGTATTGTTGTATGCAGAGAGGGCATGGGTTGTCTCCCATTTGAATGGAGACATTTGACGGATTGGTTGTAATTGCCGCCCTTGTGAAAAGAGCAAGAAAAATTGGAAGGGGTTCTTTCCCATTACCCTGGCGAGAGCACAGTGATGTACACTCCTAAAATGAGCGTAATAACAAGTTAAAATGTTTGCCACTGAAATGCGTTTCAATTCTGCTATCATTATCAGGTATACATCTCTCTCTGATATTTTTGTTGTTGCAATTTTGCTCTTAATATTTCTTTTCCCCTTGTTCAGAGTCTGGGAAGGAAATCGCTTTAAGGTGTAGGATTAAGAAATTGTACATGTGCATGTACATGTACTACGACTGCACGTACACACACACATACCCCCCCCCCCCCCCCCCCCCCTTCACACACACCTTTTATTTTTAGATGGCTGGCTCTAAAAAAAAGCAAATGCATTACTTATTCAAAGCGCCATCTGGAAATAAAAGTTTGACACACACGTGTGTACTCTCTGTTTCTCTCTTTTCAGCTAATATCACAGTATGAAAAAGCGTTAAATGAAACTGCAATTACAACATGCAACAACTACTACTGCTACTGCTACTACTACTCTGCTACTACTACGAGGTGCTACTACTATTACTACTACTACTACTACTACTACTACTGCTACTACTCCTACGAGGTGCTACTACTATTACTACTACTACTACTACTACTACTACTACTACTACTACTACTACTACTGCTGCTGCTGCTACTACTACCACGAGGTACTATTACCACCACTACTACTACTACTACTACTACTACTACTACTACTACTACTACTACGAGGTGCTACTACTATTACTACTACTACTACTGCTACTACTACTACGAGGTGCTATTACTATTACTACTACTGCTGCTACTACTACGAGGTGCTGCTACTACTACTACTACTACTACTACTACTACTACTACTACTACTACTACTACGATATCTACTACTACTACTGCTGTTGCTACTACTACTACTACTGCTACTACTACTACTACTACTACTGCTGCTGCTACTACTACTACGAGGTGCTACTACTACTACTACTACTACTGCTGCTACTACTACGAGGTGCTACTACTACTACTACTACTACTACTACTACTACTACTACATGTACTACTACTACTACTACTACGACGACGACGACGACATCTACTACTACTACTACTACTACTACTACTACTACTACTACTACTACTACTGCTACTACTACTACTACTACTACTACTACTACTACTACTACCACTACTACTACTACTACTACTGCTGCTGCTGCTGCTGCTGCTGCTACTGCTACTACTACTACTACTAGTACTACTACTACTACTACTACTACCACCACTACTACTACTACTACTACTACTACTGCTGCTGCTGCTGCTGCTGCTGCTGCTGCTGCTGTGCTACTGCTACTACTACTGCTGTTGCTCCTGCTGCTGCTGCAAACCAGCATGTTGTGTAAGGTGCGAGTGCCTTGGGTGGCCGTGTGGACTTTTCTCATCATACACTCTAACTGCTACCCCTAACCTGCACTTTAAAGGAGAGAAAAAAGCTTCTGAACTCGGAGTATGGCTGCCTTTATGGCGAAGTACTCAAAAACAACAGTCGTACACGCAAACTTCTCATCCAGCGTTCAATTTCAATCTGACAGTGTGTGATCTTCAGTTGAATTAACGTCTATTCACATTTAGTGATTTTAGCGGATCTGACAGTGATCCCCGGGTGGAACTAGTGAGTCAGAGAGCACATTCTGGGTGACCCCCGGAGTGTTAAGCTGGGGAAGGCACAGCGACAACAATTGCTGTCATTGCTGTTTGTAAAATCTTCCTCTGTAGATCCTCTTCACAGAGGACGCATGGCCATACTATACTATACTGTGGTGGTCGTCTTCCATGACTGCAAGTTGTTTATTTATTTGTTTATTTATTTTATACCGAGGAGAATGGAATAAGCACTCATGTGCTTTTTTTTCAACCAGTCCCCGTGTGTATGCGGTTTTGTAAATTTTGTCCCGTTTCCACCGGCACACAATGGCCTACTCTTCCGAAAAGCGAAACAGGATTTAACGTGTGCGCAAGATGTTCTGCATGCGTTCGAACACGGGGCCTCGGTTTATAGTCTCATCCGAAGAACTTTGACATTCAGTTCGATTTTTGTTTGGTTGTCAAACTGGGAAGAAAGGGCGAGGCTGGGAATCGAACCCAGAACCTCACGTTTGCGTTTCAGGGATGAAGGATCCAATAATTGCATTCTGATTGTTTTACACAACTGTTTGTGTTTGATTGAAATGTTAGCTGCGTTAACTGCAGGATGAGCCGAGTCTGGAAGCTGTGGTCCTCTGCTACGAGTTTTGCTTAAACCCCGAAGTCGGAATGCGGCTACCTTAATGGAGAGCGGAAACGGTCGCATACGCAGAGTATCACCACTGGTGAACCTCAGAGCTTTAGCCGAGGAACACAAACAAAAGCCCAACAGATTTTTTTTAGAAGATGAGGAGACTATAAACCGAGGTCCCGTGTGCGAACGCACGCAGAACGTCTTGCGCACAGGTTAAAATCCGTTCCACTTTTCGGAAGAGTAGGAATGGATGACAAAATTTACAAAAATTTACAAAACTGCATACACACGGGGACTTGATGTAAAAGAGCACATGAGTGCTAATTCCATTATCCTCGAAAAAAAAATCAATAGAATAATAGAAAAAAATGTACTCTCGGTCTGTGATATTTTTTAAAAATAAAATTAATTCATGAGTTATCTTACACAGGTTATCCTTTTCTCTTCAGTTTGTTTTACGAAAAAGTGGACTTGGTTGACGAAAAGGAGTCCATCTTTTGTTGTAAAATAAATTTAGTAGATGCGTTTAATATAGAACGTATTTGTGTATTATTTTAGGAATTCAGCCAAATGAGTCAAAAATGTGTTTTAAGTGATAATTGTAGTTTTCTCCGCCTGCTAAGCAAAATAGCTTTTCAGTGGATGCATCTAGTGACTGGCAACACGAAATATAATGCTCCAGTTCTTGTGCGGTTTACAGCGATTGATTGGTAAAATGTTACACATGTTCATGATAACAACAACCTACAATACATTACTTACAATATCAATTTTATATATATTATATATATATAATATATATATATATATATATATATATATTATATATTATATATATATATATACATACATAGATACATAGATTTATATCACTGAACATCACGGCTGTGTCATAAAGATGAATTTTTTAACCGGTGCAGTGAATTACACTTGGGAGGTCGATGCAAATGATATGTATGGACTGTTTGATGAAATAAAAAAAAACATTTGGAGATGGCAGTACCGCTTGTTTGTTTTTTTCTGATGCACTGAAACTGTTTATGAGACATGAAACGAAATCGCCTGTGTGTGTGTTTATTTATTTATTTATATTTTATTTTAGTATTCTTATCTCGAGGATAATGGAATAAGCACTCATTTGCTGGTTTACATCCCCGTGTGTATGCAGGTTTGTAAATTTTGTCATCCGTTCCCACCGGCACACAATCTCCTACTCGGCCGAAGAGCGGAACGGGTTTTAACATGTGCGCAAGATGTTCTGCGAGCGTTCGCACACGGAACCTCGGTTTATAGTCTCATCTGAATAACTTTGGTGAAGGGGGAGGGGGAGGGAGGAGGAGTCGGCACTGATGTTAAGTCCAGATGAAAAAAATCTTCTTGAACGAGACAGGACCCCGGGTCAGCAGAAAGCCTGACGGCCTGGCCTCAGCCGACACCCACACTCCGCCTTCAGAGCACAGCTCATGACCAGGCTATAGCCCGCGACCCCTCATGGTGGAGAATGCCGAGAACTAGGCTGGGATTTTGTTTGTTTTTTGCTCTCACTCCCTCTGTCTCTGTATAAGTATTGGGTTACTATTAAGATGCATCCCTACGGGCGGGGACTAGATGTAAAAAAAAAAAGCGCACGAGTGCTTATTCATTATCCTCGAAATAAAAGAATTTGTCATTGTCATTGTCTCTCTCTGTCTGTCTCTGTCTGTTCTCTGTCTCTCTCTGTGTCTCTCATGTGTGTGTGTGGTGTGCGTGCGTGTGTGGCGGGGTGTGTGTGTGTGTGTTTTTTATTTATTTTTTTTCATTTATTCTTTTATATCGAGGATAATGGAATAAGCACTCATGTGCTTTTTTACATCCAGTCCCCGTGTGTATGCGGTTTTGTAAATTTTGTCATCTGTTTCCACCAGCACACAATGGGCCTACTCTTCCGAAAAGCGGAACAGGATTTGACGTGTGCGCAAGATGTTCTGCATGCGTTCAAACATGGGGCCTCGGTTTATAGTCTCATCCGAAGGACTTTGACATTCAGTTCGATTTTTTTGGGTCAAACTGGGAAGAAGGGGCGAGGCTGGGAATCGAACCCAGAACCTCACGGTTTACTTGTTGGCAGGCGAACGTCTTAACCATCCTGCCACCTTCCTTCCTTTGTGTGTGTGTGTGTGTGTGTGTGTGAAATTAATCTAGTCGTCGCGTCTGAGCCCCCCCTGCCCCATGTCATGTCCCCCACCAAGAGAACTAACACCCACATGAATTGCCGTGGTGTGGAGGTGTGACTGCAGAGTTCCTTCCTGACCTCAGACAGCGGGGAATCTGTGCAGAACGCGGTCCTATCTCAAGCACTGTACAGGTATCGGAGTCTGCATGGAAGTTAGGCCAAGAACATGTCTCCATCCCCAGTAGCTCATAGTAGTTTACAGTCCCATCCCTTCGGATGAGACTATAAACCGAGGCCCCGTGTTCGAACACATGCAGAACATCTTGCGCACACGTTAAATCCTGTTCCTCTTTTTGTCGGAAGAGTAGGTCATTGTGTGCCGGTGGAAACGGATGACAAAATTGACAAAACCGCATACACCATGGGACTGGATGTAAAAAAAGCACATGAGTGCTTATTCCATTATCCTCGATAAAAAAGAATGAAAAAAATAAAAATAAAAAAATAAATAAAGTAGCTAGCAAATTCTACGGCGACTTGGAGGTAAAAAACACAAAAACGTGTTCCCATTATCTTTGCAGTCGTCGGGGAGCGAGGTGTTAAGAGACCTTAACTTCTTTCTCTAGGGGCCAGCACATTGAGGGCGGTGGCGCCCATCTCCTCTCCCTCGCTGCTTTACCTTCCCTGACCCTAAAAAGGGCAGGTACCACCCATTTACAGCTGGGTAAACTGGGGGGAACTGTACTGAAGCCAAAGGCGCGAAAACGGTCACCCATCCCGGCAACCCGCTCAACGCTGCTTAAGCTTGGCTCCGACTACTGAGCTATCCCGTACCCAAAAGCTGAAGAAGAAGAAGTCAAAGCAATGTACGACGAGTTGCTGGAATATATATGACAAACTTTTCTTTAAGACGCAGTTGCTTGTGTTATATTTCTCTGCTGCTAGTGATAAATATACTTTTTATATTTTATTTATTTTCGGTTTTTTATTTTATTCTTTTATATCGAGCATAATGGAATAAGCACTCTTGTACTTTTTTTCTCATCTAGTCCTCGTGTGTATGCGGTTTTGTAAATTCTGGCACCTGTTCCCACCGGCACGCAATGGCCTACTCTTACGAGAAGCGGAACAGGATTTAACGTGTGCGCAAGATGTTCTGCGTGCGTTCGCACACGGGGCCTTGGTTTATAGTCTCACCCGAAGTTCTTAGTCTGCTCTGCAAGCTGCTTAAGTTGATGAAACATATCAAACAAAAGGTGGGGTGTTTTTTTAACGAAGATAATGATAAATTCTGGCCTCAATGTAAAAGACAAAAAAGGGTGATTTGATACAGAAACTGTATCACAGTGGGTTTATGCCCCCCCCCAAAAGCAGATTGCAGTGACACCCCCCCCCCCCCCACCACCAAAAAAAAAGAAGAAGAAAACAACCAATCAACCAACCAGACCAGTCCCTCCACCCCCCCCCCCCCCCCGAAACATAACAAAACAAAACAACAGCAACAACAGCAGCAGCAACAACAACAACAACCACCACACACACACACACACACACACACACACACACACACACACACACACACACACACCCCACATGCACGCACGCACGCCCACGCACTCCTTCTCTCACACACTCACTCACACACTCACTCACTCACTCAAAACTAAAACCCATGTCAGAATTCTGCATAAGAGGCTTTTTAGTTTACTGCACTGTGAACCATCACACACACAAAATCTAAAACACAGCTGACTGACCGCACTCAAGTCTGATTCTTCTCTTAAGAATCAAACTGTAATATCTTTCACAGAATGTCTTTGCCATTCGCAGATCAGTGTTCAAACCCTCCTGCAGATTGTTGAGCTGATTCTGACAGATAACAATGTGGTTCATTTTAAATGTTTATGTAGGAAAACGGTTTGCTCAGACTATTTCATGTTGTTGTGATTTTGATTTGGTACTTTTCAACGAAACGTGTGATATCATTTCATTACACCCATGGCCTGAGACATTTTTGAAATGGAAATGCTGCTTTCATTACTAATTTGCTTTTCTTCTTAGTTAGTCTAAGAAAAATGCAGTGGTTTTTTTTTCTTAATAACTATTGTGTTGTCTTTTTTCCCCTTTTCTACACACCTCCACTATTTAAAATGGAACTGGCAAAGACACTGATGACATCTCAGAAATATAAAAAATGTTAAGACACTGATGACATCTCAGAAATGTTTACAACTTTAAAAAACCTAATGACATCTCAGAAATATTAAAAAAAAATGTTAAGACACTGATGACAACTCAAAAATGTTAATAACTTAAAAACAACTGATGACATGTCAGAAATGTTTATAAGTTAAAACAATGATGACGACTCAGAAATGTTTATAAGTTAAGATACTAATGACATCTCAGAAAATAATGTTTATAAGTCAAGGCACTGATGACATCTCAGAAAATAATGTTTATAAGTCAAGGCACTGATGACATCTCAGAAAATAATGTTTATAAGTCAAGGCACTGATGACATCTCAGAAAATAATGTTTATAAGTCAAGGCACTGATGACATCTCAGAAAAGTTTAAGTTAAGACACTGATGACATCGCAGACAATTTTATGTAGGCTTAGTTTAAAAAAATCATCTTCTAAGTTAAAAAAAAAAAGCCATTATCTTCCACTTTACTCGAACGCTACACGCGCACACACACACACACACCACACACACACACACACACACACACACACACACAAAACCCCACACACCACACACACACCACACAACACCACACACACACTCATACAAAACAAAGACCCCCTAAAAGCAAGACTACTCTCTCTCCCCAAAAAACAGAAAACCATTCTCATTCACGGTACTTCTCAAGCATGCCCCCCTAGACCAGCACCATCTCACTGTCCCCCCTCCAGCCATCCCCTTCCCCTTCCCCTGCTGCTGCTGCTGATTCTGCCGATTCTCCTCACGTTGATATACGTAGAAGTCCCACCCCCCGACCACCCTCGCTTCCAAGCGTTTGGCCAAATCCCTCTCCTGCGCGCGGGATATACCCTTAACCTTCGTTGGAGCCTACGATCCTGAAGGGCCGATCCCCGAGCCGAAGCCTGTACCTGGGCTAGCGCCAGTGGGACCATCTGCGAATCAGCTTGTTCCAGAGGCGGAGGCGGAGTTTGAACTGGCGGTGATGTACGGAAAGCTTGAACCAGCGCTGTCGGCAGTAGTCGTGGACGCCTTACCATCCCAACACGTTGCTGAGCCGGTGCTAGTAGAGGCGTCGTGGCATTCGCAGCTTGAGCCTGAGCCTGAGCCTGAGCCTGAGCCTGCACTCTGGCTAAGGGCTTGGCCTTCGCCTTCATCTTCGCCTGTCCCCGAAGCTTTCCCGGGGCCGGTGCATAGTCCCCGACTTCATGGGTTTGAGTCTGAGCGTGTGAGGTTGCGAGGAGGGGCGACTGGAGGTTCACCGTAAACGCCAGTCGTGCCGGAGTCTGTGAGAGTAGCGCCTGAGCTAGTGCCAGTGCCCCATCTCCGATCTCCACCTGTACCTGTATTGTCTTCTGCGCAGCTGCTGACGGCTGTGGTCGCTCCTGAATCTCCACATCTATCTGACCCTGACCCTGAGCTTGAGGCTGTGGTAGAACCTGTGCCTGAACGCTAGCCTGAGCCTGAGCCTGCGCTTGAGGCTGTGGTAGAACCTGTGCCTGAACGCTAGCCTGAGCCTGAGCCTGCGCTTGAGGCTGTGCCTGAGCCTGTGCTTGAGGCTGTGGTAGAACCTGTGCCTGAACGCTAGCCTGAGCCTGAGCCTGTGCTTGAGCTTCAGCCTGTTCACGAACCTCAATCTGTTCAGGATTCTTTGTCTGCGAAGATCGTCCTTCACGTGTAGAGGTTGCAGCAGATCGTCCTTCACGTGTAGAGGTTGCAGCAGATCGTCCTTCACGTGTAGAGCTTGCAGCAGATCGTCTTTCACGTGTAGAGGTTGCAGCAGATCGTTGCTCACGTGTAGAGGTTGCAGCAGATCGTCCTTCACGTGTAGAGGTTGCAGCAGATCGTCCTTCACGTGTAGCGGTTGCAACAGATCGTCTATCACGTGAAGTGGTTGCAGCAGATCGTCTTTCACGTGAAGAGGTTGCAACAGATCGTCTTTCACCTGAATGGGTTGCAGAGTCTTCGCGGCCCTGTGCAGGGGAGCTGACGATGGTGATGGCGCTGTTGTCGGGGTCCTGCCTTGCCGGGGACTCTGGAGGGGACGCCGCTCTAGCATGCTCCAGGGTGGAGTCACCAGGAGAGCTCTGGAGCACCCCGACCCTGGCTGACTGCAGCTCTTGGAGTTGTAGAGCTTCTGGAATGGAGGGGAAGCACATACCCATGCAGGCACACACGCACGCACAAAAGCACACACATGCACGCACGAACACACACACATGCACGCACTCATGCACATACACACAAACACACATGCACGCACGCACGCAAAAACACACACATGCACGCACGCACTCATGCACACACACAAACACACACACAAGTACGCACGAACGCACACAGGCGCACACAAACACACACAAACGCACAACACACAACACACACACTCGCACACACACACACATACACGCACGTACGTATACATACATACACACACTCACACTCACATGCACGAACAGACACACATGCACGCAGGCACGCACACACACACACACACACACACACACACACACACACACACACACACACACGCACACACACACACATAACTGTCTAATATCACTTTTTGGTGGAAGGACTTAAACTGAAGAACTAACACACACACATAACACACCGCTTCAACATAATCAACTAAGCTATGTCCGTGGCTTAAAGACGCGGTACTGCTTTTTTTTAAATTTTAAAAGGTTTAAATGATTGTAATGGTCTGCAGAGTGGGGCAGGGGAGGGAAGGAGGGAGGGGGAGGGGGCGGGAGGGGGGGGGGTACTCTGTTACGTGCATGTAAGTAATGGTGACTGCTGGAACATCCTTTTACATGGAAGTTGGGGTAGTGGTAGTGTGGTGTTAGTCTATAATACATCATGGCGGGGGGGGGGGGGGGGGGGGGTTAGGGGGGGGGTAGGGGGGCGGGGGGGGGGGGACGAGATAGCCTGGTTGGTTAGAGAGAGGGTTGCGCATTGCACTCATGATCTGCTGACCCGTGTTCGAATTTACGTTCAAGGGAATACTTATTTTTTGCCCCTGGAGTTAACATCAGTGTCGACTCAACTCTCACCCCCCCCCCCACCCGCCCGCCCCACCTCCCCAAAAGAAAAGTCCTTCGGATGAGATTATAAACCGAGGCCCCGTGTACGAACTTACGCAGAACACCTTGCGGCGCACACGTTAACACCTGTTCCGCTGTTTTTGAAGAGAAGGCCATTGTTTGCCGGTGGGAACGGATAATAACATGTACAAAAACTGCATACACATGGGTACTGGTTGTTAATTCCATTATCCTCGAAGTACAAGAATAGATAGATAAATAGATCAATAAACCGTACACACACCACAACCCCCCCCCCCCCCCTCACACATACACTTTCCCTACCCGAACAACCCCCCCCCTCCGCCCCCGCAAAACACACAAACACACACTCAGGCACGCACGCACGCACCCACCCTACCCTCCTCCCCAAACACACACTACAGTCCCCCCTCCCCCCCCCCCCCCACCCACAAAACACACACATACACACACCGTACCCACCCCACCCCTCGCCCACGAAACACACACATCACTACATCCCCTCGCCCCCCCATCCCCCCTCACACACACACACTGTACTCCCCCCTTCCCCACTACAGACACACACACTTCACCACCACCCCCCCAAACACACATACACCACGTACACACCACAAAACTACCCCCCCTCCCCTCCAACACACACACACACATACACCACATACAAACACTACGCCCCCCACCCCCAACCCCGACACACACACACACACTACACCCTCACACACACACCCTACCCCTCCCACCCCCAACCCCCGCACACACCCTACACCCCCCTATCCCCCCCCAACACACACACACCCTATACCCCCCCCCCACCCCTACCCACCCCCACCCACCCACGCACACCCTTCCCTTCACCCACCCTCTGAGGTTCTGTGTGCCTTTCTCCTGCATCTTCGGAAAGGTCGGCACAGGCATGGCAGGAGACAGCTCAGCCTTCTCACGGGCGCGACAGCTCGGAAGAACCCGCGGCTTTGCCGGCGCAAGGTCTCTGTCGAGGGCCTCCCTTCTTCTCCCTGGTCGCCAGGCCTGTCTCCTCCCAGGCGGAGAAGACCCTGCCTTTCCGATTCGGGGTTAACCGAGGCTGGCAAAGCCTGAGGAGGATGTTTGATTATGAGGAGGTTGAGGCGAATGAAGGGGATGTCAAAGTCAAAGTCAAAGTTTTATTTCAAGATGGTACATTGAATAAGCAGTGCATTTGGTGGAGACAGGCTGATTGTGTGTGTGTGTGTGGGGGGGGGGGGGGATGGGTGAGGGTGGTGTAGTGTAGCGTAGTGTGTGTGTAGTGTGTGTGTGTGTGTGTGTGTGTGGGGGGGGTATAATGTATGTGTAGTGTGTGTGTAGTGTGTGTGTGTAGTGTGTATGTGTGTAGTGTGTGTGTAGTGTGTGTGTGTGGGGGGGGGATAGTGTAGTGTATGTAGTGTGTGTGTGTGTGTTGGGGGTATAATGTGTGTGTAGTGTGTGTGTAGTGTGTGTGTAGTGTGTGTGTGTAGTGTGTGTGTAGTGTGTGTAGTGTGTGTGTAGTGTGTGTAGTGTGTGTGTGTAGTGTGTGTGTGTAGTGTGTGCGTGTTGTGTGTTGTGTGGTGCGTTTTTCAAAGAAAGGAGAACAAACAGGAAATCTTACTTTAAAAAAAAACAACTCTTCAAAGCTTATCCAGCCACCAGTTAAACAGAAAATTCGAACCACCACTGAGCGCTAGCACCTACTCCATGGAAATTTTCCTCCTGGGAAAATTATCCATCTTATCCATCAGTACCAACTCCACTCTCCCAAATGAGACTATAAACCGAGGTTCCGTGTGCGCGAACGCACGTAGTAAGTCTTGCGTACACGTTAAAAAGCAATCGTGTCCCATCTTAAAAAAAAAATTATATTGAGGATTATGGATTATGTGCTTTTTTACATCTAGTCCCCGTGTGTAAGCCGTTTTGTAAATTCTGTCATCTTTTCCCACCGGCACACAATGGTATAAAAAAGCAAGCCATTTCTTGCTGGTAGGAACAAATGACATATTTTTTAAAAAAACGAAAGCATATAGGTGTTGTGTATAGACACCAACCTCAAACCCGGAATGTAACTACCTGAATAGTGTGTTAAAAATACCGGCTCGCATACCGCAAAATCTCACCATTTGGTGACCCTCAAAGCTCTAGCGGAAGAACGAAAAAATACACAGTTTAATTTCTTATCCATGCACACAGGTATGACGTTTAGACACCAACCTCGAAGTCGAAATGCGGCTACCTATATAGGGGGTTAAAAAAAACCGGTTCGCATACCGCAAAATCTCACCATTTAGTGAACCTCGGAGTTCTTGGAGAGGAACAAAATACAAGAAAAGTCTTTTCTGTTTATTTCTCACCTGTGGTTCATCATTCTGCTCGCTGCCCGAAAACTGGTCTTGAAGAACATGAAAGGTGGTGTCGGATTCCTGAAGTGTCTCTTCGGGCTCTTTCTCAGGCTTATCCATTCTGACTCAACAACACCTTAGAACTTATTCAACTACACTTTGGAAAGCTAAAAAGAAAAAGTACAAAACTTTATATGGGTTATGTTTAGTCAATAAATGTGTTGGAAATGCTTAAAAAATAAAGAAAGTTTAAAAATCAGCTAGAATAAATAAGAGATACAGATACTAAGGACTAGGAGTAGTACCCGTTTTGTTCCATTGCTTGTTGTTGTGTGAAGGGAGTAACTAGGGGTGCTAATGTTCGGAGTGTACATCATACTGACTGTGAGCTTTCCTATAATTATATAGCACGTGCAAACACTGGTATGCTTTAATAGTGAAGCAATTCAATGGTAGATGTGTCGTGTGCATTTTGATTCGAGTTCATGCTTCGTGTTTGCGAATGTGTTTGTGGTGTGTATGTTTTTTGCGTGCGTGTATTGAGTGCTCTCTCTCTCTCTCTCTCTCTCTCTCTCTCTCTCTCTCTCTCGGGATAGACTCGGGTGGACGGGATAGCCTGGTGGTTAGAGTGATGCGCGCGTGATCTGCTGACTCCGGGTTCGATTCCCGGTTAAGAGGATTTTTACCTCAGGAGTTAACATCAGTGCCGACTCCACTTCCCCCAAAAGTCCTTCGGATGAGGCTATAAACCGAGGTCCCATGTGCGAACGCACGCAGAACATCTTGTGCACAAGTTAAAGCCCGCTCCGCTTTTCGGAAGAGTAGGCCATTGTGTGCCGGTGGGAACGGATGAAAAGATTTGCAAAACTGCATACACATGGGGACTAGATGTAGAAAAGCACATGAGTGCTTATTCCATTATCCTCGAAATAAAAGAATAAGTAAAAATAAAATAAAAACTCCGCCCCCTCTCGCTCTCTCTCTCTCTCTCTCTCTCTCTCTCTCTCTCTCTCTCTCTCTCTCTCTCTGGAGTTTGAGTGAAATATTTCATTGTTATTTGAAATGATCTTGTTTGTTAATTAATTGATTTATAATTATGTGTAACAAGTATGTGTACATTTGACAATGTGTAGATGTTTATCTTTATGACTTATTAAGTTTGGTTGTGTTATTTTTCTTGGTCTGTTGTTGTTCTTGTTCTTGTTGTTGTTGTCTGTCTGTTTTTCCTTTTTTATCATCTTTGTTGGTTGGTTTTTCCTTCTTTTGTTTGTTTGTTTGTTTTGGTTAAGGTTTTTTGGGGGGTGGGGAGGGGGGTATTTGATATGGTTTTCTTTTATTTGCTTGCTTTGGGGGGGGGGGGGTTGTTGGGGGGGGAGCTGTTTGAAAAGGGTTATTTCCCCTGTTTTTATTGTGAGACTGTATAAGTATTGAGGTTATTATTATTAAGATGTATCCTAACGGGCGGGGACTGGATGTAAAAAGCACATGTGTGCTTATTCATTATCCTCGAAATAAAGAATTTGTCATTGTCATTGTCATTGTCATTGTCTCTCTCTCTCTCTCTCTCTCTCTCTCTCTCTCTCTCTCTCTCTCATAGATAAAGTATTAGCGCAGAAGGGTTACAACACGATGAACAGAAAATTTACTTGTTGATTAGAATCAGGGGAATTCTAGAGCTGTGTTGTATCTACGCTCCTGTACGGTTCTGAGTGCTGGAGGATGACGGAAGCGGATCTTCCCAAACTTCGATCCTTTCACACCGTATGCCTGCGAAGAATTCTCCGGACCTTTTGGCCAGAGAAGATCTCCAATGAAGACCTACTACGGAGATGCAGGCAGGAAGACATGAGAACCAGACGACGGTGGAAGTGGAATGGGCACATCCTCCGAAGAGACCACAAGAACAGCATTGCACTGGACCCCAGAAGGAAGGAGAAAGAAAGGAAGACCAAAAGCAACGTGGAGGAGGAGGACTGTAGAAAGTGAGATGAAGGCCACGCAGCACTCTTGGGGATCAGTGACTAGGTTGGCCCAGGATAGGCAGGAGTGGAAGCACTTTGTTGCTGCCCTACACACCACTGGGTGTAATGGTTAATGATGGTGATGATAGAAAAAAAACCCGAAGAAAGTTTCTTAAGGACTGCATAACATATCTGCCTTTCTTCCTTTATTCTGTTATCTCGAGTATAAATAGCATTCCCACCTTCCGGAAATTCTGTACCAGTAATTTCCTCTTTTCTATCACTCAGTTTGTTTCTGCCTTTTTCCTTGTCTTTCTGCTACCTCCTTCTTGTCTATTTTCTGCCTTTTTTGGTCCATTCTCCAACCTTTTTTCAGAATGATGACAATTCTCTCTTTTGTCCAAATCGGACGCGCTGGGCCTGAATTGTCAGGCGCTTAACGGCAGCAGAGGAAGAACAACTACGAAGAAGAAAAATTCAGTGTATGCAGTAGCCAGTGACTCCTCTGAGAAAAAAAAGTGAAATGAGAAGTCAGCACACAGGACTGGTGTTCCCTGATAAAACCGTCGAGTTTTAAGTCTGCTGCTTTAACGCTTGTACTGTTTTGTATTGTGTTGTTTTGTGTTGTTTTGCCTTGTATTGTATTGTTTGATAGTAGGATGGTAGAAGGGGAGGGGGAAGAAGATACTGATGAAATGCTGACACGTCAGTCCTGTCTTGTTTGACTCTGTTAGTGACGTCGTATAAAACAAAAAAAACTTTTACAATATTTTCGCAGAAAAATATATGCACAAAAAGAGAGATAGAGAGAGAGAGAGATAGAGATTAGAGATAGATAGATAGATAGATAGATAGAGAGAGAGAGAGAGAGAGAGAGAGAGAGAGAGAGAGAGAGAGAGAGAGAGAGAGAGAGAGATGCGCACACAGTCGATAACACATACGCACGAACCTCCTGCCCCTTCCCACACCCTACCCCCACCCCCATCCCAACACCAAACCAAAACTATGAACATGGATAAACAATCTCTCAAGCATCATACTACATATGTAAGCTTGTCCTGCATGATACGCATGCTTTCTCACCTTGTTTGTGATGATTTTTTTTACTCACGTGCTCCAAACACTCCGATCTGCCGTGAACTACAATTTCAACAGCATCCTCAAGCTCCTCATTCCATAGAACAACCTATCTAGGAAGCAGACGATCACCATTCTTCTCTGCAACAGTTTTAAATTTTACATTCTTTTAGGCCTTTTTAAACGTTTTTATTTCAAGAATCGTTGATATTGTACGGTTTCTAAAGCCAGTTGCCAAGTGGTAGTCTTTGTAAAGACTTACTGATCAAAGATCGGTTGAACTGGTCCATCGCATTTAAAATTAAAAGAAAGTCAGAATGAGCCAACTGGTGGAAGAGAGTGGAAATAACTGCGGGCTGAAGTGCAGCAGAACATGGCGGCAGCTATCCAAGGGACTGTGACGCCACAGGTATGTAATAAACTATATCAAATCAATTATGTGAATTTTTTTCCCATTGGTATTCAATTAAAGGCGGGGGACAAGATTTCCGAACTTTGTGTGTAAAAAAATGATTTAAATGAGATTACAAGGCAACGTTTCCATTTTTTAGAGAGCGACTTACATTGGTGTTAAAATGGGTTAGGGACAAAATTACAGCTGCTTTTAAAATCATTTATAGAACGAGCTAAATGGGCAAGATTTCCAGCCTCTCCTTTATTTCGGTTTATTGCTTTTTGTTGTTGTAAACGGGTTACATGGATGGTTAAGGTTAAGATTATTTCCTGCCTTTCCCTCTTTTTAAAGACGTGAATGATTTTAGGTGTTAACTTTTATTATTGCCATGTCATCGTTGTGATCATCATTATTATATCAGTAGGTTTTTTTTATAACTAACGTTAAAAAGTTAATCATACGCATAAAACTTTAGAAAGTTGGGGGGGGGGGGGGTGGGGTGGGGGTGAAGCCTGTGTTTCATAAAATTGTTGGTATCTGTACCACAGAAAACTTCCGTTCCTTCCTCACTTTATTATTTATGGTTGTTTAAAAGATGGCAAAATTAATCCGTAGTTTTCCCGTCAAGAGAAAAAAATATTGACAGTAACTCAGTAGTTTATGTATCTTTTTGTGCGCCGAAAATAATGCGGATATTTTTATTTTACCAGCTGAGAACGTTTTGAAAAAAAAATCTGTAGACCTAAGGTTTTCCCCATCTTCTTTGTAAAACACAGACAGCATCTATTGCTGTCTTTTATATGAGCGAAAATGAGTTGCGCTGCCGTCAGACTGTGAGCACAATGCTCTAACCACTGGGCTGACCCCCTCCCCCAAAGAAAAGGTTCCAGTCTCAATATCTTTCGTTGTTAAAACTTTTTTTTAATCGTTTTTTGTTTGTTTCGTTCCTCGCTTAGAGCTCCGAGGTTCATCAATGGTGATATTTTGCGTATGCGACCGTTTTTAGCCCACCATGAAGGTAACTGCATTCCGAATTTGGGGATGTATCTGTGTTTCCGTATCTGTACTGAAAGCTGACATGAATGACGAGATCTGAAATGTGCATATAATTACAATTTTCTGCATCTGCGTATACACGATGGGATGAGGCCCTGCCATGAGCACTTGCAAGTTGATCTGGGCGATCGTGAAAATCCGCACCCTTAATTCCCCAGACGCCGCCGAGATTGGAACCCACGACTGCATGGATCCATGGGATTGGAAGTCAACACGGTCTTAACCACTCGGCTATAGCGTCCATCGTTGTTGGTCTATCTGCTGGCTGTTTGGGCCCGTTCCTCTGACCTCCTCTAGTGTCGTGTCACCTCACCACATCACACTGTAGGACACAGCTTAAAAGCTGGGGAGTGGAAAGCTAGAAATGATTTAAGGGGGGACGGGATGGCCTGGTGGTTAGAGGGATGTATTCGTGATCTGCTGACCCGGGTTTGATTCTCGTTCAAGAGGATTTTTCCTCTGGAGTTAACATCAGTACCGACTCCTCAAAAGTCCTTCGGTTGAGACTATAAAATCAAGGCCCCGTATGCGAAACGCACGCACGCAAAACATCTTGCGCACACGTTAATTCCTGTTCCGCTTTTCGAAAGAGTAGGCCATTGTGTGCCGGTGGGAACGGATGACAAAATGTACAAAACTGCATACACACGGGGACTAGGATGAAAAAAAAGCACACGAGTGATTATTCCATTATCCTCGATATAAAAAGAATGAATAGATGCATACATAAATAGATAAAATCCTCCACTTTAAACATCGTAACCATACAACCAACCTACCAACCACACACACTGTGATTTGTTGCTTTACAAGATTCAGCGCTATATAAATTCCATACATAATTATTATTATTATTATTATTATTATTATTATTATTATTATTATTATTACCATCATCATCATCATCATCATTATTATTATTATTACCATCATCATCATTATTATTTTTTTTTAAATTATTATTATTATTACTACTGCATTGTATTGGCCTCTTGTGACAAGGTGTCAACGACAGCAGCCCCTCCTGTCCCTCCTGCCAACACCACCACCACCACCACCATCATCACACCACCACCACCACCACCACCATCATCAACCCCACCACCACCACCGCCATCAACAACAGCAGCAACAACAACAGCAGCAACAGCACCCACATCCCTGAGGCAGCCAGCGAGGCCGGAGACTGGTGGCTGAAGTTCCTCAAGCTCTGGCACGAGAACGAGTACGTCGTCAACCTTCTCCTCTTCGTCGCGTGCATCGTCGCCATTTATGTCGCGTACAAACTGTGTTGCAGGTTCTTCGGAGGAAAAAGGGCAGGTAAGCGAAGTTTGGGGGACTGGGGGGAGGTGTAGGGGTGGGGAGGGGAGGGGAGGGAGGGGAAGGAGAGAAGGGAAGGGGAGAGGGAGGGGCACAAGTGAGGGATTGGGGGTGTCGGGATGGGGGTTCGATTCCCGTTCAAGGGGATATTTTCCCCTGGAGTTAACATCAGTACAGACTCCACACTCCCCCCCAAAGTCCTTCGGATGAGACTATAAACCGAGGCCCCGTGTGCAAGCGCACGCAGAGCATCTTGCGCACACGTTGAATCTTGTTCCGCTTTTCGTAAGAGTAGGCCATTGTGTGCCGGTGGGAACAGATGACAGAATTCACAAATCCGCATACACACGGGAACTGGATGTGAGAGAGCACATAAGTGCTTATTCCATTATCCTCGATATAAAAAAATGGGTAAAAAAGGGTAAGGGGTAGGGTGTGGTGGGGTAGGGAGGGAAGGAGGGGAAGGAGAGAAGGGAAGGGGTACAGGTGAGGGAGAGGGGGTGTCGGGATGGGGGTGGGGTGTGGTGGGGTAGGGAGAGAGGGAGGGAGGGAAGGAGAGCGGGGTGGGGGAGGTAGGGGTTGCCAGAATTTTAAAGATTGGTTGGGTGGGTTGGTGGGGAGTTTATAGCACTAGTAGAATAGTAAGTAGTATGGTGGAGTTGGGTTTTTGAGATGGCCCCAAGAGGGCTATGAGATGTTCCAATGGGGATTTGAGATGCTCAGAGGGCTATGAGATGCTCCAGTGGGGATTTGAGATGCTCAGAGGGCTATGAGATGCTTTAAAATGGTTTTGAGCTGCTCCAAGAGAGCTTTGAGCTGCTCCAAGAGTATGCCATTCTTACCGCTGGATTTCTTGTGCAAAGCTTGCTGTTTTCATTCTAAGATAACGTTTCGTGTGGAATCGAAACTGTATTGCATAGCTTAAAGGCTTGGGAGACGAAAGCTGGAACTGATTTACTGTTTTAGGCTACATATTTTATACTTATTTTAAGATATGCTTTCGCTGGTTATCCCTCGCGTTCTAGTATCTTCTGGAATAACAGCAAACTAGCAAAGAGAGATTTGAGGATTTTTTTTTTAAAAGACCCAGTTAAAAACTAGATGCTTTTGAAATTAAAATACAACATTGAAAACCCACACGCAACATAGCTTTTAGAAGACTGGACACAAGTGAAATTGGTTAAAAGACTGATCTTTGTATGACCTTTGTGTCAAGCGTGGACACAAACCTAGTTTAGTACAAGACTGGATAACAGCTAGCTTTGTTCAGGAGTGGACGCAAATGTTTTGTTCAGTACTAGACAGCTGTTAGATTATTATCCTGCAAGAAGCATGTAGGAGATAAAAAGTTGAAATTAGTTTTTGGTTTTGGTGGACCTTCAATAGTTGCAAGTATATCAAGGAGAACCATCTTTTTGTTTTGTTTTGATCCTTCACGTCTCTTCATCAGCCCCCAAAATTTGAAAGCTTTTTTTTCTCCTTTTTTGGGGGGTCTTTTTTTCCTTCTCGGTCTTCTATCGAAGAGATGAAACTAAAGAATCAAGCTGTAACCTTGGTATACATAGCTTTATTTGAACCACTAGCCTTTTTCCTCGATCAGCCTCTCCCTCTTCTTCCTGTCTCCCCCCTCCCTTCCACCTCTCCCTTGGTCCCCCCCTTTTTTTAAAAAAACAAACTCAATCCATGTTTCAACAAAGAACGAACACCCTTCTTTTCCAGCAACTCCACAGCGGCAGAAAGAGGAGCCGCAGACGGTCACGTTGAGGGTCTTCCAGAACAACCCCGACGACCGCAGCGTGGACGAGGCTGTGTCCACACCAGACAGCATGAGGAGGCGGAATATCCTCAAAAGCTCCAGAACTCAGGACATCGAGGAATACAGCTCCACGTCGTCCAGCGAGCAGCAGCAGCAGCAGCAGCAGCAGTCAATAATGCAGAGTCCGACACAGTTCGAGGTTCAGGGTCAGGGTCCGCTAGCGATTCGGGCAGACTACCCCACGGAGCCCGATTCTCGCGTCTACCTGGTGGTGGAGGTTCACCCGCCTCCGTCCTTGAAGTCCAACATGCAGGTGCTGGCCAACGTCCGCGGCGGGAAACACTCCGAGGTCGTGTCCGCCGAATCCACCAAGGGGAAGTTGGTGACCATGAAAGTGCTGCAGGATGAGATCCAAGGTCAGGACGGGGCTCGCGCGCATGTCGTGGCACATTCGAACGGTCAGGAACAGGTCAACTTGCACGTGAATCTGAAGCCACAGTCAGCCGCCCAAGCTGAGGTTCGGGGTAAGGCCAAGGTCCGGGTTGAGGAAGGGGCCAGTGTGGCGAGGATCGTTCGGCCTCAAGCTCAGGGTGAGGAGAGGACAAGTGCCCAGTCACCAGCTCGGGCTGAAGAAGGGACAAGTGCAAAGTCACCAGCTCAGGCTCGGGCTGAAGAAGGGACAAGTGCAAAGTCACCAGCTCAGGCTGAAGAAGGGACAAGTGCAAAGTCACCAGCTCAGGCTCGGGCTCAGGAACAGGCTGAAGAACAGGCTCAAGAACAGGCTCAAGAACAGGCTCAGGAACAGGTGGAAGCTGTGGTGCATCCTCAGCCAGTGGCGCAGGATCGGGCAGAGAAAAGGACTAGCAGGAAGGTAGCAGCAGCAGCACCGGCTGAAGAACCAAAGGAGGATGCTGAGGTGCAGCCATCGTCGTCCTCGGCACAGGCACCAGAGGAAGCCCAACCACGAGACGCAGCCAAGGCGAAGGACGATCTTGATTCGCAGAAAGACGGTTCGCTCAGAGCGGAGAGAGAGAAAGAAGCAGCCAAGGATGAAAAAGACGCTGAAGGTAAGGATGCAACTGGAGACCATAAGGATGGGGCTGCAGCTGGAGATAATAAGGATGGGGATGTTGCTGGGGATAATGATAGGGATGTCTCTGACGATAATAAGGATGCAGTTGTGGATAATGATGTGGTTTGCAATAATGATGCAGCCGAGGATAAAGTTGTGGTTGATAATGAAGCTGTTGAGGATAAGAAGGATGTGGCTGGGGATAAGAAGGGAGCTGTGGATAGTAAGGATGCAGTTGGAGATAGTAAGGATGCAGTTGGAGATAGTAAGGATGCAGTTGGAGATAGTAAGGATGCAGCTGGAGATAGTAAGGATGCAACTGGAGATAGTAAGGATGCAGCTGGAGATAGTAAGGATGCAGCTGGAGATAGTAAGGACGCAGCTAGTAAAGATGCAGCTGGAGGTAGTAAGGAATCAGCTGGAGATAGTAAGGATGCAGCTGGAGATAGTAAGGATGCAGCTGGAGATAAGGACGCAGCTGGAGATAGTAAGGATGCAGCTGGAGATAGTAAGGATGCAGCTGGAGATAGTAAGGATGCAGCTGGAGATAGTAAGGATGCAGATAGTAAGGATGCAGCTGGAGATAGTAAGGATGCAGCTGGAGAGAGTAAGGATGCAGCTGGAGATAAGGACGCAGCTGGAGAGAGTAAGGATGCAGCTGGAGATAAGGACGCAGCTGCAGATAGTAAGGATGCAGCTAGTAAGGATGCAGATAGTAAGGATGCAGCTGGAGATAGTAAGGATGCAGCTGGAGATAGTAAGGATGCAGCTGGAGATGATGAAGCTACAGCTGGAGATAAGGACGCAGCTGCAGATAGTAAGGATGCAGATAATAAGGATGCAGCTAGTAAGGATGCAGATAGTAAGGATGCAGCTGGAGATAGTGAGGATGCAGCTAGTAAGGATGCAGCTGGAGATAAGGACGCAGCTGCAGCTAGTAAGGATGCAGCTAGTAAGGATGCAGCTAGTAAGGATGCAGCTAGTAAGGATGCAGCTAGTAAGGATGCAGCTAGTAAGGATGCAGCTAGTAAGGATGCAGCTGGAGATAGTAAGGATGCAGCTGGAGATAGTAAGGATGCAGCTGGAGATGATGAAGCTACAGCTGGAGATAAGGATGCAGGTGGGGATATGAAGGATTTGTTTGGCAATTATGATGAAGCTGGGAATGATGGTTGGTTTGGGATAAGGGGGATGCAGCTGACGATGAGGAGGATGCAGCTGAGGATAATCGGGTTGCATTTGGGGATGAAAATGCAGTTGGGGATAAGGAATTCGCTGTGGATAAGGATGCAACCGGGAATGAGGATGTAGTTGGGAATAAGAATGCAACTGGGGATGAGGATGCAGCGGAGGATAAAGTTGTGGTTGGTGATAAGCATGCAGTTGGGGATACGGGTGCAGTTGGGGATAATTATACAGTTGGGGATAATCAAAATGCAATTGGGAATAAGGATGCAGATGAGGATAAGGAGGGTGCAGTTGGGGATCAGGATGCAGTTGAGGATAAGAGGATTGCTGCTGGGAAGAAAGATGGAGCTGGAGACGGTCATGCAGATGGGAATAAGGACAATGGAGTTAAAGATAATCAGGATGTAGCTGGAGATAATCGGGATGCAGTTGAGGATGATGTGCGTACAGCTGGCAATGATAATGGAAATGACAAAGATAAAGCTGGGGATAATGAGGATGCAGCTTTAAATGAAGATACAAATAGTGGCAATGAGAATGCAGCTGGGGATAATGATACAGGTGGAGATGACAGTGCTGGTAATAACTATGATACAGCTGGGGATAACTATGATACAGCTGGGGATAACTATGATACAGCTGGGGATAACGATGATACAGCTGGGGATAACGATGATACAGCTGGGGATAACGATGATACAGCTGGGGATAACGATGATACAGCTGGGGATAATGAAGATAACTATGATACAGCTGGGGATAACTATGATACAGCTGGGGATAACTATGATACAGCTGGGGATAACGATGATACAGCTGGGGATAACGATGATACAGCTGGGGATAACGATGATACAGATGGGGATAACGATGATACAGCTGGGGATAACGATGATACAGCTGGGGATAATGAAGATACAGCTGGGGATGATATAGCTGGGGATAATGAGGATACAGCTGAAGATAATGAAACAGCTGGGGATAATGATACAATTGAAGATGATACAGGTGGGGATAATGAAGATACAACTGAGGATGATGAGACAGCTGGGGATAATGAGGATACAGCTGAAGATAATACAGCTGGGGATAATGATACAAATGATACAGTTGGGGATAATGAGGTTACAGCTGAAGATAACAGAGCTGGGGATAATGAGGATACAACTGAGGATGAGAAAGCTGGGGATACTGAGGATACAGCTGATGATGAGACAGCTGGGGATACTGAGGATACAGCTGAAGATGAGACAGCTGAGGATACAGCTGGAGATGATGAGACAGTTGGGAAATATGACAAAGCTGAGGATAAGGGTGCAACTGAAGATGGGACAGCTGAAGCTGATGCAGAGGGGATTGATAATACAGCGGAGGATGAGGATACAGCTGGAGATGATGAGGATACAGCTGGAGATAACGATACAGCTGGAGATAAGGATACAGCTGGAGGAGATGAGGAATACAGCTGGAGGAGATGAGGATACAGCTGAGGAGATGAGGATACAGCTGAAGGAGATGAGGAAGATACAGCTGGAGATGAGGAAGATACAGCTGGAGATGAGGATACAGCTGGAGATGAAGATACAGCTGGAGGAGATGAGGATACAGCTGGAGGAGATGAGGATACAGCTGGAGGAGATGAGGATACAGCTGGAGATGAGGATACAGCTGGAGGAGATGAGGATACAGCTGGAGATGAGGATACAGCTGGAGGAGATGAGGATACAGCTGGAGGAGATGAGGATACAGCTGGAGGAGATGAGGATACAGCTGGAGATGAAGATACAGCTGGAGATGATGATTCAGCTGGAGATGAAGATACAGCTGGAGATGAAGATACAGCTGGAGATGAGGATACAGCTGGAGGAGATGAGGATACAGCTGGAGATGAAGATACAGCTGGAGGAGATGAGGATACAGCTGGAGATGATACAGCTGGAGGAGATGGGGATACAGCTGGAGGAGATGAGGATACAGCTGGAGATGAGGATACAGCTGGAGGAGATGAGGATACAGCTGGAGGAGATGAGGATACAGCTGGAGGAGATGAGGATACAGCTGGAGATGAGGATACAGCTGGAGATGAGGATACAGCTGGAGGAGATGATGATTCAGCTGGAGGAGATGAGGATACAGCTGGAGGAGATGAGGATACAGCTGGAGGAGATGAGGATACAGCTGGAGGAGATGAGATACAGCTGGAGGAGATGAGGATACAGCTGGAGGAGATGAGGATACAGCTGAAGGAGATGAGGATACAGCTGGAGGAGATGAGGAGGATACAGCTGGAGATGATGATACAGCTGGAGGAGATGATACAGCTGGAGATGAGGATACAGCTGGAGATGATGATACAGCGGGAGGAGATGAGGATACAGCTGGAGATGAGGAGGATACAGCTGGAGATGATGAGGATACAGCTGGAGATGGTACAGCTGGAGATGATGGTACAGCTGGAGATGAGGATACAGCTGGAGATGATGGTACAGCTGGAGATGAGGGTATAGCTGGAGATGATGGTGGGGATGAGGATAAAGGTGGGGATAATGAAGATACAGCTGGAGATGGGGATGGTGAGGATGAAGGTGAGGATAATGATGCAAATGAGAATGATGAGGATGCAGATGGGGAGGATGAAGATGGAGATGATGGGGATGGTGAAGATGCCGCTGGGGATAATCAAGATACAGCTGGGGATAATCAGGATGCATTCGGAGATAATCAGGATGCATTCGGAGATAATCGGGATGCAGCTGGGGATAATCAGGATGCGTCTGAAGGTAATCAGGATGCGTCTGAAGGTAATCAGGATGCGTCTGAAGGTAATCAGGGTGCAGCTGAAGGTAATCAGGATGCGTCTGAAGGTAATCAGGGTGCAGCCGAAGGTAATCAGGGTGCAGCCGAAGGTAATCAGGATGCAGCCGAAGGTAATCGGGATGCGTCTGAAGGTAATCAGGATGCGTCTGAAGGTAATCAGGATGCGTCTGAAGGTAATCAGGATGCGTCTGAAGGTAATCAGGATGCGTCTGAAGGTAATCAGGATGCAGCCAGGGATAATCGGGATGCGGCTGAAGGTAATCAGGATGTGCCTGAAGGTAATCAGGATGCGTCTGAAGGTAATCAGGATGCAGCCGGGGATAATCAGGATGCGTCTGAAGGTAATCAGGATGCAGCCGGGGATAATCGGGATGCGGCTGAAGGTAATCAGGATGCAGCGGGGGATAATCAGGATGCGGCTGGGGATAACGAAGACGCTAGGAACCAGATCGCACCTGAGATGGAAGACTTCATAGAAAACCTAATAACTAACATGATCTTGTTTCCGTTTTAGGAGGAGAGGCAGGGGACAGCTATTGACAGAGCAGGCGTTGACGCTGGAACAGACAGAAAAACAGATCGTGTTGGTTGTAAAACGCCAAAGGTTGCTACTGTACTATAGGCTTTGGTGCTGTGAACAGTCTGGTGGTAAAACGCCAAAGGTCGCTACTGTACTATAGGCTTTGGTGCTGTGAACAGTCTGGTGGTAAAACGCCAAAGGTCGCTACTGTACTATAGGCTTTGGTGCTGTGAACAGTCTGGTGGTAAAAGCCAAAAGTTGCTACTATAGACTTTGGTACTGTGAACAGTCTGAAGATGGCGAAAAAGTCTGTTTTTACCCAAACTCTGCTTTTTAAATTTTTTAAAGGTATATTGGATAAAAATCTCTACAGTAAGTTTTTTGATTATTACAAAAATACGCTGTGTGTGTGTGTGAGGGGAGAGGGGAGAGAGAGAAAGAGGGAGAGAGAGAGAGAGGGAGAGAGAGAGAGAGAGAGAGAGAGAGGGAGAGGGAGAGAGAGGAGGGGAGAGAGAGCAGAGAGAGAGGGAGGGAGAGAGAAAGGGAGGGAGAGATTTTATGCAGTATAAACTGCACTGGAGATGGAATCTCAACTCAGAAGTTGTTTTTTTTAACAGCTGCAAATCAAAGATGTAGTTGTTAGACTAGCCTAGTTTTCTACGATAAACGATCCACCACGACAACTAACCATCTCTTCTATGGAAGGAAAGTATTGCTATTCTTTATTACGTTGATTTGCTTGAATCAAGGCAACAGGGTGATAATGTACACAAAAGATAAAATATGGGTGTCCAATTTTTTTTTCATTTACAGATCGTTTTTCATTTCCACTTATTTTTTACAGAGCGTTTTATTCTTTTCCCACTTACCCTCTTTTTGGGGGTATAGAGCTTTTAGAAATGTTGTTTTAATAGCTCTTAGAGACAATTTTTAATAGCTCTTAGAAACTTTTTTAAAATAGCTACTTAGAAACTTTTTTAAAATTTAAAATAGCTTTTATAAACTTTGTACAGCGGTGAGAGCTTAGGAGCCGGTTTGATCTATGGCTGGTTTTGAGATTTAAAGCATCGAAGGGGACTCACTGGACTGAAGTGGGAAAGTAGATAGATTCTGGCTGTCTGCTTTGCCTGTTTGGTCAGTTCAGGTTTTGCTCGCTTCGTTTTCAGCAAACGTGTTATTTTTGCGTCTGGTCACTGGGATGATGACAATCTTGACCAGTATATGTGTTCTTATTCATCTTCAGCTGTTTTGAATACTAGCTGTGTTGCGTTACGTGTCAGTTTTGACTTTGTCGTGGTTTTTGGCCAGCGTGTTATTCTTGGGTGGATGTTTTTGTCCAAAGTGTATGGCCAGTTTGTCCGTGGTTTTAATGTATCTGGGTTGGGTTTTATTTTTGGTATGTGTGTTTGATTGAAGGTAATTTTTACACCGCCATTGTTCATTTTTTTCTTCTTTATCAATGTTAACCCTAGTTGGTTTTCAGTTTAAGTCTTTTATGTGAACGATGGAAATGTAGTTACCTCTTTTTGAAGGGTACAGCACCAAATAATTTTGTCGTGAAAAAAATGTATACGTGCGTGGAGTTTTCTTGATTGACTTTGATTTTTTTAACTTAGATTTTTAACATTTTGGAGAATATATTTCCAATCTTGATGCAGGTGTTGGTTTGTGTGGTGTGCGTGTGTGTGTGCGTGTGTGTGTGTGCGTGTGTGTGTGTGCGTGTGTGTGCGCGTGTGAGTGTGTGTGAGTGTGTGTGAGTGTGCGTGTGTGTGCGTGTGTGTGTGTGTGCGTGCGTGCGTGTGTGCGCATGCGCGCGCGCGTGTGTGAGAAGGGGAGGTATTCAGACCCGTTTCCTATGAGACAGATGGATAAGCAACACATCTTTCCAGAGAAACGTGTTTCGATCCCCGGCTACAGCCCCGACATTCACCAAGGGCGAGGTTTTGGTGTGTGTCATCATTTTTGCCCACTATTAAAGTAGCTGCATTCCGCATTCCAGGCTTTGGGGAAATCTTAACACAACACTGCATGCGTTAAAAAATAAATTCGGTACGAAATGGCCAACTCTTCCTAAAGGCTGGACGGGTTTTCACATGTACGCAAGATGTTCTGCATGTGTTCGCACACGGAACCTCAGTTTGTGGTCTCATCCAAAGGACTTTCAGGGGGAGCGGAATCGGTACTAAAGTTGACTCCAGGGGAAAAAGATCCCCTTGAACAAGTGCCTCGGTGGTGGCTCGAACGCGGGTCTTCAGATTGTGAACTCAACACTCTAACCACTAGGTTATCAATCTCCCAGAAATACATTTGCCATGTGCCAAGCATTAAGCGTGCATTCCATAACATCACGATCACGTAGAATCGGCCCTTACATGTGACCCATGTGGTCAGGGCTATATACCTCGTGGATGGATTCGTTTTTCCCTCCCAAAGTTCAGACCTGTCAGCAGCCTTTATTCCCTTCGTGTACAGACAGTCATGCAGAAAACCAAATCTGCATAATTATTAAACATTCAGAAGTAGATGTCACGGGGAACGGGATAACTTAGTGGGCGGAGCACTCGCTTTCCCCCAGCCAAGTTAAAGCAGTGTCGAGTGTGGTTACCACTTGGGTGGGTGACTGTTTGCGCGCCTTAGCTTCAATACAGTTCCCCAGTTCACCCAGCTGTAAATGGGTACCTGGCCTATTTAGGGTCGGGGAAGGTAAAGCAGCGAGGGAGAGGAGATGGGCGCCACCGCCCTCAATATGCTGGCTCCTTGAGAAGTGAGGCCTCTGACGCCTCGCTCCCCTACGACCTACGAATGTTTACCTTTACCTAACAGATGTAGAAAGAGTAGGCCATTGTGTGCCGGTGGGAACAGATGACAAAATTTACAAAACCGCATACACACGCATAAGTTATTTTTTAAAAAGTCATCTGAGCGCTTTGATTTGTTGCTTTACAAGATTCAGCGCTATATAAATTCCATACATTATTATTATGATTATCATTATTATTATTAGATGTCACCAGTTGGCGGGTTACGGAAAGATGAATATACCCAGCATGCAGCCTTTACAACAAAATAAACGAGCTGCCCTGAAGTGGGAATGTGTGGGCTGAAGCCAACGATGCAGACCTCCTGCAGAGTGACGAAGCACGGGAGAAGAGCAGGCACTACTCAGACCACAGTGGAGAGATCGCAGAAGAGCAAGGGGTAAAAGTTTGATATACATACTCCCAGGTTCCCGTGCCAATCTTCTGTAAATCCTTCAGATGAAACTCTTATTACGCTGACGGCCCCTATCCGAACGTCCACATGTACATGTGCTCATGCACTGAACAAGACTCAAGACTCAAGAATACTTTAATATCTCGACTATAGAAATTATGAGTGGCATTTTAAAATTGTAATTATACAGCATGCATTATTAAACAATACAGATTAAGAAATAACACAGTATTTTAAAAGCAGACAACAATCTACGTCACACATACACCCGCACCCACCCATCCACACACACACACACACACACACACACACACACACACACACACACAACACACACACACACTCACACCCATCCACACTCACACATACACACACACGCATGCGCGTGCGCACGCACACACAAGTAAAGGTTAAGAGTAGCTAAGTAAAACCACAATACAACAATAATTCAAACACATCTCATGAAACACATCATCAGCACAATCAATACAAATATCACAAGCAACTTTACATTAAAAAGAAAAACGTAACAAAAACATTTTGATTCCAAAAAGTGTTAACACTATTTCCCCTTCACCCATCACAGTTCACACTTATTCTTTGCCTGGTACTTTATATAAGACTATGCACACGCACTCACACACGCACGCACACACACACACACACACACACACACACACACACACACACACACACACACACACACACACACACACACACTGTCTTTCTCTCTCTCTCTCTCTCTCTCTCTCTCTCTCTCTCTCTCTCTCTCCTCTCTCTCTCTCTCTCTCTCTCTCTCTCACATAGGCATATTCATGCACATGCTGTTATTTGATGATTTAATATGAAAATCCCTTTAAAAAATTTCTTTTAAAGTTTAACAGTGGTTTAGAAGCTGAATTGACTTGTTAATAAAACTATTTTTGGTTCTGTTTGTTTTTGATTTTGGCATTCGAAATCTTCGACCAGATGGAAGCAATGCATAGTGTTGTGAAAGCATGTGGGTTTCGTCAGTGGAACTGTCTTTAGCTTTTTTGGTCATCTGATTTTCATACAATGAATGTAGCGTCTTTTGCTTTTCTCCAACAATCTTTCCACACACATTCACAACTTTATTCAATACATTCTTGATTTTTACATTCAAACAACCAAACCAGCATAAAAACCCATATGATGAGACTGATTCTACAAAACTGCGATAAAACAAGCACATAATTTCTTTATTAACGTTCAGTGATCGCAGTTTTTGAAGGCAATATATCCTTGATTGACATTTCTTATGTATGAAAACAGTGTTTGCATTAAAATTCAACTTATTGTTTATAATTGTACCAAGATATTTGTACTCTAGCACTCTCTCTACTTTTGTTCCGTCTATGAACAGATCAGGAGCTTGGGGTGTATTTCTGTGAAAATCAATGAGCATTTCTTTGGTTTTGTGGACGTTTCAGTCAAAATAGTTATTTTTACACCATTTACAGACCCTTTCTATTTCATCAATATTTGAGTTGGATACATCTAGTAGAGCAGAGTCATCTGAGTATTTTACAACAGGTGTAAGTAATGTACCAGTTCAGTCATTTGTATACAACGTAAAAAGTACCGGAGCTAAGACAGTGCCTTGTGGTGCACCAGTGGAAGTGGTTCTTTGTAATGATTTTTTTTTCCTTCAAAATAAACACACTGACATCGATTGGTTAAAAATTCACAATCCATAAAATAAGTTTCGGCAAAATCTTGGGCGATTGCAGGTTTTGGGCCTTGAGATGTGGCTGAATCGTGTTAAATGCGGAGGAAAAATCAACAAAGAGAATTCGAACAAAAGAGTTGCTATTTTCAAGGTGTGTGTAAATATTATTCAAGAGCATGCACACCAATATACATACGCACGCACGCACACACACACACACACACACACACACACACACACACACACACACACACACACACACACACACACACACACACAATCTTTGGATGAGACTATAAACCAAGATCCATTATTTTGCAAACGCCCACAGAACATCTTGTACAAACATTAACACCTGTTCCCCTTTGGAAGAGTAGGCCATTTGTGCCGGTTAGAAAGAATGATAAAATTTACCAAAAAAAACACCGCATACACATGAGGACTGTTGAGTAGGCAGTTTTGTGCCGGTAGGAATGGACGACAACATTTTCAAAGAAACATGCACACGTGTCATGTTAAGACACCATCCCCGAAGTCGGAATGGGGCTACCTGAATGGTTTCGTGGGGGTCGGTGGGGATGGGGGAGGGGGGGGGAGGGGTAAGGGAGGTCATATACGGCGAAAAATCTCAGCATTAGGTAACCTGGAAACGTTTAGCCGGAGAATGAAGCGAAACGAACAAACAACTGCGCTGACTTATTACCGGGACAAACAAACTCCTTGTTTGCCGGCACACTCGTCCATGGCCTTCCTGTCGATGAATTGACCATTACAACCAGCTCTCGTTGCCATGGAAAAAAAAGTACTAAATGCTTTTTTGTTGGTTTTGTGCCTCAGTTGACATGCAGGTCAGGATCACCACTTGGGGGTTTTTTCTCCCCCCAGCCCCCTTTTTCTATCTTTCTTCTTTTTAAAAGGATTGTGCTTCACGACGCCTCTCGTCATGGCCCAAACCCCAAACCAAGAAAACAATAAACCCCTAGAACCAAATCTTTTTTTTTGGGGGGGGGGGTCTTCTTTTTTAACATGAACAACCTCTCTCTACTACCACACTGTCTGGAGCAATTAACTGCCCATCGTTGGACTGCTTCCTGTGTCCTGATAATCAAGCTAAAGAAAGGACAATCGCCTGTTCTATAGTTGCTCTGTGTGTGCTGAGTGGTGGGTATCCTAAAGATGTGGGAGGAGTGAAAATGTTGTTTAGGGGGAACTGCGGAGGGCCTTGATAGAGGTTGCGTGCACGATCTGACGATCCAGGATCGATCCCAGATTTCAGCCACCACCGAGAGACGCCCATTCAAGGGGATTTTGTCCTTGGAGTTTACACGAGTGCCCGACTCAACTCCCCACCCCCCTTGAAAGTCCTTCAGATGAGACTAGAAACTAAGGTGCGAACGCACGCAGAACATCTTTGTGCATAGGTTAAATCCCGATCCGCCTTTCAGAAGAGTAGGCTGTTGTGTGCCGGTGGGAAATCAAAAACAAAAGTAAAAAAGATAAACGCTTGCACACTGGTGCCGTGTTTGTACATCTCCGACGTCGGAATGCGGCTACCTTAACGGTGGGCAAAAGCTGTAGTAGCATACATCAAATCTCAGCAGAGGTGAACCTTGGAGCTCTAGCCGAGGAGAGGAAACAAAAGGGTCTGTTGCTTCCAGGCCCTGTTGAATGGACGTGAAAGCAATACCAAGTCACGGCAGATTTCGGGCTGCTCTCTTCACGGTAAGAGCGCATCGTCGCCACAGGAGCAGCGCCACCCGTTATATATATATATATATATATATATATATATATATGTGTGTGTGTGTGTGTGTAGGAGTGTGTGTGTGTACGTACGTATGTATGTTTATGTATGTATGTATGTGTGTGTGTGTGTATGTATGTATGTATGTGTGTGTGTTTGTGTGTTGCTTGTACGTGCACCCACGCGGGCACAGCTGCAGGTAAACGCGAGTCTTGTATGTATATCGCGGTTGTGTGGAGTGCCTCTGGCCTGTACAGCTATGTTGCAGGAACAACATGTGTGGGAGTATGTCAGGTACGTGTTGTTTGCACAGAGAGCATAATAATGTGTGGATCGTGCATGGTGCTGTAAGCTGTAAGCTCTCTGATGACATGTACCCTGACTTATTTTTTTATCCTTAAAGGAATCCTTTCCTGGTAACCTAACATTTATTTCTCTGCTTGAGATAATAAAGTATTTCATTTTGAATGGTATAGCTATATTTCTTTAAAATCCAACATTGGGACCGTTGACAACAGTTTCCATAGCAACGGCAAGAAATTACCATAGAGAACCATTTTACATTTAGGGTACACAGTGAAATGGGAATAATTCATGCATTCCTTCTAAAATTTGGTAAAAGTGACGGACGGGATAGCTCAGTAGTCAGAGCACTCACTTTCCCCCAGCCAATGTTAAGCAGCGTTGAGTGTGGTTACCAAGTGGATGGGTGACCATTTACGCGCCTTGGCTTCAGTACAGTCCCCCAGTTCACCCAGCCGTAAATGGGTACCTGCCCTTTTTAGGGACAGGGAAAGTAAAGCAGCGAGGGAGAGGGGATAGAGACGACCCTCAATATGCTGGCCCATAGAGAAGCTGAGGTCTCTGACTTCTCGTTCCCAAATGACTGCATAGGTTATGGAAACACCTTTAACTTTTACCTTCACCTTAACAATTATTTGCTTCAGATGGCTTTAATCAAGTGGAAAATTGACCTCATACAGCACAGTGATTCGATCTTCATTTATTGTTAGATCACCAGTTAAACCAACATAAGTCTATTTTGAGTGTGTGCACGTGTGTGTGCGGGGCTCGGGCACATGTGTTTTTAAAATATTTATTTTATTCTTTTATATCGAGGATAATGGAATAAGCACTTATGTGCTTTTTTACATCCAGTCCCCGTGTGTATGCGGATTTGTGAATTCTGTCATCTGTTCCCACCGGCACACATGGCCTACTCTTACGAAATGCGGAACAGGGTTTAACGTGCGCGCAAGATGTTCTGCGTGCGTTCGCACACGGGGCCTCGGTTTATAGTATCATCCGAAAGACTTTTGGGGAGAGTGGAGTCTGCACTGATGTTAACTCCAGGGGAAAATATCCCCTTGAACGGGAATCGAACCCGGGTTGTCAGATTGCGAGCGCAATGTTCTAACCACTAGGCTATCCCGTCTATCTGTGTGTGTGTGTGTGTGTGTGTGTGCGCGCGCGCGTGTGTGTGTTTGTGCGCGTGCTTGTGTGTGTGAGAGAGAGGGAGAGTTTGTGTGTGTGTGTGCTTATAGACAGGTACACATTCGACAGACTAAGTCACACACATCTTAGTACAGATTTCGCACAGAGGCGTTTAATTACTCTTTCCAGGAGCAACTGTATGATATTTTCTCAGTGTAAAAATAAAATGTACATTAACTTCTATAGGCATGACTCATAAACACCCTTTTCAAAAATGAAGGATAAATGTACATAGATCAATAAGCTTTTGCAGATATTACGAAATGTTGCCTATTAAAAGAATCGACTCTCTTTTAAAACAGAGTTATCACAACGATTAGAAGCGCAACTGTTGCATGACTTATTATATGACTTATTATTGCAAATATTTGTTTAAAAAGAAAACCCGACACATTGTAATCCCCACAAAATATTGCGACATTTCCTGTCTTGATGAATAAAATAAGAGACACATGCTTGGTAAAATTACGTCTTACTTCCTGTCAGTTGCCTCCCCTGATTCTTCATCACTAATGGTCGATGGGAGTCTCCCGGAAGTAGGCTCCTGAAAGTTTGTTTTGTTTGTTTAAAAAAAAAGAAAAGAACGCGCTACAGTTTTTATCCCTGAATACATTGGTACACTGCTCATGAAATTGTTCGTGAGGTAACAGCCTATCTTATAACAATCTAAATATTGCAATTTCTTCTGGTTAATGCAAAGAATCTATGGAAAAAATCCACCTCAAAACTGTTGGAGTTTGCATACAGTTCTATCTTTCAAATAGCAATAGTATGACTTTTCGAATTTTATAGCTTGCTTCTTTGAAAACCCCCCAAAACGGTTGACAAAATTGAAACCACAATCTAAAATCAAATATACATTACAAAGTTAAAAGCAGACTGACGTTGATTATAAATTCCAGAGTTGAAAACACAGCCTAAAATCAAACTATTTCATAACATTGGTTATAGAATCGAGAAATGTAGACAATGTTTTGAACGGCTGGCATAAATACTAGTTAGGCTGATTTTCAGGACACCAAATTAATCTTCTTAATTTCCTAGTATCAAACTGGATATTTGTGATATTTACAATTGGATACTTCCTTATTTTGCCATTGCAAAAATAAAAGAAACCTACAAATTTGTGAACACGGCATAGAGGCGAAATATTTTATGTCTTTAAAAAAAAAAAGCAAGAAATGTGGACAGATACTCTGTAGGCCTAAGCCTCCCTTTCGTTTTGGTCATCAAGCCATCAAAAGATGATCCACTTTTCCTGTTAACAGACATTTCAAAGCTTTTTAACGGGATGATCGCAAACTATTGTGAAGGGCGATTAATAAATCAAGTTACATATCCTCGCAAAAAGGCTCAATATTATGAAGGATGTTGAGTCGTCGCATTTTGAGGTGGGGTTTTTTTTCGAAATAATTACAGACATTTCACAGTTTTTAAAGGCATTGTTACAAAAGATATTCTGAGTGGGCCTGAAAAAGCTCAAGTATTCTTGGACAATGGCGCAATGTTATGAATGATGATGCGGCGTCGCCTTTTGAGCTTTCCTTGGTCATAATTACGCCATGTTCTTCTAAAGGATGTGCATATGATTCAGTTTTTTCTCTGTCCAAAACGTAGACTACCAGCATCTGCATGTCTGTTTCTTTCCCTTCTTCTCCTGTTCGAGTCTTCTCCTCTTCCTGTTATTTCTCATCTTTCTTTAGTCTGTTCTTCGTGTATTTATGTATTCTACTTTCCCCCCCCCCTTTCTTTTTTCTTTCTATCTGCTATCTTTTTTCTCTTCATTTTCATCGTTTCTTTGTCTTTTGTCGGTTGTTCCCCTTTTTTCTTTGATCTCTGCTGTTTTCTGTCTCTGTATCTCTGTCTGTCTGTCTCTCCCCCTTCCCCCCCCCCCCCCCCTCTCTCTCTCTCTCTCCTACCCCCTGTCCTTCTCTGTCTTTTTCTCTCCCTCTCTCTTTACCTTCCCGCAATTTTCTGAAAAGACCCATAGCAAGAAGTAGGAGCAGTTAATACAACATCAAAAGTTGCCATAACCTCGACATGACTCTTATTAACATTTGGAGGCAGAAGCGACACCTCCCCCCCCCCTCCCACCCCCAACCCCCCACACTACACTACACTACACTACACCACACCACACCACACTACAATCTGAACACATCACTCCTCTTCTGCGATCTCTTCACTGGCTGCCTGTCTCACAAAGACTGGAGTATAAAATCAATACCCTCTGTTTCAAATGTCTCCACAAATCTGCACCCTCTTATCTCTGTAACTGTCTTCACCTGTACACTCCATCCCGTTCCCTTCGTTCAGCCGCAGATACTTTGTGCTTTCGAACACCCAGATTCAAACAAACCACTGTTGGTCGTCGCTCCTCTGTTTCTGGTCCATCCACCTGGAATGACCTCCCTCTTTCACTTCGCCAAAAGCCTTCACTTGATACCTTCAAATCCAGCCTCAAAACACACTTATTTCCTACCTGAGACTTCCCCCCAAATATCTGTCCCTAATTTTCAACAGCATCTTTCACCTTCTAAGTGTTGTTCCGAGTGTGTGTGTGTGTGTGTGTGTGTGTGTGTGTGTGTGCGTGCGTGCGTGCGTGCGTGCGTGTGCGTGCGTGCATGCGTGCGTGCGCGCGCATGGATTTGAAATCTGTTGTTCATTATGTTTAAGGAGAGTTGCATGCCTGTAAATGATTGAGTGCAAGCGCTTCGATTTGGTTGTTTTTTTTACAAGATTCAGCGCTATATAAATTCCACATATTATCATTATTATTATTACACCACACTACATCACACTACACCACACTGCACTACACTACCCTACCCTACCCTACCCTACACCACACCACACTACACTACACCACACACACACCCCACCACACCCCTAAACCCCACCCCACCCCACTACCACCCACACACACCACACTACACCACACCACACTACACCTTACTAAATCGGCTTCCAAGGGCTTAACCCTTGCTCCAGAGCGTTGACATCTTCCTCGGTCATCAACAGACTGGTCTCCTTTCTCCATTTGCCCAAATCTCCCCCAGGCTGTTGCTCTCCGGCCTGCTGGGCAGGGGGTCTAGTACTACTACTACTGCTGCTGCTGCTGCTGCTAATTCTACCAGACACACTCCCTGACCTCTGAGGCTGTCTGTCGTGAGCGACCCTGCTAGGGAGGGACTGGTGGAGGAAGCGTGGGCAGCGCCACGCCCTGAAGAGGTAGTGAGGTAGCTGGGTAGCGAGGTCGTGGAGGAGGAGGACATCGACAAACACCCTGTTGGCCGAGCTAGTGGGATCACGGGTCTCACACTGCCTACCTGGCTGTTGTCCGTGCTGTGGACCTGGCTGTTGTCCGTGCTGTGGACGTCCACCCTCACCACGATCTTCTCGCCATGTTGTTTCTGTTTCTGAGGCTGCTGTAGTTCTTGCTGCTGCTGTTGCTGTTGCTGCTGTAATTGAAACTCTTCCCCGGAGCTGAACGACAGGTTATCGTGTTCCCGGGTCAACAGCCCCGAACCGGGTCGGGCAGAAGCGCCTTCCTGGCCGTAGCCACTGTAGTGAGGGCTCACCACCACTTCTTCAAACTTGGTCTCGTCCGTGAGAGAGAGGCAAGGCTCGTCCCGGGAAGGGACTCTGCGGCGCCGCGTGGTGGCGGAGGTTTCTGTGCTGAACACGCTTTCGTAGGGAGCGCTGTCCAGCGAGGCTTCAGACGGGGCGTTCTTGCGCCTCAGCTGCCGCGCTTTCCTCCGCTTTGCCAAAACCCTGGCCACGATGTAGGCCAAGAGGAAGCAGCTGCAGAGGCTGAAGAAGACGAGGAGGCCTATGGTGACGCTTTTGTCGTTGAAGGACGAAGTCACACCTGCTGTGTCCTCTTCTGCCGAGTTGCTGTCCAGCTCGTCTTGCTGAAATTGATACCAAAGGAGAGAGAAAAGAAAAAAAAAGGGGGAGGAAAGTTGCATCGATTTCAGTACAGCAAACACACACAAAAGTGAGTGGTGTCCGAAAAAGAAAACTCCCAACTTAAGAAGTTGGCAGGAGGGTTAAGACGTTCACCTGATAGCTGTCAGGTTCCACTATGTCCAGCTGCTCTCAGCTGCTATCTTTTCCACCCCTTCCCATCCCAGCCTCGTAGCAGTAGTAGTAGTAGTAGTAGTAGTAGTAGTAGGAAGAGGAGTAGCAGCAGCAGCAGTAGTAGTAGTAGTAGTAGGAAGAGGAGTAGCAGCAGCAGCAGCAGTAGTAGTAGTAGTAGTAGTAGTAGTAGTAGGAGGAGGAGGAGGAGGAGGAGGAGGAGGAGGAGCAGCAGCAGCAGCACAGCAGCAGCAGCAGCAGCAGTAGTAGTAGTAGTGTAGTAGTAGTAGTAGTAGTAGTAGTAGTGTAGTAGTAGTAGTAGTGGTAGTAGTAGTATTAGTAGTAGTAGTAGTAGTAGTGTAGTAGTAGTATGGTAGTAGTAGTAGTAGTAGTAGGAGAGGAGGATGAGGAGGAGGAGGAGCGAGGAGGAGGAGGAGGAGCAGCAGCAGCAGCAGCAGTAGAGGTAGTAGTAGTAGGAGTAGTAGTAGTAGTAGTAGTAGAGTAGTAGTAGTAATAGCAGGAGTAGTAGTAGTAGAAGTAGTAGTAGTAGTAGTAGTAGTAGTAGTAGTAGTAGTAGTAGTAGTAGTAGAAGGAGGAGAAGTAGCAGCAGCAGCATGAGCCTTATAGAGACCACGCATTCTATTCAATCGATTTTTCTCATAGACTTATATAACTTTTTGTTTATTCAGTGGAAAAATAAGATGCATCAATTATTCGCTTTATTTCTGGGATAATGGAATAAGCCCTCATATCCTTTTTTTTTTTTTACATCAAGTCCCCACGCAAAAGCAGTTTCGAACATTTTGTCATCTCATCGGCACACAAGGTCTACTCTACCGAATGGTGGAATAGGTTTGTGCACACAATGTTCTGCGTGCTTTTGCACACGGGATCTCGGTTTTATAGTCTCATCCAAAGAACTTTCAGGGAGTGGAGTCGAAAGTGATGTCAACTCCAGAGGAAAATAAAATATCCCCTCGACTGGGCGTGGCTGTGGTGGCTCGAACCTGGGCTTGAACCCAGACCGTCAGATCGTGAGTATTGCGCATTGCGGGCAACGTCCTAACCATTAGGCTATCCGAGAGAGAGAGAGAGAGAGAGAGAGAGAGAGAGAGAGAGAGAGAGAGAGAGAGAGAGAGAGAAACAGACAGACAGACAGACAGACAGACAGGCAGACAGAGACAGAGACAGAGACAAGCAGAGACAGAGAGAGAGAGGCATACGCTTTGACCAATTCATTGTCATTGCCCAAAGTGGCCTATTGACAAGGGGGTTATACACGACTTTCTTTTGTAAATACAAATAAATACAAGAAAAATCACATGATTTGGGTTTTTTTGTTTTCATTACGTTAAATGAGAGAGAGAGGCAGAGAGAGAGAGAGAGAGAGAGAGAGAGAGAGAGAGAGAGAGAGAGAGAGAGAGAGAGAGAGCAGACAGACAGAGACAGACAAAGAGACAGACAGACAGACAGAGACAGAGACAGGCAAAGACAGAGAGAGGCAGACAGGCAGAGACAGAGGGAGAGACAGAGAGAGACAAAGAGACAGAGTCAGACAGACAGACAGACAGACAAACAGACAGACAGACATCCTTTGGATGAGACTGTAAACCGAGGCCCCGTGTGCGAACGCACGCAGAACATCTTGCGCACACGTTAAATCCTGTTCCGCATTTCGTAAGAGTAGGCCATTGTGTGCCGGTGGGAACAGATGACAGAATTTACAAAACCGCATACACACGGGGAGTGGATGTAAAAAAAAAAAAGCACATAAGTGCTTATTCCATTATCCTCGATATAAAAAACAAAACACCACCAACAAAAACACCCAATCCCCCTCCCCCCCCCCCCCGAAAGAGACAGAGATAGAAACAGAGACAGACAGACAGACAGAGGACGGAATAAAAAAAAAACCAACAACCCCGAAACACATCTGGAAAACTAAAGTACCACTCACAGGTAAGGTGTCCGTGCGAGTTATAGACGAGAAATTCTTCCGATCTGCCTTGAGAGCCATGGCTGTCTTGATACCACCTATACAATGTTAGCACCGGCACTGACGAACAGAACAGACTTTGATATTGTGGAAACCTCTCTTCCTCTCTTCGTTAACTGTTTATCTTTTGTCGTTGTTCTTTTCTTGTAGCTCTTAGTACTCTTGTGCTAGGGCTTCGATGCTGTAGAACTCTTCCTCCCTTCTCTCGCTCTGTGTTCAAGTACTAATGCAGTTGTGAAAATTTCGATAATGCAGTAAACTCCTCTTCCTCCGAGTTCTCTCTCTCTTTTTCTCCCCCCTTCTCATTCAGTTTTGACAATGCTGTGGTAAGTTTTGTTTATCTATTTAAAAAAAAAAAATTCAGATAGAATTGACTACAACTCACAACATAAGCCGTGTGATGATGAGCTGAGGTCATCAAGACTTCGCTGTTTTTTTTTCTTAAGTGTTTTTTTTCATGTTTTCTTGTCTGGAGCACAGAGGTCCACCGTTAGTGACATTTTTGCATGTGCAGTCGTTTTGTGCACAGTTAAGGCAGCTGCATTCCGATTTCGGGGATTTGGTTCTTTTCAGTGATTAATTTCAGATTGGGGTGTTTTTTCAGGCTTCAGGGAGATGTTTCAAAAGCCCCTGCCCCCAATACTAAGAGAAAGAGCCCCGCCCCAACCCCCTCCAAATTAAAAAAAAAATCCCCAAACAACGCTCCCCCCCCCCCCAAACCACGAAAAAAGCAAACAAAAAACCCCAAACCAAACTAAAAACAACAACACAAAAACCAAAATATAAACCTGCAGAAAAATATTCCTGTTCTCCCGTCCCACAAAATGAAAAAAACAACGACCAACAAATCCATTCATTCTCTCTGTCTATGAAAGAGTGTTTGCGTACGTGTTGTTTTTTCACATTAAAAATCTGTTCATTATAGTGATATCAGACAAATGAGAAAGAGGAATGCGTGTGTGTATGTATGTCATTGTGTGTGTGTGTGTGTGTGTGTGTGTGTGTGTGTGTGTGTGTGTGTGTGTGTGTGTGTGTGTGTGAGAGAGAGAGAGAGAGAGAGAGGGTGGGATAATAATAATAATAATATATGGAATTTATAGAGCGCTATATCTTGCAATAACAAATCAGAGCGCTTCCATTCAATCCGCTCCTACACAAGCAACCAACAATGATTAACGATATTCTAACAAATTCAAATGTACACACACACACATGCACACACACGCACACACACACACACACACACACACACACAGGTCGTACATTTCAGCAGGGTGATGGAATTTTGGCTTTTAAAGGCAGGGACACATATGAGATGAAACAAGAGGGAAAAATCTTAGGTTTGAAATAGGTATGTTTTGAGGCTGGATTTAAAGCTGTCGTAAGTAGGCTTTTCACGAAGGGAGAGAGGGAGGTCATTCCAGACTGATGGACCAGAAATAGAGAGAGAGCGACGGCCAACAGTGGATTGGTTGAATCTAGGTATTCGTAAGCCCAGGGTATCTGCAGCAGAGCGGAGGGAACGAGAAGGAATGTACAGGTGAAGACATTCACAGAGATATGAGGGTGCTGTTTTGTGGAGACATTTGTAACAGAGGGTACTGATCTTGTACTTTACCCTCTGTGGCACAGGCAACCAGTGGAGAGATTGCAGGAGAGGAGTAATATGCTCAGATTGTTTTCTTTTTGAGGACTAAGCGAGCTGCAGAGTTTTGTATGCGTTGAAGGGAGTGGATAGATGATGCTGGCAGACCATCCAAAAGAGAATTACAATAGTCCAGACGTGAAAGAATAAGAGATGTGACGAGTTTGGATGTTGCATCAGTGGACAGGTACTTTCGGATTGCACTTATACGCCGTAATTGATAGTAGCAGGACTGGCAGGTCTGGGTGAATAATTTTTGCATAGAGAGTGTGTTGTCAATAACAACATCTAGATACTTAACTGCAGTGGATAGCGGAACTGATGTATTGCCAAATTCTATTGAATCTGTTGTGATGGTAGAGAGTTTGTGTTTGGTCCCTATAATCATGGCTTCGGTTTTATCTGCATTTAGCTGTAACTTGTTTTGTATCATCCAGTTTTGAATGTCTTGAAGGCAAAGTGACATATTTGTCAAGAGAGAAGGCCGATTTTCAGGAGTGTCACTGCTTTGAATCTGAGAGTCATCAGCGTAGAAATGATGGTTGATCTGGTGACGGTTTATTATGTATGAGAGTGGAACAGTGTAGAGAGTGAACAGGACAGGGCCCAGAACTGATCCTTGTGGGACTCCACATTCGTTTTGCAGGAATTGATTGAATTTTGTTTACTGTGACTGTCTGGAATCGGTCATTGAGGTATGAACTAAACCAGGTAAGGGCTGAACCTTTGATACCAAACGTCTTTTGGAGACGGGAGAGAAGAATAGAGTGATCTATAGTGTCCAATGCTACAGATAAGTCGAGAAGAGTGAGAAGAGAGATTTCTCCTGAGTCAGAAGCGTTTAGAAGCGTGTTTAACGTATGGACTAGGGAGGTTTCAGTGCTGTGGTAGACGTGATAGGCAGACTGAAATGCGGGAAGGAGACTATTTGAATGAAGATGGCTGTTGAGTTGTTTCAGAACTGCTTTTTCAAGGACTTTGGAGATGAAAGGTAGGTTAGAAACAGGTCTGTAATTTTTCAGTATGTTAGGGTCGAGGTCGTGCTTTTTGAGTAGAGGAGTAACTATTGCAGTTTTGAGTTTGATGGAAAAATTCCCGAAAAAAGAGATGAGTTTACAATCTTCGTGATAGTTGGTATAAGCTGCGGAAGGCACTGCATGAAAAGAGAAGCAGGCATAGGACAAGATCACATGATTTTATGGTCATTTCATTTAGAATTGTCCTAATTTCTTCCTCACTTTTTGGCTGAAAAGAAAGGAGAGGAGTGCCAGTGAATTGGGGATCAGGAGGTACAGGTTGGAAAGGAGCCTGATCCAGTCTGGAGCGAATGTTACGGACTTTGTCTGAAAAGAACGAAGAAAATATATCAGGAAGTTCAGAGTGATTGTGAACAGTTGGCAAAGGGCTTGTCTTTGCAGATCCAAGAAGAGTTCAGGTGAGGGAAAAAAAGAGATTTCATGGATGTTGCGTTGAGAACTTGAGCAGAGTAGTAGTTTGTCTTGGCTGAGTGGATTAAGGTTTTTACTTTGTTGGTTTGTTTTCGAAAGAGCTGTTTGTTTATTTCAGTTTTTGTTTTTCGCCACTGCCGTTCTAGTTGTCGGCGTTTGCCACCAGGATATCATGGGTGTACCATGGGGCGAAAGGCCTATCAGGAAGAATATGGTCAGTGGGAGGTGCATGCTCATCGAGCAGTTGGCTGAGAATAGCGTTATAGTGTTTAGAAGGGTCAGTGTCTTCAGGGGTTTGTGATAGGCGTTCAGCAGCTTGGGAAGAGAAAGTTTGAATGTCAAAAGCCTTGAGGTTTCGACGGGTGATGCACTTCTTCTTTTTGATAGGTTTTGCAATGTTAAAGAAGAAAAGAATGGCAGAGTGATCAGAAAGCAGTTGGTCAGTGACGGAGATAGACAGGGAAGACAGACAGACCGAGACAGAGCGAGGAGGACACAGCCGGTCTCTCTCTCACACACACACACACACACACACACACACACACACCACCCCCCAAAAATCAAACGTGACCAATTCAGTATAAGAGGTAAAACAATTTATTACCCTTCTCATGCACAATCATGATACCTCCACCAAAAGTGTTCACGGTATTGTATGTAGTTTTTGTCTTTCAATAAAAAGTGCAACATACAAAATATGTATATATCTAACCAGTGCCATCAAATAGATTTACGAGTGATACACAATCATATAAAAATTATTGCCACGAAACTGAGGTACAAGCAAGTGGAATAATTATGTGAACAAAACATACATAAGGCCACCTAACTTAAGCCAGTGCAAATCTGTCTCGTTTGAACTCTTTATTTTCTTGCGTAGTTAATGGGGCAGTGCACTGACTTTTTCGAATCGTATCTCGAGCAAGTTGAACACGACGGAGCCCATCTCTCTCCAGGTACAAGATCCATGCATGCTAGGTATGTCTGTAAGTTGGGGACAGGATAGCTCAGTGGTCAGAGGACTCGCTTTCCACAAGCTAAGGTAAAGCAGCATCAAGCATGGTTACTAAGTGGGTGGATGACCCGTTGCGTGCCTTGGCTTCAATACAGCCCCCTAGTTCACCCAGCTGTAAAAGGGTACCTGCCCTCTTTAAGGTCAGGGAAGGTAAAGCAACGAGGGAGAGGGGATGGGCGCCGCCCTCAAGATGCTGGCCCCTGGAGAAGCTGAGATCTCTGACACGTCGCTCCCCCAACGACCGCATAGGTTATGGGACACCTTCACCTTTATCTAACCCACTTAATGCTGAACTGAAAGAAAAATATTTTTTACGCATTTGTTTGATCTTCTGCGTGTGTTATGTACAAGAAAAGAATGAAAGCACTAGCAGGTCTACACTAAGTTGCTGCAGGAAATCGTTGACAACAACAACAACAACAACAACAAAACAACCCTATCCTTGATTCATCAGAAGCTACTGCGGAGATTCGAACCCATGACTTCATGGATGCTTACGATGGAAGTCAATCGCTCTTATCCCCTCAGCTACAGCATCCCTCCATGCAACTGACACAGGCATACCAGCCTGCACAGCTTGCGTTTGTTCTCTCGCCACCTCTCATCTTCGTATCAGTCTTTATCTATCACTTGGAACTGAGAAACAAAACTGTCAATTCTGTTTGTTTTTCAGGGATTTTTAAAAATTTCCTTTCTTTTCCCCCTTTTTTTGTTTGTTTGCTTGGCTGGTTTGTTCTGAATTTTTTTTCTAAATCTTTCCTGAATAAAAGTCTAAACAAAATTTGTCATGAATAAACTTCTTCACTAAATAATCTTGACAGATATCAAGCTTCATTTTGGGTCTTCTTTAGGTGTGGGGATTGGGGGCAGGGATGGTGAAAGGGGGTGAGGGAGGTGACAGCAGGATTGTAAATTATGTCCCTTCCTGTTATACGCTTTCTGCAAACAACAACAAAACACAAAAAAACCTAACTGATTTAACAGAAACCCTGGTTTCACCCTGTATGATAAAAACCACCAACAAACATAACAACCCCCCCCCCCCCCCAAACAACCACCGCCAATAACCTCAAGTGATAACAACAACAAACAGAATACAAATAAAAACATCACAGATAGATAGATAGATAGATAGATAAAGAGAGAGAGAGAGAGAGAGAGAGAGAGAGAGAGAGAGAGAGAGAGAGAGAGAGAGAGAGAGAGAGAGAGAGAGAGAGAGATGTGAACAGAAATAAGAAATAATGAACGGTAAAAAGATGACCCCCACCCCCAGGAAAAAAACACCATACAGACACCCACCAACAACCTTGCACACACAAAATAAACAATATACACACACAAAAAGAGGACAATTTTGGCACAGAATTTTCAGAAGGTAGAGAGAGAGATGCATCACGAATCCAAATACTGAAAGAGAGCCCTTGACCTCAAAAGGGAAAAAGCCAATCAAAATATTCCTTGCTGTGTAAATATTTCTGTTTTGGCCGAGTGTGTTCTGCCCTTTTAGACGAAAACCCCCAAAACAACAGGAACAAAAAGAATGACAAAACAACACATTATCACATACTACAATATGGCATGGGGAAAGAAAAGAGGGTGAAGGGGAAACACCAATCTATAAAACATTAACAAACATTGAATCTACACCTTACAGGCATACGAACAGATGAAAACTCAATATATTATGCAGGTACACATTCCAAACATATCTAACTCAGCATGACAACAAGTCTTATGCTTTCCCCTCTCTTTCATACTTGAAATGTAGCTCTAAAGTGTACATTCCAGAATGTCAGATTTTCATAGAGATGTTATTGCTTGAAGGATAGCCTTCCCATACACCACATCTGAAAATACTTTAAAATGGCTATGTCAACATGTTTAAGGAGATCTATGTAATTTTAAAAGACAATGTATGTTTTCCGTCGTGTAGTGCAATCGAGAGGCACTTTTCCATATAATTATATAAGTAGACAATAAAGGTTGTATCTTGTATACTGTATACAAGGAACATGTTGGTAAAGCCTTTTCTAAAGTCAGTACAGCAGATACCTGACCCATGCATTGGACACTGCGCTGGTCAAGCTTCGAGTTCGCTTCTTTGCCCTAACACCTGAAGAAGTCCTTGAGGCACTGCAGTGACACTTCCCAGCAGAATGCCATGTATGGGCACGTTGAAGCAGGGCACAGCCCATTCCTCTCTAGGTATCAGGGTACATGCTGTGTACGTCACTGTCATCCTAGCCGCCTACCAGACGGCACTGCTCTCTTACAAAAGCTGTGTGGGGTTGGAATGCGTGTGAGATGTTTTGCGTGTGTTTGAAACATAGGCCTCTTTGGTTTATAGTCTCATCTGGGGTCAAGAAAGCTTAATAGTTTAAGCAGAGTGCTTGTGATATGATGGCTCCAGTTTGAGTCACCACTGAAACAAACTTTTGAAGGGATTTTCCCCTGGAGTTAACATCATACTGACTGCTTCCCTGAAAGTCCTTCGGATGAGACTATAAAACACTGTCTCATTTGCAAATGCACACAAAACATCTTGCACATATGTTAACACCCCGTTACACCTTTCTAGAAGAGTAGGCCACTGCATGCCAGTACGAACAGAGGACAAAATTTAAAAAATACAAACAACAAAAAAAGCCCTGCATGCACACTGGTGTCATGTTTAGACATCATCCCTGAAGTTAGAATACAGCTACCTTAATGGTGGGCAATAATGGTCGCATATATATAATGCAAAGTCTGATCTAAAGGACTTTTCAGGGAGTGGAATCAGTATCAACATCAATTCCAAGTAAAAATCTTCATGGACAGATAGTTCCAAGTAAAAATCTTCATGGACAAATAATTCCAAGGAGACTCACACTGTACCTGTGCTTTCAGTTTTTGTCAGATCAGGTGTATTATGCACTAGCCAATAAGCCATCCCTACATCACACAAATAAACAACATTTCCGTTCTATCCTCAATATCCAAACCTGCATCAGGTACTTTTTCTTTCACTTTTTACCTTGTCTTACAATAAAAGTCTATCTCCAAATCTGTATCTATCTGCCTATGAAATCAAGCTTGCACATACTATCAACAATGGTTAAAAATGGTACAACCAGCATTAAAGTGGTACACATGTACAGCAAACACGCTTGCTTGCTGTCTAAACCTTGATATGATATCACCAAATAAAAGACACACGCAAAATGACACTGCTAAAAATTGCCTTTGTCTCTGAAACTGCAGATATAGTGCTGCTTTCAGATCACAGATCTTTAAGTACACCATTGCATGCGCTGATGAGTATCTATCCATAAGTTATACTTTTGGTCATGAAAGAGTCAGATTTGATGGTCCACAATGGTGTGGTACACACTTAAAGGCTCAAAATGGTACACTTGACATACAACTGGTTCATGAATTCTAAACCTTTTTGTCAGATCTCAGACAAAAAAATGTCGAGTAAAAAGTGCTTTTAAACTTTGCATAAAGATGCTTTATATCAACAACTCCATACAAAAATCTTAATAACATTTCACAACATCCTTTTTAAAAAATGAAAATAAACATGCAAACAATAATCATCTAATTTCACTCTGTGTAAGAAACAACAACAACCCAACCCAAAGGCAACCTTTTCTGTGGACTCCATAGCATATACTGTCTAAAATCAGTTTCTGCTTAATCAAAATGATAATTTTATGTATCTATGCACACACCAGGAAAGGAAAATCGAGTGCGGTGGAGACATTCCCAGACCAAGATGAAAACCATAAACCAAGATTCTCTGATGATTATAGCACAGACAACACTGACAAACCATATGTCCCTACAAGGTAAAACACACTTACTCCATTTTTGCAATGTTAGGAGGAAGTCCTGTTTTTCTGCCAATCCAATAATTCAATAATGGAAATAAAATGTTTGTTTTAAGCTTTGTTTGGACCAGACACCTTGTTAAGTTTTACATGTTGCACATTTGGGAATTATCCAGAAAAATAGGGACCCCCCCCCCCCCCCCCCCCCCCCCCCCCCCCCTCCTTTCATAACTTTGCAAGAGTGGAGTTACTGTGTTTTACCATGTAGAGGCACAAAGCTACAAAACTAAAACTATTTCTATTGGTTGACAATAGTCTGAAAAGAGCTTCTTTTTAAGGGGGGGGGGGGGGGGGGGGGGGAGTATGTCAAGCTGCTCAATAAGCAGCATATAAATGAATGCAAAGAACAGTAAAAAAAAATTTTAATTTTTTTTAAAGAGTATGATGATGCTGGATCAATATTTTTTTTAGAAAATAATATTTTCAAGGCACGTGTTTTGGGGGGGTCATTTTTCCTTAAGGCACTTCATTTCTCAGACTGATTGTGGTTTTTTGTTGACAAAATGCCAAGAACACATTTAGTTTTATCCGATCCAAGGAAAGTGAGAGAATAAGAGAGAGAGAGAGAGAGAGAGAGAGAGAGAGAGAGAGAGAGAGAGAGAGAGAGAGAGAGAGAGAGAGAGAGAGAGAGAGAATGTTTGCATGCATTTGTGAGAGAACAATTAATGAAAAATGGAAATTTATACATATGGGCTCACTCCACATTTCATTAAATAAGTGGTAATAACAAATTGATGAACACATAAATATTAAATACACAAATAAACAATAAAATCTTCTGAAAGAATGGATGTAAAATTTTTTGGGGGAACACATACAATAATTCCAATGACACAACCACTTTGGTAAACATTCTTTTACAACGTCGGTGTGTGCAAATGTATGTCTTCGAAAGAGTGCAGCATTTCTATGTGTTCTTCTGCTCTGTGTGTTCACAGTTCACAGCTCATTTCATTTTTACTTTTGACCCCCATCTGTGTGTGTGTGTGTGTGTGTGTGTGTGTGTACATTTGGACTTGTTAGAACTATCACTTGCTATTGGTTTCATGACTGTAAGAATGAATTGAGTGCAAGCGCTTTGATTTGTCTGTGCAAGATACAGTGCTACATAAATTCTATTTATTATTATTGTTATTCCTACGACCACCCCTTTAATTTCTGTTCCCCCAAGAGCTGCAATCACACCTATGGGATGGGTGTAACAACAGCTGTCAGTGTCCCTCACTTTTAGCTACTCACAGCTGCTATCTGTTCCATGCCATCCCAGCCCTGCCCAGCCCAGCCAGGACCACTTGGTGCTAACTATAGCAGGAACTGACCACACTTGGACATGGTAAAAGGAAGGAGCGTGCTAATTTTAGCACTGGTCCCTGGACCCTTGACTGAGTTATGCTGGATTTGCGCGCTATAGTAGCAGTTTTTATGCAATTCATTCATCATACACTTGTTCATCCATTCTTCTTCAATTTCCTTGACCTTTTAACAGCCTGAAATCCTTTTGTTAAAGACTGTCTTTTAAGATATACATTGTGATGGTTACTTCTTATGTAAAACCAAATACATGACCACAATACTCTGTAGTATTTCGGTCATTCATAATCTCTTGGTGTTGTTCTAATCATTTACAATTAGCTCAACAGATCTATTACAGTGTTTAAATATTATGCCCCCCACCCCCTCAGAAAAAAACAACAACCTGGGAGTAAACATGAATTCCCACATTTTCATTATCACACCACAACCGACAAAAAGGAACTTTCAAAAAAAGTAAAAATCAGCTTCTTTCCATTGACACATCAAATGCTTAAGTTTAAGGAATATGATTATATATATATATATATATGTATGTATGTATTTTAAATGTTTGATAACTTTCAAAAACTTGATCCATTACCCCCCCAAAAAGTTCATTGTTTAACCCCCCAAAAGTTAACAATTTGTACAGCAGCCTCTTCACAAACTAGCTGTCAGACTGGAATGAAAAATCTCCATCACATACATCTTCAGAATCAAGCCTGTAAAACACGCTGTACATTAAAACACACTGTAGACTACAAAATGCCATTCCAATCATAGAAACACTATGATCCAGGAACAAGGAATGGTCGGTACTGTACATTCTTAGATGTCAACAAACCAAAACGGTTCATGCATAAATTTCCCTTCAAATCACAAACTCCAAATTCCTGGAAATCTCATTGGTCCGTATAAAAAAAACAACTTGGAACAGCAGTGAAGCACTGATACTTGGGTGATTCCCTGGATTAGCTGATTTGCAAGAAATATAGAAATCTAAAGTATAAGAAATGTAATTCCAATCGTCATCCTATACATGCTTGATAAAACAATGTAAAACTGCACATGATAAAAACTGAACTGATATCATCTTTTAATATAAGTTGCACAAATAGTTATGTAAAAAATGCACTTTTTGATGACTGATATATATATATATGTATATATATAGCTTTGCAAAACATATTTGTGTAAAAAAATATCCTTGGTCTCAATACGTGTACATCATAAATTCACAAGGTGGATTCCAATTCATTTTATATAACCTCAAAACGCACAACTCCTCTTTTTTTGTGCATGCATGTTCACATGCGCACTTATATACACACACATTTATCTACAAAGAAAACATTTCTTTTGTCAAGTGCAGCTGTCAATATTTTTTTAAACCAAAAATACAATCCAAGTTATGTTGAAGGCACTGATACTTAAGTATATATATAGATATGTGTGTCTTTATACTTCATCTAAAAATATGTAGTTATTTCAAAATGGATAATAGAAACCATATAACAGAAGTCAGACAGGAGAAGAAAAAACCCCCAGACAAGATCCAAGTCAAAGTAACTGACCATTTTAAACTACGACAAAATAATAAAAATTATAAAAAAAACCAAACCAAAAACCACACACTCCATATGTAGTTTGAGACTATATATATATATGTAATAATTTCACTTCAGTAAATATTACTGACAAAATATTTTGTCTGCAATTATACAGAGTAACCAAACAAGCAAACAAAAAAACAACAACAACCACAATCACAGATACAAAACCAAACCAGCAACAGCCAAACGAAGAGTAATATCCCCTCCCTCTACTACAATGAAGAAAGTAAACCTGTCTTTATCCCTGAATATCTCAACAAAAGCCACTAATATAAAAGACAAACAAATAATTCATAAAATACATAAAAAATATATAAGTTGATACATTAATGAATAAATAACTTGCTATGCAATAATGTTTTTAAAAAAATGGCATTGCAAACAAATAAAAATTCAAAACTATAGCAGCATGCCACAACAAAGTACTCCTCCCCTGCCAAAGAAAAACACCTGTAAACTCCATATGCAACAAATTATGCATCACTCTGATCCCTGGCTCTTAGAGGTCTCTGCCTTCCTCGGAAAAAAGAATACGGGTATTTGTATAACATCATTATAACATATGCTGAAATATACATACATGTACGAAGTCAAACATGGTACGACTGGCTGTAATATACATACAATAAATCATATTGTATACACTGGCTGTAATCACAGTAAGTATTCCACTTTTATCTGTGGCAAAGTTGTCCAAAATACAAAACGACCACACACACAAAAAGGTACTGAAAAATGTGGTCATAATTTATGTGGGTTTTTGTTGTTGTTTTTTTTTTTTTTAAATCCTAAGAACTTTGACAGCTTAAAATATTATTTTAAAAAATTCACCACCACCAAATAAAAATAGGCCACCTGAAAGTCCCATATATCAACAAAATAAGAAAATAAAGACCCCCCCCCCCCACCTCTCAATTAAAAACAAAGGCAAATAAATTGAATGACACAAGACAATGAATCACATAACTGACAGTGACACAAGAATAGCTCGCCACTCTGATAAACATAATTTTTCAAACTGACAACTAAGATATATATATATATTACTAGCCTATTGATGTTACAAAATGAATGTCACAAAATATATGAATGGCTAAAAAGAAACCAAAATTCAACAAATAAACAAGAAAATAAATGAATACAAATACACCAGTTGATAAACTTGTACAATACAGATATAATACACTGTAAAACTTGTATAGTTATACATCCATGAAAAACAAAGTATACATTTATTTATTGGTGTTCATTGATATTCAGTGCATGACAAAAGAAGTCTGATGTCTCATTAATATACATAAAGGAAAAAGTGCTAAAAAAAAAAAAAGTTTGCACACTCGAGTACATGCAAGCTCTACTCTCTCTCTCTCTATCACACACACACACACACACACACGCACACATGCACGCACTCACACACCCACAAGCTTGCGATCAAATCAAAGAAAAATCACAACAAAAAGTCAGACACTAAAATAGTATGAAAAGTACTACGACTTTCATAAATTTGCAAAAAAATCATGAACCAAGAGCACCATATCTTTCATAACATCTCTGAACATCCAAGGTAATGAATATAATATATTCATACACATGTATACATTTGCACACACCATATATATGCATGCATACATATGCACACGCAGCTGTTGACGTTGGTATGTATACAACTGCTACAGAGCAAATTTGAAAATATTCAGACACATACATTTTGTATGAGTCCTATATGTATAATGCATACAGGACTACTTGCATGCATACTCATCAACAAGCGCTGACAGTAGCTCATGCTAATACACAGTTGTGAAAGAGAGCACCCTTTTTTCTTTTCTTTTCTTTTTTTTTAACAATAAAAGAATACTCTTAAAAACAAAGACATGATCTTCATAACTAATAATATCTTTTTCAGCAGCCATAATAACAACAACAGAAGTTGAAGCACCCTGCTCATAACAACAACAACAATGAGAAGATAAAAATATCAGCAAAATCAATAACACTTCTGCTTGGAAGTTATAGCACTATTGAGAACATGTACTGAGTACAATTCATATCATATACATAAACATTTGCTTTCTTGTAAATAATCAGCAGTCTCCTTTAAAAAGTCAACAGATCCGTTCTTGTTATATGGGTTATTCAGCAATCTATTTCGAAAGTCTTTGGATCACAAAATACAAATGTTACACTAACAAGTTTTAAACTAGTAAGTATTTGTAAGTAGGAATTCATTTGAATCATTTCCCATTAACATGTAATCTTTCACAACCTGTTGACTGGAAATCCATGGATTTGTCTGTTTTAAGCACCTATTGGATCCCCTACAGCCTACCACTATGAGTTAAGCCTGAAGGAAATTCCATCACACATCCAGCTCTGCCTTGCTAAGTTGTTACATACTCCATTGTAAATGATTATTTCTATCTGGAATGGTGTGCACATATACTATGGAACTCATGAGCTCCAAAAGCCAGGTTTTGTTGAAAAAGTATAACATGTCTTCAAATAACATTGACAATTAATAACATATGGAAATCCTGGTCAATTAGAGTAGCATTGTTAAAGGTTTTATAATAATCATTGAAAATCAACTTTCTTACACAGTAATCTTTAGGTGTTTATTGTCAATGGTATCAAATCCACCTCAAAGTTTGTTAGTTTTTTCAGCTTGCATCAGGTTTTTGAAAGCTTTTTAGAAAAAAATATAATGCTTCATACTTTCTAGGACTATCACAATTCCCACATGTAGGCCTGCACAGTTTCCTTTTTATTCCTTCATGTCTTTGTGTCTGGCTCAGAGTATTTTTTTTAAGCTGTTGGATCTATCATCCATCAGTCCCTTTTTTCTTCCAAAATCATAGCCAGTGAATTTTAAGCTTGGTATCAAAAATACTCCATACACTCAGATAAAGGAAGAAAACAGACCCTCCAAAAGGAAGGGAAAACGACTGGAACAGTCTTTGCTGAAGATTACATTTTCAAATCTTATTATATTTTCAAAATCACTTCAACTGTTCAAGATCTGTAATTTAAACATAACAGTAAGTCACTAAGTTATGTCTTTTCTTCATAAATCCAGTTTTAGAAACTGTTTTACAGCCTTCAACCTTCTAGGTAGATCAAGATTTACTGTCACGATATATGCTCTAACTTTGAATACTAATTGTTGAATAACAATAAAAGTATTAAAAGTGGACTTTAAAATCAAGTACAACAGATACACAACACAAAAGAATCAAAGATGTAGTCATGATATAAAAGTTGGATTAAAATTCATTACTATACACACAGATGGAATTTCTGGAAGAGCAGAACTTTGAAAATATCCATAATAATTAGCAGTGAAAATGTAAATGGCTGTATGTGCACACCATGCTCAAAATGTTGTATTGCTGTTCCTGATGCAAAACATATCAAGCTACTTTCCATCACACACACCGTCAGGTAGATGTATGTTGTCATGATATATCTTTAGTTTCAAAAATCAAAAGCATGTAATTACACACAGCATAAGTTAGAGAATAACATTGAGAACCTGTGGAAGGTTTCTTTTTTTTCTTCAGGAAAATAAAATATTATTGCTACATAAGAGTGTTATTGCTATAGTTAACAGTTCTAAGAGTATATTGCATAGTTTCATTTTATTTCATGCCCTATTTTTGTTTGACGCACCACTGCAAAAGTTTAATGGTAACAACAACAGCATACTTTCAAGTTTCGATTTCTGCTATTAAATGTTAGAAACTACTTTAAATACCTCTCCCAGCAGTTACCATCACTATAACTTGCTGCCATAAATTATGAAGAGTGATGGTATTTGCATGAATTCTTTTCATCACAATTTTTGCCAGAAACTCAAAAACAATAGTGTGTTTTAATTATCAAATCATCTCCCCCCCCCCTCCAACTTTTTTTCTTAAAAATGTACTGCATCCATTACACAATTTCTCTCTAGTCTGAGAATTTTGTGACTCTAAAATTCAGACAAACCCATCAAAAAAGATGGTGAATAAGATGCAGTTCAAGAAACTGCATACAAAGTAAGAAGAAATGTTGAGAAAATGTTGTACATAATATAAACAGCTACATCTTACCTGCACCTGTTTCCCCTTGAAACCACAATATCTGCTCAAAGACAATCCAATGCTGAAATGTTGAAAGAATCTGAATGACACTGCAATGCTGTTAAAAGCAAAAACATCTGGATATTTCGAGATGAATTAATACAGTCTACACCCTCTACTCTTCCCATCAGAAATCTGATTCCACACGCATCGTCAGGTTCTTAATCTGTTGCAGAAAGCTGGAGGTGCTGGCAGCCAGGTCGTCCTCTTTCTCCTCTGCAGACAGCGGGCTGTTGGGGTCGTCATGCGGCAGGCGGAAGTCTCGGCTCCAGTCGTTCTCATCATTCAGACTAGAAAAGGAACCGGTGCGGCTTCCCATGCCCTCTCCAAAAGAGTACTCTGAGCCGGTGTACTCAGAGCATGTGTACTCGGAGCCCGTATACTCGGAGCAGCGGTCGTTGATGGACATCTTGAAGTCTTGGATGGCTTCGTTCAGAGAGAGCAGCTGGCAGAACAGGGACATGTCCAAGTGCCGAAGATTCACCTGCAAAAGGCACGCAAGTTCTTGTCCTTGATCACAACACAACGTTTGGTACACCTACCTAACACCGTAACAGTAACATTAAGTAAGTTAGTTACAAGAGAAAAAGATGTTTACTTGTATGAGATAAAGGAATACACACACTCACGCATCCATGAATAGTATTGAATAATATGTATGCGCGCGCACACACACACACACACACACACACACACTTATGATCTAATCATCTAGACAATGAACTAACAACTTAATAATCATCAAATAAAGCAAATGCAGATGGCTTTCAGTTTCACACATCTACAAAGCTATTATAAACTGCAGACCTCTAGTCTATTCATAAACACTTTAAAGGATACACTAGTAAAATAGTCAACATACTTTCAGCAGTGAATAGATTTAACAAATTTTATTTTTACTGCACATAAAAGTCATTATTTAATAAAACCTTACAGAAACTACTGAAAGACTTAAATTCGAAGTTTAACTGTTAAACCAATAGGTCAACTATAATGTTATCAAAAGCATTGAAGTATTTAATCTGTGCTTTTCATACACACACCTACACCCACACACACAGATACAGTGTACACACACATGCATACACACATGTGCACACAGGTCTTGAAGGTCTCGAAGGGGTGTCGAAGATGCCAAATTATTCATTTTGAACAAGTTGTATAGCCACTTGGAAACACCTGACTCTCATGCCAGAATATTGTTCGCTGACTTTAGTTCAGCTTTCAATACAATGCAGCCTCACGTTCTGGTTAACAAAATAATTTCAAAATTTGACGTAGACAATCAACTTGTTCGTTGGCTGATTGAATTTTTAACCAACAGACCACAGTGTGTTTTGGCCAACAAAATATCTTCTTTGGTTACATTTACCTGCACTGGTTCTCCACAGGGTTGCGTCCTCTCACCACTTCTGTACATTCTATACACAGATGATTGCAGAAGCAGCTATGGAAATTCCTTTCTGGTAAAGTTCGCAGACAATAGTGCTCTGTTATCTCTCTTATCTGGATCAGTCTTAGACCACGGTCCAGCCCTCACCGAGTTCGTACACTGGTGTGACGAGGCCTATCTAGAGCTAAATGTTTCTAAAACTAAAGACCTGCCTATTGACTTCAGAAGATCAGGGCATACTCCTAAGAATATTATTATCCATAATCAAGAGGTTGAAAACGTTTTGAACTATAAGTATCTCTATCTGGGAACTGTTTTTGACCACAAGTTAAACTGAGACATTAACACTGACGCTATTGTCAAAAAGGGACAACAACGTCTGTATTTTCTGAGGAAACTGAACTCATTTTTTGTAGACAAAAAGATTCTTTCCTTGTTTTACAAGTCTTACATAGAGAATGTTCTAAGTTTTGCTTTCATTTGGTGGTACAATAACCTTAGTGTTAAAAACAAGAATGGCCTGCAGAGAATTGTAAGAATCTGCTAAAAAATAATTGGAAAAGAACAAAGAGATCTCATGTCGTTCTGCAATCAGCAGCTTGTACGCAAAGCCACAGCCATTTTGGCTGATCCTTCCCATGCTTTGTTTCCAGAATTTCAAATGTTGCCTTCGGAACGCCGTTTTCAGTGTCCCATCAGCAAAACTAACAGAAAAAGAAATTCTTTTGTGCCAGTAAGCATTCGAATTCTGAATTCACAATGATGTTGACTACCTAGCTTTTACATTTCTCTGAATTACTTGCCTGATTGTCATTGTTATGAGTGTAGTCAATACATAATTATGTGTGTGTGGGTGTGTGTGGGTGGATTCGTGGATGTGTAAAATAAGTCTGTCTTCTAGTCAACGGTCTTAAAACATTGAATTTATATATTGGTGTATGGTGTGGGTGTGCGTGGGCGTGTTCGCACACACACGTATGTGCGTGTGTACATGATGCGTACATGCATACGTAAAAATAAGTTTTTATGTCTTCTAGTCAATGGGTTTGAAATTGTGTTCACAATTGATGTGAGTGCGTGCGTGTGTTTGTGTGTGTGTGCGCATGCGCGCGTGTGTGTTGGTGTGTGTGTGTGTGTGTGTTCGTGACATTTTATTTGAAGTCATTTGAAAACCAATATGAAATATAGCTTTTGTGTTTTTGATATTTTTGATGTGTATCAATCTGCCTGTCAGTATTGTAATTGCCCTTCATGGGATGATTAAAGTGTTTTTGACTTTGACTTGACTTTGACAGTGACACACACTGACATAGTCACACACACAAACACACAATGACACACCAATGCACACACACATACACACACAGAGAGCACACACACACATGCACACACACACACATACACACAGTGACACACACACACAGAGTGACAAAGACATATGTGTACACACACACAGTGACACACATACACACTACTGTCAAACTTTCTTCTTTTTTTTTAAACAGAGATCAAAATGTCTATGTCTAGGGCAAGTTGCCCTTACAACTTACAAGACTCATTCAGTCATTGGTGTCAATAAAAAACAAAAAAATGAAGAAGAAATTTATGACTATGAGGTGCTGAATTCACACGACACATATTCACAACCTATATCAAATGGCCATGACAGTACATTTTATTGCCTTCAGCTCAATTATGACGCACAAAAACGATCATTCTATGGACCAGTAGGCAGTACAGCAACTGGTAGCAATGAATACACCTGAAAGCCTTTTCTTTAGTTTGTGTCACTGATCTGATCTCTGCCGCACCCACAGTCAGTGTCACTGGCACCAATGGTGTGAAAGTCTGAACAATTTAGGAGCCATGCATTCAAATCAGACTTTTTAGAAGCAGTTCTTGTTCATTTTTATTTTCTTTTTGAGTGTCTTTTCCAAAGTGCCTACGATCTACTAGTTTGTTTCTGGATTATATATATATAATTTTTTAACATAAAAATTAGTTATGAATGCATGTATAATGGCATTAACCCCACCCACCCACCCCGTCCTGGAAAAAAAAATCAACAACAAAACAGACTTTTGGGAGTAATATAACAGATCATTTAAAATTTTACTCAGTGTGTGTGTATACGTGTGTGTGTGTGTGTGTGTCATGTGTGTGTACTGTAACTCATGTGTGTAGGGGGACGGGATAGCCTAGTGGTTAGAACATTGTGCTCGCAATCTGACAACCCAGGTTTGATTCCCGTTCAAGGGGATATTTTCCCCTGGAGTTAACATCAGTGCCAACTCCACTCTCCCAAAAAGTCCTTCGGATGAGACTATAGTATAAACAGAGGCCCCATGTGCGAACGCACACAGAACATCTTGCGCACACGTTAAATCCTTTTCCGCTTTTCATAAGAGTAGGAAATTGTGTGCCGGTGGGAACAGATGACAGAATTCACAAAACCACATACACGCGGGGACTGGATGTAAAAAAGCACAAAAGTGCTTATTCCATTAGCCTCAATATAAAAGAATAAAAAATTTTTTTTTTTTTTTTTTAATGCGTGAAGTCCTGTGACTGTGTGAGTGTGTGTGCATAACGTGTGTGTTTGTGTGTGTTTATAAATATAATGTGTGTGAGTGTGTCACTCTGTGTTTGTGTGCGTTTATGTGTGTGTGTGTACACTACATTACATTATATATGTACACTGATAGCGATACAGTGCGAGCATTTCTCAGTTTTCTGTATGCATACATACATTATACTTTTTTTCCCCCCCAGTATGGCAGTAGTTATTGTGTGACCTTGAAATATCCTGGTGATCCCCTTGAAATGTTCTTGAAAGTAAATTCTGCAACCCTATAAATTTCCCCTGAAGTTCCAGGAAATAAACAGAATCCCTGTTGTATGAAATCATACCTTGGTAAGTTGTGAGTGAGTGAGTGAGTGAGTGAGTATGTGTGTGTGTGTGTGTATACATGTGTGTGTACAGTAAGTGAGCATGTGTCTGTGTGTGTACATGTGTGTACAATGTATGTGTGTGTACAACATGTGTGTGTGTGTGTGTGGTACAGTGTGTGTGTGTGTGTCACTGTGTGTGTGTGTGTCACTGTGTGTGTGTGTGTGTCACTGTGTGTGTGTGTGTGTACAGTGTGTGTGTGTGTGTGTGTGTGTGTGTGTGTGTGTGTGTGTGTGTTTGTGTGTGTTTGTGTGTGTGTGAGTGTGTGTGTGTGTGTATAAAAGAAAACCGAGTGCATGCATGCACGTACATGTGGTGTAATTTGTGATGATCAAAGACACTGTAATATAAATAAAACAAAAACAGGAAGTAAATAATGGATTATGACATAGGCCTAGGCTACACTTCTTTAATCTGATCTTGTACAATCAGTCGAACTCACCATTTCTCGTTTCAATCTTCCAAGCGCTGTGTTCAGACGACAGAAAGGGGAAGCTGGGCTTTGTGTGGCCGGCAGCATTGTTCTGTCTGGTTCTGCATGATCCTCACTGATGTCACACTCCTCTTGCGACTTGAATACATTCGTGCCATCATTAATATCGACTAGGGTAGTTTCTGTGACATCTTCACCATTCACAATTGAATTCTCTGTGTCTTGTGCTAAACATTTCTGCATGATATCTTTGAGTTCTCTCAACCTCTCCGCTTCCCTCCATGGTTGATTCGGAAGATCTGAAGAGGGAGAAGCAGCCGATTCACTTTCACTGGATAAAAGTTTGCTAAAACAGCCTGGAACGGGCGGAAGATCCACATTAAACGAAATGTCCATAGTTTTTCTTGAAGCCTTTTTGAAATGAGCCTATTGAAATACCACAATAAGGATATTTTGAGAGCAAACCACTTCACATTCTCCGCATATGATCAAAAGACACTGCTGAATCGACCGACACCAACTCCTCCATGGATGAGTGAATAAAGGGAAGGCACTCCCTTACGTCGACATTTTTGTCTCATGATTTCATGCCCTTGTGTGTCCGCTTTCTGTCACCGTGTTTCTAATGCAGAATTAATCATCCATACCTTGAAAATACATAATGA
>CM054138.1:15031849-15074349 GCA_028751875.1 Rapana venosa | reverse complement strand
TACGGGGACTGGATGGAAAAAAAGCACATGAGTGCTTAATCAATTATCCTCAAAATAAAAGAATAAATAAATGAATAAATAATACCATCTAGCCCCATCTCCTAGCACTCAAATTACTTTTACTGAATGTCTGTTCTCGACTGAATCGTTGGGCTATGAGCTTTCTAATGAATCGGACACACTGTGTCCTCACACAAAAAGCAACAGCAGTTGAAAAGTCAACGTCCATTGTCTCTCCTCAAAGAACTGTTCTGTCTCCTATCCTTATTACTAGCGCTGACTCCACTCTCCCCAAAAGTCCTTCGGATGAGACTATAAACCGAGACCCCGTGTGCGAACGCACGCAGAACATTTTGAGCACACGTTAAATTCTGTTCCGCTTTTCTTAAGAGTAGGCCATTGTGTGCCGGTGGGAACGGATGGCAAAATTCACAAAACTGCATACACACGGGGACAGGATGAAAAACAAAGCACACGAGAGCTTATTCCATTATCCTCGAAATTAAAGAATAAAACAAATAAATAAATAAACATACTAATGCCTGCACTGGTTTTGACATTACACTATTGATTGAATATTCTGAGGATTCTGTCCTTGAATATCAAGCAAGCACAAGACAAGTGTTTCTACATACACGTTCTACAACCTAAATCATTCACACGGCGAAATCTCTATATCATTAATTTTGCATCTAGCGATTATTTTTATTCTAAAAATAAATAAATCATGATTTCGGCCACTTTTAGACCTACCCTTGACGGTGACTCCACCACCTGATCGGCTGCAGCTTTCATGGCTATACCTAACTCATGAGAGAGCCATTAACAGTCATCAGTAAGGCAGGTCTCAGCAGAGTCAAGCTCTTCAGATCCTGCCTGACAGATCACTGCTCACGACTACTGTCAGAGGCTGGTCACTGCACTCCGGACAGCTACTATGCAACACGGTATGCTCCGACTTATCTGTTTCGGAGACCGTTTGGAAACTATTAGTTTCTCCTATGGACGTGAAGCAGTGGAATTCCTGGAGTCTTTTTGCTGACAGTGTTTACCATAAGCCATAAGGCTGCTCTGGAATCCTGTAAACACACACCATAAATCAAGCAAAAACTACTCTACCCTGACGGCCCAAATTCAGCTGTAATGGTACGTACCTCTATGGGATTGCCAGAAGGCTGTCAGTATAACTAACATCCCCACCTTCTGGAAATTATGTACTAGGAATTCCCTCTTTTCTATCCCTCTCTTTGTTTCTGCCTTGTTCATTTTCTTCCTGTCATTTAATTCTTGCTTATTTTTGTCATCTTGGTCCATTCTCTTGCTTTTTTCCGGAAAGACTTAAAAGATTACATTTTTCTCCCACACTTAAGTCGGATGTGCTGGGTCCGACTTGTTAGGCGCTTAACGGCAAAGCAACACATTTTCGTTCACATGACACCTTTTGTTAAAGTAGGGCTCCTCAGTTTGTTTACCATTTCAGATTTGCAAGGTTTTCAGATGGTGAAATGACCATTACAGCTCGTGAAGCAACAACATTTCTTTTCGCTGCTGGAGTAGTAACTGTTCAAATCTGTGCCCTATGCATGGTGAACCATCCAAAAATGGATCACAACTCTTTCACTACATAGAAGACGCCAGGACTGGGAAGTTTGCACAGAACTCATGCGCATTACCTGCACAAAGTAAGACTGAAAGAGAGTGTGTATAGTAAGTAGCACAAAGGGACAAAGGTCTCTCTTGTAAACTGGAACTGAGTGGTTTGTTTTGTTTTTATTATGATAAAAATCAGTATCAACATCCCAACAGTCCACAACTTCTGGCTGGTAGACGGGTGTGATGTTTGAACAGTTTGATTCAAAGATGATAAGTTTAATTGTGACTGGCAGCCACCAGGTTGTAAGGAATTTTGGGGGACAACATTGTAGCACACTCCACACTCCTTCAAGTCCTTTGGATGGGATTTTTGAGGTCTGATGCCTGGACGTACCTTGACTCCTCCCTTAACTGGTTGGGGAGTCCTTAGGACAATGCACTGACAATGTTCAGGTTATATCTCTTAGGCGAGTTGAAACAAGCAGAGCTCATGTCCAGAAAAAACCGATAACAAAATCAGACATCAATCAACATTCAGCTCAATAAAAAACAAAAACAACAAGGGGAGGGGGTGTGAATAAGCAGCCTCATCGATAAACACTCACACACACACACACACACACACATACACACACACACACACACATACACACACACACATACACACACACACATACACACACACACACACACACACACACACACAACACAAAGCAAAACAAAACTTCCCATGACGTCATTCAGCAAGGGAGATGAATTCAATGACATGCAGACGCATCAGGGTAAGCGGGCAGCGTGGTTTCACCCTGAATTAAAGTGACAGTTGGCTTCCTGCAAAACAAAGCCAAAGGTGGATGCTGGGTGTGTTCATTGTTATCCATACTGTCAGCCTCAGATGGACAACTTCCCCCGTGGGGATTCCGGGGAACCTGTCAGTATAAATAGCATCACCACCTTCTGGAAATTCTGTGCTAGAAATTCCGTTTTTTCTGTCCCTCTTTTTGTTTCTGCCTTGTTCCTTTTCTTCCTGTAACCTCCCTGTCTATGTTCTGCATTCTTCTTGGTCCATTCTTCTGCTGTTGTTTTTAGATATAACAATTCTGTCCCACGCTGAAGTGGGATGCGCTGGGTCTGACTTGCCAGGCGCTTAACAGCAGTGCAGCCCATTTTCGCTCGTATGAAAGACAATAATGGTTGCTGTCTGTGCATAGTTGAAGAAGATTGTCAGCTCTTAACAGAAAGAAGACTGATCTTTCAAGTGTGGGTAAGGTGTTGTGCGTGTGTTCGCACACAGAGTTTCAGTTAATAGTGACAGTCAAGGGGTTTTCAGGATATGGTATTGGTGCTAATGCTCGCCCCTGGGGTTACATCCCCTTGAATGGTCATTTTAGTGGAGATCTACAACCACTCCTTCAGTTACAGTCAGAAGACGAGTTTAACTTCTAACCACAAGGAAACAGTTGGCTCCCCCTCCCCATGTCAAATACCCCACATGAGCACAGGTAATCTTGTATACGTGTCAGATCTCTTTCCACCCGTTAAAAAAAAGTAGGCCATTGCTTTTTGCCAGCTATAGACGATAGAGACATACACACCTCTGGTGTTTTGTTTAGACGCCATCCCCAGACTTGGAATGTGGTGACCTTAGTGACTGGACAAAATGCAAAAATATATCAGGAACATTTTTAGCTTAGAAATATGCCTTAGTTTTACTTTTCTGACTGTTTGTGTGTTTAACAAGTGCTTCAGATTTGTAAAAAACCCAGAAAATGTGTATGACAAATCACGCTTTCCTTAACGTGGAACAGTATCGATGTTTGATAGCAGTGGTGGTGCTGATGTTGTTGGACAGGAGTAATGGCTCCGTTGTTGGATTGTAATCACGAATAGCAATGCCCTGAGGTTGAAACATTTAAAGGAGACCAGTTACAGATTGTACTGGTTTTGTTTGTTTGTTTGTTTGTTGTATTTTTGAGGGGTGGGGTGTTTGCTGTCTCATCTTCTGTAAGCTTTTATTGCATGATGATCAATGACGAAGAGGATGATGTACATGGATTTTCTGCCTTCCCAGTCCATTCTCATGCCCTTTCCCCCCCAAGGAAACCTTAAAACGACTATTCTTCTTATACATCAACATGACATTTTGCCTGTATTGTTTTGTGCTGGCTACCAGAGAGTGATATTGTAAACTCTGGGATGGGCATAGGGTGTTTAATCTGCAGTGCTGATTGCCTATATTAATTGCATTTCACTATGCGTTTTTTGTACATTGTTCATGATCCTTTTGCAAGTTATTTTTTGTAACCTGGCGATGATGCATTAAGCAAAATGGCTGGCGTCCCCAACACGGCCTGGGTGTTATTGGCCTTATGGAAGTGAAATTATTTATGTACTTTGTCATCTAACAGTTTCTTTCAGGTTGACAGTGTTGGATGTTTCAAAGAGATTAGACGGTGCTTATTTTCAACTTGAAGTTACAGGAGTTGCTGAAATTAAATAGAATGATTTTCATTTCATTTAGTTTATTTATACCACTTAAGTCACGGCAGATTTCTCTGCTGGGCTGCTCTCCCAGGGGAGAGCGCGTCGCCACAAGAGCAGCCCTGGTATGGCCTGTGTTGTGGGTGGAGGCTATAAACAACCAGATGGAATGAGCGACGTGGTGAGCTAGGAGGAGGAGGAGGAGAATGGCGGGTGACCAAGTCTGGAGCGGCTGCATGAAGCTGCTACCTAAACTCCGTGCAGAGGGTTAGCCAGCAACAGCATCATCACAGCTCACAGGACCTTCATGTGACACTCTCCCCCCAATCGGTGGTCTAGAGGGAACGCGCCTGCCTAGAGAGCCAAAAGTCCGGGTTGGAAGTGTGCAGTAGTTCGATCCCCGTTTGAGCGCTAAACTCTTCCCCCATCCGCTAGACCATGAGTGGTAGTCTGGGTGCTAGTCTTTTGGGTGAGACGATAAACCGAGGTCCTGTGTGTTACACATAATTATTTAGCGTGCATAAAAGAACCCACGGTAACCCTGGCAAAATTCTGTAGAAAAAAAAGCCACTCTGATAGAGAAACAAATACAGTTGCAGACAGGAAAATAAAACAAATAACGGGTGGCGCTGCTCTTGTGGCGACAGGCTCTTCCCGGGGAGAGCAGCCCGGATTTCACGGGGAGAAATCTGCTTTAAGCAGATGTATTCCTTCTAGGCCACTGATCCAGTGGGCGGTGTCTGTAACCTTATTCTGCTGGTAAAAAAATAGAGGAATAATTGATGCATATCATTACAGGCACGGGATAGCTCAGTGGTCACAGCACTCACTTTCCCCAGCTAAGGTTAAGCAGCATCGAGCGTGGTTACCACTTTGGATGGGTGACCGTTTGTGCGCCTTGGCTTCAGTACAGTCTCCCAGTTCACCCAGATTTAAATGGGTACCTGCACTCTTTAGAGTCAGGGAAGGTAAACCAGCGAGGGAGAGGAGATGGGCGCCGCCCTCAATATGCTGGCCCCTTGAGAAGTTGAGGTCTCTGACGCCTCGCTTCTCTACGATCACATAGGTTATGGGACACCTTTACCTTTACCTTATCATTACAGATCTGTGGTATCCTTATATCGTTTTCTTATCGTGTGGCTAATTGGATTAAGGCATTATTCAACTGCCTGAACCCAGTCCAAACGTTGCTAGAAACCGTTTTTAAACAGCTTAGCACACCGTTTTATATCAACACACACACACACGAAAACACAACCCAAAATATTCGAAGTATTACATAAACACAATCTATGTCAAGAATACAACTTCCCTGGAATAATTTTTAAAAAAACACCGTTGTTTTAACCCGATTGGCGCGTTCCCAAAGACAATAGACTTGACTTATGCCTCTTGGTTCCTTGGGGAACATAGGGCTGCAACAACACCCCTCCAACGAACTCGGTTTTGGGAGATCCTCTTCAGCTCGGCCCATGTCATTCCGGCTGCCTTCATTTCTTCGTCAACAAAGACACTAGGAATGGCTAGATTAGGGATCGTTTGTCTTGCGCTTTGCAGTCTCAGGTGCATTGGCAGCCCACCTGGTGAAAGAAGAGAGAAGGTGAGTTTCCACACAGCGTTTCCAGACCTGAGGAGAAGTTTTTATCCCCGTTATCCGTTCACTCAGGAGACCTGAGGAGAAGTTATCCCCGTTATCCGTTCACTGAGGAGACCTGAGGAGAAGTTTTTATCCCCGTTATCCCTTCATCAGCAGACCCAGAGGTTTTGATCCCCGCTTCCCCATGTCATCGGACCTGAGTTATTTCTCGTCCAACCAAAGACCTAGATGCTAGATTAGGATCGTTGCCCTTGCGCTTTGCAGTCTCAGGTGCATTGGCAGCCCACCTGGTGAAAGAAGAGAGAAGGTGAGTTTCCACACAGCGTTTCCAGACCTGAGGAGAAGTTTTTATCCCCGTTATCCCTTCACTCAGGAGACCTGAGGAGAAGTTTTTATCCCCGTTATCCCTTCACTCAGGAGACCTGAGGAGAAGTTTTTATCCCCGTTATCCCTTCAACCAGGAGACCTGAGGAGAAGTTTTTATCCCCGTTATCCTTTCACTCAGCAGACCCGAGAGAACTTTTTATCCCTCTACCCTACTCAGAGACCTCAGAAAGAATTATCTCCGTACTCCGATTCACACACAGGAAGTACCATCCAACAAGGATGAATCAGATCTCCAACGAAGCCTGTCCAATAAGACAACATCCGTTACCGACACAATACAACACAACACAAGACAAACAAACACACACACACACACACACCACCTACTCCCAACACAAGCACACACACACACACACAAACCACAACACAAGGCCACACACCAACAACACACACACCACACACATCAGCACACGCACACACACACCTAGTACTTACACCTATACGATACAATCAGCACGTAAAGCACTGCAAGCATCGTCGAACACACACATCTCAGAGCAACGACACACACACACAACACAATCCTACACACACGCACAACACACACACTATACATCATCGCACACCACAATCAAAACATAACACACACACACTACACACACACACAAACAACACACCAGCACAGCACCCACCACATCCCCGTGCACACATCAATACACACACACACCGACGCATCACACACGACGACATACACACACGCGCATCGCGAGCGCACACAAACACACAACACACACACACACATACACACACAGTAGCCCCTAGCTGTGTTTGCACAGCATGCTCAGCCTGGCTGTCTGTCTCCTGTATAGACAGGTCAGAGGGTCAGCTTAGGTCTGCCAGCATTCTGTCTGTAGCATTCTGTCTGTAGCATTCTGTCTGTAGCATTCTGTCTGTAGCATTCTGTCTGTAGCATTCTGTCTGTAGCTTTGTAGCATTCTGTCTGTAGCATTGTAGCATTCTGTCTGTAGCATTCTGTCTGTAGCATTCTGTATGTAGCATTCTGTATGTAGCATTCTGTACGTAGCTCTCTTTATGTAGCTTTGTAGCATTCTGTCTGTAGTATTCTGTATGTAGCATTTTAGCATTCTGTTAATAGCATTCTGTCTGAAGCATATTGTCTGTAGCATTCTGTCTGGAGCATTCTGTCTGGAGCATTCTGTATATAGCATTGTCTGTAGCATTGTAGCATTCTGTCTGTAGCAATCTGTCTGCAGCATTCAGTCTGTAGCATTCTGTATGTAGCATTCTGTCTGAAGCATTCTGTCTGTAGCATTGTAGCATTCTGTATATAGCATTCTGTCTGTAGCATTCTGTCTGTTGCATTGAATCATTCTGTATATAGCATTCTGTCTGCAGCATTCTGTCTGTAGCATTGTAGCATTCTGTATATAACATTCTGTCTGTAGCATTCTGTCTGTAGCATTCTGTCTGTAGCATTGTAGCATTCTGTCTGCAGCATTCTGTCTGTAGCATGGTAGCATTCTGTATATAGCATTCTGTCTGTAGCATTGTAGCAATCTGTCTGTAGCATTGTAGCATTCTGCATGTAGCATTTTGTCTGTAGCATTCTGTATGCAGCACTCTGTTTGTAGCAATCTGTATATATCATTCTGTCTGTAGCATTCCGTCTGTAGCATTTTAGCATTCTGTATATAGCATTCTGTCTGTAGCATTCTGTCGGTAGCATTCTGTCTGGAGCATTCTGTACATAGCATTGTCTGTAGCATTGTAGCATTCTGTCTGTAGCATTCTGTCTGTAGCATTCTGTCTCTAGCATTCTGTCTGTAGCATTCTGTCTATAGCATTCTGTATGTAGCATTCTGTATGTAGCAATCTGTATGCAGCATTGTCTGTAGCTCTGTGTCTGTAGCATTGTGTCTGTAGCATTGTGTCTGTAGCATTGTGTCTGTATTATTGTGTCTGTAGCATTGTGTCTGTAGCATTATGTCTGTAGCATTGTGTCTGTAGCATTGTGTCTGTAGCATCCTGTCTGTAGCATTGTGTCTGTAGCATTCTGTCTGTAGCTCTGTGTCTGTAGCATTCTGTCTGTAGCTCTGTGTCTGTAGCATTGTGTCTGTAGCTCTGTGTCTGTAGCATTGTGTCTGTAGCATTGTGTCTGTAGCATTCTGTCTGTAGCTCTCTGTCTGTAGCTCTGTGTCTGCAGCATTCTGTCTGTAGCATTGTGTCTGTAGCATTGTGTCTGTAGCATTGTGTCTGTAGCATTGTGTCTGTAGCTCTGTGTCTGTAGCATTCTGTCTGTAGCATTCTGTCTGTAGCATTGTGTCTGTAGCTTTGTGTGTGTAGCATTGTGTCTGTAGCATTCTGTCTGTAGCATTCTGTCTGTAGCATCCTGTCTGTAGCATTGCAGCATTCTGTCCGTAGCATTCTGTCTGTAGCATTGTGTCTGTAGCATTCTGTCTGTAGCATTGTAGCATTGTATCATTCTGTCTGTAGCATTGTGTCTGTAGCATTCTGTCTGTAGCATTCTGTCTGTAGCGTTCTGTCTGTAGAATTCTGTCTGTAGCATTTTGTCTGTAGCATTGTGTCTGTAGCATTCTGTCTGTAGCATTCTGTCTGTAGCGTTCTGTCTGTAGAATTCTGTCTGTAGCATTTTGTCTGTAGCATTGTAGCATTCTATCTGTAGCATTCTGTCTGTAGCAATCTGTTTGTAGCATTCTGTCTGTAGCATTCTGTATGTAGCATTCAGTCTGTGTTATATAGGTCTGTTAGCATACTATTCTGTCTGTCTCTGCTACAAGTCTCTCAACATTCTGTTCCATGGTATGGTTGTCATTGTCATTACAAGCAAAAAATAAATCCTTACTTCTGCTTGAATAGTTGATTATTAGACTAACAACACACAGCAAACATTTTTTTTCTTCCACGGTTAGAAGACTGTTATTTGAGTGTTGGCCTAGTTAGTTTGATCGTCATTCCACGATTTGTTTGCCTTCTGTGACAGTTTCTTCTTGGTGTCTCTGACCTTACCTTACTGGATCATCTTTACTCAACTAGTTAAACGGTTGTTCAGGGTGTCCCTTCATCAGTTTGATAAAGCAGTACACACTAGTTCAACCAGTTGTTGATATTATGATCCGTTGTCCACGGGAAGATAAATGAAACTGTCCATCTTTAATTTCTTACCCCTCTGGTGGTGTAATGTTATTCAAATTCCACCTCCCCCCTTTCTGTTAAGATGATGAGCAAACCACAAAAGCAAGTAGGCTTTTAAACAAGATTGAAACAAATAAACAGACGGAAAGACAGACAAACAAACAGACAGACACACAGACAGACAAGCAGACGAGAAATTAACATAAAACAACCGGACACTTTCAATTCCTTCCCTTGTCTACGTTGAGTAAAGATCTCACGCACTGACACATGAAATTTAAAGAAAACACAATCAGGACAAAACAGTACTAAAATCTCCGTCAAGAGTTGTTCCTTTTTTCTGTATTGCTGCAGATACACTCATTCGGGCGATGGCTTGTTAGGCCTACCATGTTCACCTTTTTTCTTTCCTCCTCGACATCTCTGGAGCTGTCTCACGGACAGACGGCACAGAGCCGCAGCAGATCCAGTTCAGAAACTCCCTCCTGAATTTGGTTCCGGTCAGGCAGTAGAGATAGAAATTGATGGCGCTGTTGAGGTACCATAACTGGTGGGTTATCGCGTATATGAGATTCACCACGGGGATGGTCAACGGGTGTCGCTTGATGACCTGGTAGATGAAGCTTGACCAGATGAAGTACACGCACACGGGCAAGGTCAGAACCAAGAACGCGCAGGATATGGTCAGAACCATGACTGTGGTCCTGTAAGAGGATTTCTGGCGGCTCTCAGCGTTGTGCACTGCACTGCCTCTTGAGTCGTTAGGCGCAGACACTGCAGAGGAAGACAAGGCTCTGAACAGAGTGACGGACAGTATGATGTCGCAGACAAACAGGCAAACGCTGGGGAAGAGGGAGGCTAGGCAAGAATGAACCCAGGAGAAGACGATGACGTAGAAATATCTGTAATAACCAGGGACGGTTTGACACCGGTTTTCTGCGGAAATCTCCATTCCCAGCAGAATGTGAAAATCCAGAGCGCAGGCAACGAAGAAAAGAGTGACTATGACGATCCACGTTCTTCGCACAGTGCACATCACTAGCATCCTGTGTGGCCACAGAACCGCCATTGTTCTCTGTACTGTCACACAGGTCACCAGCCAGGCAGACATAGTGCCGCTGACGTAGACCGTCCAAAACAACAGTTTGCACGGTACGTTATGCAAATTCCGGAGGTCGACTTGAAAAGAATAATTCAACCATTCATACACCGTGTCGGTGCACATCAAGGTGAAATCCGACACGGCAAGGGCCATAAAGATGGCATGCTGAGAGGAGTTGTGGTCCTTGATGCGGCGCATGACAAAGATGGTGGCGACGTTGCCGAAGCCTCCCAGGAGGATAATGCAGGGCGGGAAAATGCTCCAGATGATCATGGCTGCTTGGTACTCGGGGTACTCAGCCAGTGACGCCTCCTCAGCCCCGTGTGTGGTGTTGTCCTCCGAACCCACATCACCGTTTGAAAAGTTGTCCATTTTTGTTGTTTTTTTGTTTGTTTTTAGCAAAATGTGATGTGGTATATAGTTTGTGGTCAAGCCTGACTTGATACAACTGTAAAATAACAGTTTTGAAAACTACCCCTCATAATAAGTAGTTTTGTCTGTCTGTAAGCTTGCCTGTCTGTCCGTCTGCTTGTTTGTCTGTCTGTCTGCCCGTCTATCTGTCTGTCTGATTGTGTGTTGGTGTGTCTGTGTGTCTGACTGGTCTAACTTCTTTCTCTTTTCCACAAACACCATCGATCCATTGAGCGATCAGTTAATCCTTCATAATTCAATCCAGGCATCATATGAGTGGTTAATCCATTCATCCATCCATCCATTCATCTATCCATCCATCCATCCATCCCTCCACCTAACCATCTACCAAGCCATCCACCAATTGGGAGTTTTTTGTTGAAAGAAGTCGGAGTTCCTTATATGCCTATAAGTGCCCCTCAGCTACAGTCAGTACCACTAATCAAACCCAGAAATGTGGTGTCTTTAATCTGCAGTTGAATCAAAAGCCAGAAATGTGGTGTCTTTAATCTGCAGTTGAATCAAAACCCAGAAATGTGGTGTCTTTAATCTGCAGTTGAATCAAAACCCAGAAATGTGGTGTCTTTAATCTGCAGTTGAATCAAAACCCAGAAATGTGGTGTCTTTAATCTGCAGTTGAATCAAAACCCAGAAATGTGGTGTCTTTAATCTGCAGTTGAATCAAAACCCAGAAATGTGATGTCTTTAATCTGCAGTTGAATCAAAACCCAGAAATGTGATGTCTTTAATCTGCAGTTGAATCAAAACCCAGAAATGTGGTGTTTTCTATGTACAGTTTAAATAAGTACTTCCAAAGAATTTTCAAACAGCATACGCCTTTTTACAATCTTCATAGGTTGTAAAATCCAAATCACATGCACCAAATCTTCATTATCCATCTTGGTTTTGTCTTTTCCGTTGATAATTCTTAGTAGATTATTTTACAATGTTGAAGTGCGCTTTGCAAGCATAACAGTGATTTTATTTTTCTGGTGTAGTTTAATACCTCCTTGTACTAACATTGCTATGCTTATTATATGATAACACTTTCTTTGCATGATGACAATAGATTTGAGACAATGAGTTTGATACAATACTTCTAAGAAATGAAATCACTGTCTTTAGCTCTCTATGGTCTGTGTATGTATTCCTAGAGGTCGTTGCTCATTTCATCTGTGCATATTAGTCCCAGAAGCTGCCTAGCATAGCAGGAATGGTGCAGTGACCATTCACAATTTCAAAGATGTTTGTATGGAATAGGTGAACTAGATAGTTGCTCAAAGAGTGAAAAAAAACTTATCATCAGAATCGGATGTGCTAGGCCTGATTTTTCAGGCGCATAACAGCAGCGCAACGCATTTTTGCTCATATAACAGACAAAAATAGTTGCTGTCTGAGCGTTCGACGACGAACATGGGTACAGCCAATTTGGACACTTTATACATAGGGAAAACGATTAATATCTACAACCTTTTTATCAGTTAAAAGCCTGCAGAGTTAGGATTGTTTGTAACTGAAGGATCGTTTCGCTGACAAGATACAACCTCTGAAATGAATGCTATTTTCATGTTTTTGTTGGGTAGGGGGAGGGGGGGGGGGAGGCAGGGGGGTAGCCTAGTGGTTAGAACGTTACGCTCGTGATCTGACGGCCCGGTTTTGAGCCATCACCAAGGCACAAGTTCAAAGGAATTTTTCTCTTGGAGTTAGTATCAGTACCAACTCCATTTCCCCCAAAGTCCTCTGGATCAGAATATAAATCGAGGCCCCGTTTGCTAACGCACACAGAACATCTTGCGCACAAATTAAAACCCGTTCCGCATTTTTTGTAGATTAGGCTTTTGTAAGTCGGTAGAAACTGACGAAAAAAAAAAAATAGGCTGGTGTCGTATTTAGACATCAAGCCCGAAGTAGGAATATGGCTACCTTAACTGTGGGCAAAAATTGGCCGTATACGGAAAATCTCACCACTGGGAAACCTGGGAGCTGTAGCCGAGGAATAAAAAAAATCCCCAACATCAATGCCAGCCTAAGGATACCCAGACTCCAGAGCAGCTTATTGTGAAACGCCAAGCTTGCCTCTTACCAGGTTGGTTCCAATGACGTAGTTCCCAATGGGATTCTAAAATACTGTCAAAGATTCTTCATAAACTTCTTTGCTGCATTACGAAGACAACAACAACAACAACAACAACAACAACAACAACAGCAATAGTAATGATGAAATAATAATAATAATAAAAAAAATAATAGTAATAATTTAATGATGATGATCATGATGATGATGATGATGATTATAATAATAATAAATAGAGTTTATATAGCGCTACATTTTGCAAAAACAAATCAAAGCTCTTGCATTCAATCTGCTCTTTCACATGCAACCAGTTACAATTACTAGTTTTAACAAATTCAAATGTACTCTCTCTCTCTCACACACACAAACAAACAAACAAACACACACACACACACACACACACACACACACACACACACACACACACACACACACACACACACACGCACACAAACACACACAAAACAGAGTTAACATCAGTGCAGACTTCACACTCCCCAAAAGTCCTTCGGATGAAACTATAAGCCGAGATCCCGTGTGCAAACGCACGCAGAACATCTTGCGTACACGTTTTTCGTAAGAGTAGGCCAATGTGTGCCGGTGTGAACAGATGATAGAATTTACAAAACCGCATACAAACAAGGACTGGATGTAAAAAAGCACATATGTGCTTATTACATTATCCTCCATATAAAGGAGTAAAATAAAATTTAAAAAATAAAAATAAATAAACACCCCCCCCCCCCCCCACTACACACATAAAGGTTAAACACTTTGGCAGAGTGATCGGGATTTCGGCTGTTGAGGGCAGGGACAGATATTTATGAGGTGAAGCAGGAGGGGAGAATCTTAGGTTTTAAGTAAATGTGCCTTGAGGCCGGATTTAAAAGTGTCATAAGTAGGCTTTTGGTGCAGGGAGAGAGGGAGGTCATTCCCGATCGAAGACCAGAAACAGAGAGTTAGAGAGAGAGCGACAGTCAATTGTGGATTGGTTGCAACTAGGTATTCGTAAGCACAAAGTATTTGCAGTAGACCGGAGGGAACGAGGAGTGTACAGGCGAAGACGATTATATAGATAAGAACAATAGTGAAACAATAGAAAAAACCTGTTGACATTTAGAACGGGACAAAATCATTGAGCTCATTAGCACTCCATGCAAACATGTCAGAGTGTAGACCAAAAAACATTTTTTTGTCAGGAAATAAAAGTGAGAAAAATTCGTATCATGGTCGTGGTGGCTTATTTCTGTCGCATACGCTTTTAAATACAAAGAAATATGACGGTAAACATTCAAAAATGAGACTCTCAAGGTTCAAAGAGTAGTTTATCAAGGCCGGTCAAAGAGTCCCCGAAGACATTTCACTTTGCTAAGCAAAAGCACACAAAAAGCAAAAACCTTGTTCAACCTGAATAAAGAACAATGGAGAAGAAACGGGCAATAAAGATGAGATGATTTCGTAAAACGTCTTGGTATCTCATACATAGGTCTCATAACTAACGAGGAAGTGAAAACCAGAGCAAAAAAGCCACAGGGACGTGTGAAGTGCGCCTGACTTTATTAAAAACCCGCTAACTGAAGTGGTACGGGCGCACGTCACACGACCGTATAGACTGGCCGAGACTGTCCTACAGGGAACAGCACAAGGAGGGAGACGAAGAGGCAGCCAGAGAAAACGATGGGAAGGCAACATCAGAGAGTGGACTGGCCTTGAGTGGAACGACATACAGCAGAAAGCTGAGAACCGCCAGGTGTGGAGGAAGCTGGTTACAAAATCTTCAGTTGGTGCTCGAACGGTCTACTAGATTACGAGATAGGTCAAGGTAAAGGTGAAGGAGAGGATGGTTTTGATTTTTCAACTGTGATTATGTCATATGGCTTGTGTTACCGGAGAGACGGGATAACCTAGTGGTCAGAACATTGCGCTCGCAATCTGACGACCCGGGTTCGATTCCCGTTCAAGGGGGTATTTTCCCCTGGAGTTAACTTCAGTGCAGACTCACTCTTCCCAAAAGTCCTTCAGTGAGACTTTAAACCGAGGCTCCGTGTGCGAACGCACGTAGAACACCTTGTTCCGCTTTTTTAAGATTAGGCCATTGTGTGCCGGTGGGAACCGATGAGAAAATTGACAAAACCGCATACACACGGGGACTGGATGTAAACAATGACAAAAGTGCTTATTCAATTGTCCTCGATAAAAAAAAAAGAATAAAATGAATAAATATAATTGCACTCGTGCGCGTGTGTGTATGTATTCTCTGTAGTGATGTTGTGATAATGAAAGTAATAATGATGATGATGAAGATGATCTTGATGATGATGGTGATGATGGTGATGATGATGGGAATGGTGATGAAGAAGAAGAAGATGATGATGTTGATGATGATGATGATGATGATGATGATGGTGGTGGTGATGACGATGTTGACGATGACGACAATGTTGATGATGACGATGACGATGACGACGATGATGATGATAATGATGATTTTTACTGTCACTGCATTCACTTTTCCTCCTCCTCCTCCTCCTCCTCCACCGCTTTTCTTCTGACTGGTTTCATCCTAGCCGTAGTTATCATTTTTTCCCCTTACTAATGTGACTGCTGCTGTGGTCGTCATTGATTGTTGCTGCTGTCGCGGTTAATTGTCTTGTTAATGTTACTGCTCTGCTTATTGACATTGTTTTGGTTGCTGCTGTTGTTGATGATGATAATGCTCTTACCTCGTTATGTTCACTTCATTTCTCACGAGCACAAAGGGAGTCACAGAAACTCAGAACTATTGATTGTTTCTGACGAAATGATTCACCATTCTGTAGGGCCTGGGCTGAGAAGGTAGATTTAAAGTCTTTTTCTGCAAACCTTGAATAAATTATCAAGTCTACCTACTTGTTCCACCCTCCACCCTCCCACCTCTTTCTTTGCATGTCCTGGAAAAAAGTGTGTGTGTGTGTGTGTGAGTTTATGTGGGTGTGTGTAGTTGTGATGTGTTGTGTGTGTGTGTGTTACTGTGTATGTGCGCGCGTGCTGTCTTTTGGTGTGTGTGTGTGTGTGTGTGTGTGTGCATTGGGCAGGGGGTGAGGGTTAAAGGGTCGAATTATGGTAGTGTGCTGTTTAAATGTTAAGATGACATTTTGTGAGTTATTTAGTAGTGTGTGTGTGTGTGTCTGTAAGAGTGTGTGTGTGTGTGTGTGTGTGAGAGAGAGTCTGTAAGGTGTGTGTGTGTGTGTGTGTGTGGTTTGCCTGTAAGTCTGTAAGTGTGTGTGAGTCTGTAAGTGTGTGCGTTGTGGTCTGTAAGTGTGTGAGTGTGAGTCTGTAAGTGTGTGTGTGTGAGTCTGTAAGTGTGTGAGAGAGTCTGTAAGTATGTGCGTGTGAGTCTGTAAGTGTGTGTGTGTGTGTGTGTGTGGTGTGTGTGTGTGTGTGTGTGTGTGAGTGTGTTTCTGCCCGATGTTTTATTGGTTGCTATCATTTAAGGAGTTTTTTTTAATGTATGTATAGATGTTGACAAAAACAGATCAGAAGACTTTGTGTGTTTGTATGTGTGTGTGTGTGTGTGTGTGTGTGTGTGCGTGCGTGTGTGCGTGCCAGCGCGCGCATCAGTAAAGTTAGGTTTGCAATTGTGTACATTGTGTATCAGCGTTATAAAGAGCAGTGCGCGTTTATGTCAATTTTTGCGCGCACGCGGTATGTATGTATGTTTGTGACATAAAAAGTATTTACATTGAATAGAATTGAATGCATGTATGTATGCGTGTGTGTGTGTATGTGTGTGTGTGTGTGAGAGAGAGAAGAGAGAGAGAGAGAGAGAGAGAGAGAGAGAGAGAGAGAGAGAGAGAGTGTGTGTGCAGAGGGAGTGGTGTATGTGTGTGTGTGCAGAGAAGGGAGGGAGAGAGAGAGAGAGAGAGAGAGAGAGAGAGAGAGAGAGAGAGAGAGAGAGAGAGAGAGAGAGAGAGAGGAGCGAGCTGGGAATGGAGGAGGCTGATCGAAAGTACAAATACCCGTTTGTGTGTGTGTGTGTGTGTGTGTGTGTTTGTGTGTGTGTCTGTGTGTGCGTGTAGTTGTGATGTGTTTTTGTTTGTGTGTGCATGCTTGCGCGCGTGTGCATATATGTGTGTTTGACAAGTAATTTGTGCGTGCGCACGCGTGTGTACGCGATCCATTACACAAAGGCTCTCGAAACGAGCAAGCCCCGTATACAGGAGAGAGAGAGAGAGAGAGAGAGAGGGGAGAGAGAGAGAGAGGAGAGGAGAGAGAGAGAGAGAGAGAGAGAGAGAGATGGAGAGAGAGAGATAGAGAGAGGAGAGGAGAAAGAGAGAGGAGAGAGAGAGAGAGGGGAGAGAGAGAGAGGGAGAGAGAGAGAGAGAGGGAGAGAGAGAGAGAGAGAGAGAGAGAGAGAGAGAGAGAGAGAGCTAGAGCCTTGTTATAATGCTCTTGGGGAAGTGTTTAATTGATCAAAGACAAGGAACTGTTCTTTTTCCACGGAGAATTTCAACCTCTTCAGAGTACACCACACCACACACTAGTCTGTTAATTAATTCAGTGTAGGTAGTCCAACACAGAGTACAATAAGTCGTTTGTTTGTTAGAGGTTGTTGTAGTGAGACAGACAGACAAAATTGACAAAAACCGTATGCACACGAGGAATGGACGTAGACAAAAAAGGGCATGAGTGGTTTATTCCATTATCCTGGAAATAAAATAAACGCACGCACTTACGCACGTGCACGCACACACCCACACACACGCATGAATGCATGCACACAGAAACACGCACGCACGCATCGCGCACACACACACATGCATGAGAGCGCGTAGACACAGAGATAAACATAGGCAGGCCCCTCCTCCCGACTTAGACAAGCAGAGAGAGAGAGAGAGAGAGAGTTGTCTGCTAGCCTAACAAATTTTAACTGTCAGCGTTGATGTCCCATGATGCACGTGGAAAATGACCCTGTTCACCCAGACAGAGGGGTGACCAGGTTTGCCCCACACTTGGTATTTTCTTGAGGCGCTGGTTCAGACAACTGCGTGTACATACACGTGCATAGTATCAAGTGTGTACCTACAACAAAACCCCATCATTAATATTAGCGTTGCGTGGGCCACTGGAAAGTAGAACACACCCAGGACCTATCCACCACATGGAGAAGAATGGACTCCGCCGTTTTCAAGTTGCCCCCAAGAAACACAGCCAGAATAATGCATTGTCGAACACCAACCACTCTTCAGTAAGAGACTGAGGAAGAAGATACGTTTAGTGTGTCAACTGGGCAGACAAGACTGAATTGTGCAAGCTTTGACCTGAAGCTAAAGGTAACTGATATCTTTAATATGCTATGCTGCTTTGTTCTTATTTTTTATGTTTAGAATGAACACATTTTTATTGAAAAGGAAGAAGATGGAGAGAATGTTTGTACCCTGGGTTCAAAAAAAGAAGTCGCATAGATTTTATTTATGATGGTGGAGCAAGGTTTTCAAATGCTTCCAGGCCATGAACTTCTTTACTAATGCATAGGTTTCAAACTCCGTAATTTAGGCCGGGAATTTGGTTTGACAGTTGACGTTAGTCCAGGTAGATATTATTTTTTAAAGATTTAGCGTGTAAAAAGCCTTGTGTTTGGATGAGAAGACTACCATTCAAGTGCGACACTGCCTGTTTTTACAAAAATGCAGTCCCTGAATTATCAAGTGTTTGAAATGAAACAGAAATGAAATGGAACTTGGGTTTTGGGAGAGGGGCTGATTGGGGATAGACTAGTGGCTGGGGCATTGTGCTTGTGAGTGAATGACAATTAGTTTTCAGATGGGAAGTTTCTTGACTGACATACAGCTTCCACCATTGCGGTATGACCTGGTTTAAACTGGTTTTCCCATGGCTCTGTATCTGATTGTTGTTTTCTGCCGGCGTCTGCTGCTGACATGTGAATATCATCCTGTGTTAAGAGTCCGTTTGTGTGGTTTGATGATGCAGTAGGTAGCATGCCTGTCTCATAATCCTGAGATCAAAGTGTTTGTGGGAGACCTGATAGCCTAGTGTTAAATGGTTGCAATTTTCTTCTTCGTCGCACGCTCAGACAGCAACTCCTCATCATCCCCTGGGTCTCCAGTCCCTTGGACCGCCTGTTGCAATTTGACAGCACGAGTTCGAGCCACCACCGAGACACCCGTTCGAAGGGATTTTTTCCCGTGGAGTTAACACCAGTACCGACTCCACTCCTGTAAGTCCTTTGGAGGAGACAGTAAACCGGAGTTCCGTGTACGAACGCAGACAGCACATCTTGCTTGCACACATGTTAAAAATATGTTCTGCCGGCAATATCCATCATTATTTTCTACTGTAGTCTACTTTAAGCTGGAGGGAGCTGTTGTCGCCGTGTGTTTCATGCCATTTCAGTTGTTATAGCTTTCTAGTTTAAATATGGTGAAACAGATTGACTGACTGATTGATTGATCGATGGTTGATTTATCTACTTATTTCGTTATTTATTCATTCATTTGCTTATGTTTTCGTTTTGTGTGCAGAACGACCATAAGTTGTGTTGTAAGATATGTGTGGAACTGTTTCAAAGACTGGAGGACTGGAGATGAGTCCACTGATATGGTAAGTAGGATACACAGACCAATCGCATATGTGCATGCGTGATATTTACCCGCGAGCGCTTAAGTTTGTGTTCCATGGGACAGTTCACCGCACTTAGCACTGTTCGGCTATGACTTGTTGGAAAGATTTCCGTCCCCCACCCAAAACCACACTTAAGAAGGTGGACTGGTATCTAGAAAGCAAGATATGGCAAGGTCGATTCCTGTCTGAAGCTGAACTCCCCCTCCCCCTCTCTACTACTAAACCACGTGTGGTGGTCCGTGTGCTTGTCTTTTGAGCTGTCTTGTGAAATACAATGAATGCATGACAAAAAACCCACGGCAGCAAGAGAATTTTCCCTAGCAAAATTCTGCACAAAACAAATTAGCTGGGGGAAACAAGTGTAAGCAAACAGGAAAAATGGATGGGGCTGCACTTCTAGCGGCACACTGTTGCTTAGGAGAGCAGCCCCTATTTCATGCATGTAATCTTCTGTGCATGAAAGTAGTAGACATTACAATATGACTTGACTTCTGGCTTAATACCTTGAAGAGTCGTGGTTTACTGCGCTAGATTTCCAGACAGTGTATTTTAAACAATGGGAGCTAGGTGAGCTCGTCTCTGTCCAGGTAGCAAGATGCATGCTGGGCATATAGTGTCATCAATGCCACCAGCCGTGACCTATTTGTTCTATCAGAGTGTTGGTGACCAGTCATTTCTCTTTTCGCGGAGTTGTTCCGATTTCTAGCTGCATGTCTGCATCTCCGATTTTAAAGAAAGTTTTTCACATTAAGGAATATGTGTATGTGTGAATGCTGGGCGTAATTGTTTTGGGTCTTGCTCAACTCTGTGGTTTCTGGTTGGGGGATGAAAGTTTTCTCCTCTAGCTATGAAATAATTGCTTCAGCTTCTGATGGAGGGAGTGGGGGGGAGGGGGAGGGAGATGACTTTCAGCAGCAGAGTCTGGTGAATTGAGGGTTGGGATCTTTTTGTGATCTCCCAGGTCAACTTTCAAACCCGCTTGTGTCTTAACTTCTGCCGTACGCAGAAGTTCCAATATGCACGTTAAAGATCCCACAATTCATGTGAGCGTCCGATCGTTTACAAAAGCATGAACATACCCTGCATGCATCCTGTACAAAAACTAGCTGCTCTGAAGTGGGACTATGTCGGCTGAGGCTAGCGGGCAGACCTGCAGAGCTAAAGGTACAGGAGAAGACCAGGAACTACGCATCCCAAACAATAAGGGAACCCAGAGACGAGAAAAGAGAAAATGACTTAACTTCTTCAAAGTGATCAAACCGGTACTAACCACATCACTGACATTAACCCAACTCTTGTGCCAGGGATATTTTTTGCTACCATCAGTGCTTAGTGTCCCCACTCTGTTGTCTGCAGGCCGGACAATCAGACAGACAACAGCCAGACAGCAGTTAGACACGCAGGAAGAATGATCAGCTCAGCCACAGACCTTAGTAGTTGATGATGGTGGCTAGGCTGTCTTCAAGCATCATTGCTGTGTGATGAGATAAGTACTGGCCACTGTGTGCAATTTTGTGTCGTATGTTCCTTCTGTCACTGTCTGTCTGTCTGTCTGTCTGTCTGTCTGTCTGTCTGTCTGTCTCTCTCTCTCTCTCTCTCTCTCTCTCTCTCTCTCTCTCTCTCTCTCTCTCTCTCTCTCTCTCTCTCTCCCTATCTCTTTCTAAGAAAGCATATGCATATAATTTTATGATTAAGATGTTTTGCCGTTGTTCACATTCGTAGCTTCTGTATAGTTGTTCTTCCTGTCATTTTAAACGCTTAGGACTTTAGGTGCATTAGATTAGGTCTAGAGATTATGGTGAGGAGGATTCTTAATATCGGTACTTGCGCTGACCAGACAAGGTACACCATGAACTGATGCAAAGAAGGAAGGCCCAGTCCGCCAGACTTCACTGTAGGTGACCCTGACATACTGCTTTCCCCACCTCCCTCCATTATAAAGTACAAAAGACTGTTGCGGAAACTGAGCAGGACAATAAAATAGATTGGAAAAACTCCTTTACAAAATGCCAAAGACTTGAGAAAGCAAAGCTCTCTCACCCAAAACAAAATGGTAAAACTTGCACTACAAAAATAATACAGATAAAGAATGGACATTGCTAAAAGCATAATGACGTAACGAAACAACTGAAAAGATGGCAGTCTGAAAAATTGAAGGTAATAAAATGCCTAGTGTGGCCTGTCGTTTTATATCATGTCATGAGAATACTAGTGATGTTACAAGATATGAGATACTCATAGTTTTACGTCATCCAATATTACACATAAGCAAATTGCATACTTTATCACTGATTGTTACTCTGATAAAAAATATAGTGTTGATTGAAACACACAGGCCATTCGGGTATCACCAACGTTCATTTACTCAAAGGCGAGAGAACCCCGTGGAGTGTGACTTGTGCAAATAACCATCAAACATCTGCTTCTGGAGTGTCGAGATGTCCAGGATATAAGCCACAAACATTTTACCTTAGCTTCCCTAAATATTCTTTTCCATGATGTTCCACTGGACATTTTAAACTTCCCTAGAGAATCAAGCTTTTCCAGTCTGATATAGGAGTGAAGATGTTATAGTTGGTCACTAAGAACAAGGTTGTTTTAGGGAATCTGATTTGGGTCTTATTTCATTTTATGGGTCGTTGATGAGGTTTTCACCACAACGCAGCGGCCCTTCTGGGTTGAACCGTAGGTTGATCAGGGCGTCGATACAAGGAACGACAGTAAAGTTGCTTGTTTACCCTGTTTTAATCTATATAATTGCACAGCTTTAATCTGAGATTTAAAATTTGACGAGAAGACAACCCTGATATGGCCTCTGTGGTCGGCAGGGCTATAAACAACAAGGTTGGGTTGAATTGCTTGATTGAAGCAGATGCCCTACCTGTTAACTTTCTTGTTGACGTTCTGTTTAAAGCTCGGGAGTGTGTTTTTTTCCTTCAAGGTTCTGAGTCATAACAAATTTTACCTGACATGATTATGCCAAGTATTAGAAAAATATAAAAACTTCCTAGTAGAGTTTTATGGTCATTGGCACCATCTGTCAAGTTTATCACAGAGTCGTTAACTAACTACAATAAGGAATTGAAACAGATATAGATATGAAAATGATAATAATGATGCTACTACTACTAGCAAAATGTTGATATAATAATGATGATGATAATAATAATATAATGATGACAATATCATTTTTAGCACTCAATCTTGCAAATCAAGCAAAAAAAGTGCGTTCATTCAAATCATTCACGCACATGTCATTGTTGAAAAATATTAACAACTTTTAAATTCACACACATACACACGCACACGTACACACACACACACACACACACACACACACACACACACACACACACACACACACACATACGCATACACACACAAATCATGGGTGATTTTCCTTCCGTTTTAAATGAAATTCCGTATTGGTGATATTTGGATTAAAACAATTAATTTTGAGGAATATCAGATCCGAGACCTTGAATCCTTTTGAAAAAATGACAAAAATAGCATCCTTGAAAACCCTTGAAAGTCAAGGCTTGTCTATCGAAAGTTTTCTCATTAAGGATGATGATAAACTTAAGATACATTGCTGTGGAGACAATTGAATAAAGGTTCAAATACGATGCGAGTGTGGATGAAATGAACAAGGACTAGCCGACGACAATATCTCCAAGGAGGTAAACATTAATTTGGCACATGCTTAGTAAGTTTCTGGAAGTCGTCTATCGATCGCAAAGTTGGATGGATTTTTGTCATGCAGAGTTCAAAACGACAGAGCAAGGCTAAAACAATGCATTAAAACCTAGTGTGATAGACGAAAGCAGAGCTCGGAGGATATATTAAGGAAGTAGCAACAAAAAACAAGTGTCTTTTCTGTACGTGTGATAGAACACATTGGTCTGCTGGTTGAGGGGGGGGGGGGGGGGAGAGATGAGTTTATAGCTGAAGTTAACTTCCAAGAGCAGATTTGAACACTTTGTTCGAACTAAAGTTGCTATGAAACAGATACAAGGTAACGAATTTCGACGCAGGTGATGCCTAACCCTGAACCATAATGAAACGAGGAAGGGGAGGTGGTGATTTACACTGGAGGTAAATTGAGAACAGACATGGCCGGATGCCTGACAAAATTGTATCTGTATTTGTGTATATCAAAGTCTAAGTAAAACTTTTATTTCCAGATGGTACATTGAATGAGCAAAACACTTGCTTTTCTTCGTCAAGCTATCTAAGAGAAAAAACAATAACAAAAAACAACAACACACACACACAAATACCAAACCTTATTGAAAAGGAAATTATAATTATAAAGATGACGATGGTGACTACGACGATGATGACGATGACAATATCAATAAACAATGACAATTACTACTGCCAGAAATGTCATGCATGCATCTGCGCATACATTCATGCACACACACTTATCATACTACAAGATACAATTTCAAAAATCTTTCGTATAGGAATATTCAACAAAAGAAACGAAACAAAAGAACCCCAAAAACAAAAAGGAAGAAGAAAAAAATCGTACAGAAAACGATCTAAGAATAATGAAAAGTACACATTGGCAAGGAGGGAGGAATAAAATTCGTTTTCTGTACACATATTTATTAGATAGATTTTCAAATGTTTTTTAAAATGGCTTTTGGTGGTAATATTTTTAACTCTCTTGGGAGATTATTCCATAACTGACTACCTGAATACAAAAAACTTGTACAGATTGTTTCTCGGTCTTGGAAACGATAGCGAATGATTGTGTCTGTGTTCATTTATTTTGAAGGTATTGGTTATCTTTGGAGGAGCATTTCCGTATATAACATTATGCATGCATACAGCTTTGTTGAAGAAAAGTCTGTTTCGCAATATGAGTATATTGTTTTGCTTGTAGTCAGTAACGGTTAAGGTACTTGACTTTAATAGTACCAACTTTAATGCTCTTTTATATAAACAGTGGATAAACTTCAAATTTGTGTCACTGCAATAGTCCCATAATAGTCAATAATAGGCAAAATATGGCCACAAAGAAGTTTACGAGAATTGTTATCAAGATTTTAAAAATTTTTAGATAACTGAAGCTGCTTCTTGGATAGACATTTTCCCAGCGACATAACGTGATCTGTCCAAGTCAAGTTGTTGTCAATAGTGACACCTAGAATTTTATGAGCATCAACTTCTTCAACTGGTTCATTCTCAATAAACAAAGGTTTGAAATTGGATTTCATTTTCTGCCTTTTTTGTCTTGCTGAAACATAGATGCATTCAGTTTTTTCTGCGTTCAAAGACATGGTTCAATTGAGTCCAACTGATTAATTTGTCGATATTATCTTGTAATTTAATTGTTAACCTATTAGGATCTGAATCACTGCAGAACAAGGATGTATTATCAGCAAACATTTCACAGTTACAATTAAAACCACCCCCCAGGGTAAATCATTTACATAGATTGAAAACAAAAGTGGTTCTAAGACTGCCCCTTGTGGAATGCTATATCTAACTGCTACTAAATTTGATGTTTGATCATTCATTTTACCTATTGCTTCCTACCGGACAAAAGGTTTGCTAGAAAATTAATAATCTCTGGTTTTAGCTTGTACAAGTATAATTTACGCAGCAACAAAGTATGATTAATGACATCAAAGGCCTTTTTAAAGTCAACAAAAAGAAGACCAGTGAATTTATTTTCATTTACATTATTTAAAAGACTGTCGGTTATTTGTGTAAGAGCTGTATGACAGGAATAGTTTTTACGAAAACCTGACTCTTCATTCATCAGTTTGTTGTTAGTAAAGTAGGAATATAGGGACTTTTGTATGTGTTTTTCAATTGGTTTTGATGAGACATATAAAATGGAAATTGGTCTGTAATTTGGACAAGATGAATTACTTGATTTAAAAACCGGTACAACTTTTGCTTGCTTAAACTTGAAAGGAAAGCAATTTTTTTCAATACACAAATTATATAAGTACGTAAGTGTGTCAAAAATCAGTGGGCTCGAAAGTTTTAATATTTTTCCAAGTCACCTATGTCACGTGTTCTTTACTTTTTTTTAAGAGCCAGGCTCTCAAGTACGTCTAAAGTTGTCAATGGAGGTAATTAAAAGGAAACATTCATTGGGTTTGATGCCATTTGTTGTTTTAAATGCTGAAGATCGTTTTCTCTTCGTGTGTGTGTTGGTGTGTGTGTGTGTGTGTGTGTGTGTGTGTGTGTGTGTGTGTACGCGTGCGTGCGTGTGCGTGTGTATGTGTTATATTCTATTTCGCGGATAGTGAAAAAGCACTCATGTGCTTTTTTTTTCCATCTAGTTCCCGTGTGCACGCGGTTTCGAAAATTTTGTCATCCGATCCCATTGGCACAAAGTAGCCTACTTTTTCAAAAAGTGGGACAGGTTTTGACGTGTGCGCAGGATGGGTGTGTGTGTGTGTGTGTGTGTGTGTGTGTGCGCGCGCGCGCGCGCGCACGTGCGTGCGTGTGTAATTATTTACATAAGATTTTTTTTTGGGGGAAGAGGAGGGAAATCATAGTTGATGTTGTAGAAGAGGTACTAAAAGGAAAGTGATAATAGGAAGGTTGGGGTAGGTTTAAAAAAGAAAGAATTGAAAGGTTAGCAAAAAAAGCAGGCTTTTGCGTATGGGTTATTTTGGGCTAATTCCTTAGTTTATGTACTGGTTCTTTTGTTAATTGGGAGAAAGGGGTATGATATGTATGTCTAGGTAAATGGAAATAGAAAATTTATAAAGGTAGCACATAAAAGAACATGTTTGTCTACACATAGTTTTATTTTCGGCTAATATTTACCATCGTTCATCAATTGAATTTGCGTTCTTTTTGAAGCAGACGCAATTTTTCAAAAATCAGTTGGCCAAAAAATTGCTGATTTCAGAGCTAGAAAATTGTATTTATACAACGGGGAAATGCAAGAAATAAGCAAGAAATAGCCGTACCTGTGGGCTTGTTCGCTCGTTTGTCACTTAATTTTGGTTCCTTTGAAAACACCCATAGCCTTTTTGAAAAACAAAGGTAGGATGCCGAAACCACTGAGCTGATTCCAGAGCTGGAAAACTGTCATTAAAAACTGCCATTAAAAATCCAGTCATTGAAGCAACAGAAACAACTATGGCTTGTTGATAGGTCGAGTGATTTGTGAGTTAAAGCAAGCTTCCAAACCATTGTGTCAAAAACTAGGTACCATTGTGTCTATGTGCCATTGTGTCCACATGCATGCATGCATACAGGCAGACAAGCCAGCTGACTGACAGCCCATTCCCAGTTACTAATGTGAATTACTAACACTGACCTTTTCACTAACCTTTATTTCTTAACCTGGCCCCACATGTGGACACAAAAGGCAGGTGGATATAATGATACAAGAAGTGCCCCAGAAACAACCCTTTTTTTCTTGCGGTTTTAGGTGTGGAGGAGTACCGGAGGAAGGCGTTTTAGGAAAAAAAAGATGATAGTCAGAAGGGGCAGGGCGGATAGCTGTATTATGTGGGAAGGGGCGTAAGAGAAATATTGCTAAGTCGTCTGTGTTTGTTAATGTTAGAGCAGGAATAGGAAATGGGTAAACATGTTAGTTTTCTTTTATAAGAGAGGATGGGGAATATTTTAACAAAAAAGAGATGTATTTAAATATAAAAGGTGGTGTTAAACGTGTGTGTGTGTGCGTGTGTGTGTGTGTGTGTGTATGTGTGTGTGCGTGTGCACGCTTGCTTGAGAGAGAGAGAGAGAGAGGGAGAGAGAGAGAGAGAATGCTTACCGACATACATGTATCAATGCGTAAAAGGACGGAAGGGTGTGTATATGCATTCCATCATCATTTCGATCAGATGAACTGTTGGTCGAAAAATTAAAGAATTAGAAGCATAAGAAAATGCAAAACCCCAACAGAAGTAGAAGTAAAAGATAAAAAGGAAATCATAAAGGAAAATTGCAGTAAAAACAAAGAAAAAACCGGGTGGAAAAAGAAGAAAACGTAAAGAAGACAGAAGGTTAATACCAAGAAAGAAAGAGATGGAAACACAAGAACAACGAGCAAAAGCAACAACAAAACAGAAAGAGCGAAATGAGAAATTGAGACTGAAACAACAAAAGCAAGAAAGGTAGCAACAAGAAGAAAAACAACTGCAACCACCACCAAGAAATTAGAGACTGAAAAAGAAAAGTGGAAAGAATAGAATTTAAAAAAGGGGGGGGGGGGGGGGGGGGGGGGGCGAACAGGGGCAGAGAAACAACCAAGGAGAGAAAAGAAAGAAGGGATACACCGAATGGACGAAAGCGGTGATGTCCGTACGTTTTAAAAGAAGTTTTTGATTAAAACTTAGTTTAAGAATTACTTAGATGAAAACTTGTTCTGTACAAGCGTTTTACAGACGGCTCCAATTCGAGGAAGGGGTGGCCTTCACCGTCCAACTGTAAACCACCATGAAGGGATCTGTTTTGCTTTCCGTAGGTCAATCTTGCCTCTCCTCAGGCGGCTAGGTGTACACGGCCAAACTTAGTGCTCTTGTTTTGTTCCGCAAACTGATTCAGCGTTCTGGAGAGAGGCTTCTTTGTATGTGCAGATTCACTCTCAGCTCTGGAGCCTATCGCTTGTAGGAACATAAATAATCCTAAGCTTCAGGAGTTCTACGAATTGTATACTTCCTTGAGACGGGATAGCTGTGATATTGTTTTGGTATGGATCCCGGGGCACGTGGGCATTCGGAGTACTGAAATGGTTGACCGACTCGCCAGGTGTTCCACGGAGAAGGACATTTCTAGGTCTACATTGCCATATACAGATTTGAAACCTAAAAGCGAACAGTACGCCCAGTCTCTCTGGCAAGAGGAATGAAACGTTTAGACGGACACATTTTTCCAGATTCGCCCTAACGTGAAAGTTCTCCATCTTGTGTGTCAAAAACCAAAGGGAAGCAACATTGCTCACCAAACTACACACGGGTCATTCTCACATCACCAGGTTCATTTGCTTAAAGGAGAGGGAACCCCATGGTGTGTGACTTGTGATGTGCGGGTAACCATCAAGCATTTGCTTCTGGAGTGTCAAGATGTCCAGGATATTAGGCACAAGCATTTTACTGCAGACTCCGGAAATATCCTTTTTTGTGATGTTCCACCAAACACCATTTTTAACTACTTGAGAGAATCGAGCTTTTCCCGTTAGATATGAGTGAAAGTGTTACAGTTGGTCACTAAGAACAAGATTGTTTAAAGGAATCTGCTTTGGGTTTCATCTCATTTGATGTGTGATTGATGTGGTTTTCCCACAACACGGTGCCCGTCCTGGATTGATACTTACGGTTGACCAGGGCGTTGATACAAGGAACGATAGTAGAGCTAGTTTTATACCCTATTTTAATCTGTATATTATGGTTGCACAGTTTTAATCTGAGATTTAAAAATTGGCGTGGCGCCAGCCCTGATATGGCCTCTGTGGTCGGCGTGGCTCTAAACAACAGGATTGGATACAGCCTAAATCCGAGCCCCATAAATTCCAACATTCCACCTCTTTCAAACACAACTTAAATCCAAGCCCTACACCATCCAACAACCCCCCTCTTCCCAAAACACTACATATTCCTAGCACTGTACAAGCCAAAAATCCCTTTCCCTCAAATACAATCTTAATCCCAGCCCTTTTCAAGCCAATATTTCCCTCCTCACCCAGCTTGAATCCCAGCTTTATACAAGTTCAAAATCTCCATCTCAATTACAACCTAAATTCCACCCGTGTACAAGCCAACAACCCCCCTTACCCCAAATTACAACCTAAATCCTACCCTTATACAAGTCAGCAATCCCCTACCGCCAACTCAAGCTACTACCAATCCCCTTACCTCCTACTTAAATCCCTGCTCTATACAAGCCAACAGTCCTTCTATCCCACAATGAAACCTAAATTCCATCCATATACAAAGCTAACAATCCCCTTATCCCCCGTCACAACCTAAATCCAGCTCTATACAAGCCCCACAAGCCCCCTCCCCAACACAACTTGGGTCCCAGCCATACACGACAACCCCTCAACACATCCCTCCATCAAGGCTTTATACAAGACCAGTTTAGCACTACTCAAGAAAAGTAACCTCTCATCACAGCCCTACCAAGACAGTACAACCCCTCACTCCAGCCTTCATAAGACAGTACAGCCCCTCACTCCAGCCTTCATAAGACAGTACAACCCCTCACTCCAGCCTTCACAAGACAGTACAACCCCGCATCCCAGCCTTCATAAGACAGTACAAGCCTTCATAAGACAATACAACCCCGCATCCCAGCCCTACATAGCGAAATACGCATCCCACTTACAGGAAAAACCCATCCCAACTCTATAAAGAAGCCCCCCACTCCCCTCACGAACCTAACCCCATTTCCAACAAATCTGCTATCCCAAGCCTGCACAAAAAATCTCCCCCACCCTGTAAAATACAACCTCCATCCCGGCCCTACACAAGACACCAACCCCCTCCCGCAAAAAAAAAATCCAGAACCTTCATCCGATCTCTACACAAGACAACTCCCCTTATCCTCTCCCTCCTTTCTGAATCATTCAATTCAATTCGTTTTGATTTAATTCAAATACCTTATTATTGCACAAATAGAGAAATTTGCCTGGGTTTCTAGCCATTCATAAAAACAGTAAATATAAAAATATTTATCACAGAAAAGTAGCTCGATATAGTATCTGGACATTAACAGGCACACTTAGCTCAACAAAACACCCAGCCCGAACAGTTTCAGCCTTACACAAGACAAGACAGCATCGCCCCCCACCCCCCCCCCCCCCCCCTAATCCCTGTTTTACACAACCATGCCCCAACCCAACTCAACCCCCACCATCTTTCCTCCAACCCAACTCGCTCAACACCACACCCCCAATACATCCATTTCTCATCCGAGCCCAACACAAGACGACACAATCATCATCCCAGCCTATACAACAAAACAACCGCAACCTAACTTCTCCCATCCACCCATCCCCGCTCGAATACAAACCCCATCCCAACACAACCCCTCCTTTTAACACCCTCTCTTCCCGCTCATACAACCCCCATTCCAGCCTTACAGAAAAAAACAAACGCACCCGAAACCCACCCCCTTCCCAACGCAATCCCCAGCTCAACACAACACAACATAACCCCTCAACCCTCCCCCCTCCCTACCCCTATCACAACCCCATTCCCTTTTTTTTTGGGGGGGGGGGGGGCCTTGCTTTCCAGGTTATATTTTCTCATAAAGCATGTATATCCTTGTCAATAAAACATAATCAATTCCTATACAGTACGCTGATATTGTGATTTTATTACACATATCAATGCTTTAATTATGTTGCAGGGATGTTTATTAACAGCAAAAAAGGATGTAGAAATACCGTTACCTTGAGTATCTTCATCAGTACTAGAACAAAAGCAACAAAATAACAAAAAAAGTCCAGCTTTGGGAAAAAGGGTATTGTTGCAAAAGATACAACGCATCAAAGATGTATTCATCGAGGTATATAGTGAATGTGTACTGCTACTTTGGTGTTTTATGTGTTTCTCTACCGGGGATACTTTTGATAGAATTGCTTGCCATCCCTCCTCTCCTCCCTTCCTCCTCTTCCTTCTTTTTGTGATCACAACACACATTTGCATATTCTACTGTATGTGCTGTGTACCTGTATTTATCAGCCAACTCATCACAAAAAGCAGAGTGAAAAACAGAGATATCGATAAAACGTTATATTATATTTCAGACCCCCTTCTCTCCATGCGTCAACTTCTAGATTTTCCATTTTCTCACCGAATGGCAGTGTTTCTATTTTCAACAAGGTTTGCGTATAGAAACCATTTGACTTCAAATGCAGTTGGTTTCATTTCTAGACAGTGCATATATTTTTCTAACTTGTATCTGTATTTCAGTTCCTGCATGAAATTGTTGATGGCAGGTTTTATTTTATTTCCGTCACCGTCACCGTCACCGATCCCTCAGATTCCGAATCCTTTGGGTGGGGGGGGGGGGGGGGGGGGGCTTTGAAGCATTGTCAACCAACTTTCTCCAGTCCTCTCGTCTCTCAGCCACCCTCAGGGTGTCTCTCAGCTCCATGTCTGTCCACTCTCAAATGTTGTCCTCCCATCTCTTCCTTTGTCTGCCTCTTCTTCTCCCTCCCCTCACTGTGCCTTGTAGGATTGTTTTAGCAAGACCAGAGGAGCATGTGACATGACCAAACCACTTCAGTTTTCGTTGTCTGACGAGTGTTTGAAGGTCAGTATAGGGCCCGATTTCATTGCGGATGCGTCTCTTGACTTCTTCATTCGTGATGTGGCCTTTGTATGAGATGCCTAAGAGTCTTCGGAAGCACCTCGTTTCTACAGCTCTTATTCTCTCTAAGTCGGCTGTGAGGGTCCATGATTCACATGCATAATATAAGAAGATTGATATGACCAGAGAGTGCATCAGTCTGATTTTGGAACTGATGGCGAGTTTTCTGTTGCTCCAGATGGGTTTGAGCTTGGTCATTGCCACTGTGGTCTGGGTAAGTCTTGACAGTATTTCTGGTTTTGATCCCTCGTCTGTCACAATAGTTCCCAAATATTTGAATCTGTGAACATTTTCAAATTTCTGATCTTTGATTTTGATTTCTGATGTGAAGTTACTGTTTGTCATCACTTTTGTTTTTCCCCTGCTGATTTCCATACCAAATTGTGTTGATTTTTCTTCTATACGGTTCACTAAGTCTGTTAGTTCTTGAACGTGACCAGCTAATCCGTCAATATCATCAGCGAAGCACAAGTTCGTGATTGTTCGCCCTCCAATACTCACTGTTCCTTCATGTTCTTCTAGTGCTTCTTCCATGATTCTCTCAAGAAATAGATTGAAGAGAGTAGGGGAGAGCATGCAGCCCTGGCGCACACCGACCGTCGTCCGAAACCAATTACAATGTTGTTCTGAAACACTGCACTTGTCACATTCCCATAGAGGCTCTGTACGACTTTGATTAGGTTGGCATTGGTGTTGTAGAGGTTCATAGTTGCCCACAGTGCAGCGTGCCAAACACTGTCAATGCTTTCTTAAAATCGATAAAGACAGTAGAGGTCCTGTTGATGCTGGAGATATTTTTTCATTATGAGTCTTATGTTGAAGATCTGCTTATTTTGTTTAGTCGAAATTAAATAGAGGAAATATTTCCCCAGTATCAATTATAACTCTAGAATCTCGTCAGTTTTTGTTTTCTTCTCTTCTCCAAATAGAACTAGCTCATGGTTAAGTGATGATCATGTGCAGTGTTGGCAGTTACTTTTCAATAAACGCGTAAATTCTCTCCCAAAAGCCTGAGAATATTGAGTCCCAAAGATAGTGGTATATTGTCTCTCTTTCAGTGTTGCAAAAATAACACGTCACTTTTAACAACTAGCATTTTTTAAAATGCCGTTTGTTACCAGGAGTCTGACAGATTTTTATCTGGAACCATTTTTAGCTTTATTTCACTTATTCCGTTCATCTTTTTCGAAACATCTCCCCATGCGATTTGATTATGAAGAAAATTGTTACATTTTACGAACGCTTTGATGTCAGAAACTTCTGTCTTTTTCTATTCTTGGTTTAAACATAATTTATTCAAGAAAGTGTCACAAAATACAAGCATACCTTGACAGGACAACACGTTAAACTTATCATAGTCCTGTCATATTCACAGACATGCACTGTGATGGGTGACTTCACATTGCAACAGATGGCATACCAATTGTTTCGGTTGGAAATGTAACATGCCAACTAGTCATCTGTTAAAGTTGTTAAATAACAATGATAATAATAATAATTGGAATTTATATAGCACTATATATTGCAAAAAAAACAACCCCAAACCACTTCCATTCAACCCACTCCTACACATGTAACCAAAAGACTGGTTGTCAAAGTGGAAATTAAAGTCCCCAAGAAGGATAAGCTTTCTTGGGGAGAGGCTTTAGTGATCGAGGAGAGATTGAAATTCTTGATGGAAAACTGAAGATGTCAGGTGGTTCTTTCGGCTAGGAGGTGGGTGGTAAAGGTAGGAGAAAGTAATAGAATGACCAGGTAAGGTAAAGTTGAGTTCAAAGACTTCAAAAGATTCAGGTGAGATAGATATGGAGTGGCAGAAAGAAAGAACTGGATGCAGTGCGACTTTGTAAACAACGGCAATGCCACATCCACGGGAGGGTCAGCGGAAAGAAAGAGTTGTATAGCCAGGTGGTGTCAGTTGTTTAATCTTTGCTTCATGACCTAGTGGGTTAAGCCAGGTTTATGTGAGAAAGATGAGATCAGTGTTCTGTTCAGATATAAAATCAGAAAAAAAGTCGGCCTTTCCATCTGGGCAAACAGACTGTGCATTAAGGAAACACATGTGAAGGTTCGAGGGAGGCAGAGAGGTTGAAGATGACTGTGGTGATTGAGGGTGATATCAGATAAAGAGGAGCAGGGTGAAAGTAGAGATGTGTGGATTGGACGGGTAGACGAGAGTTGAGATGGCCAGTCAGGTGTAGAAGAGGGTGAAGGGACTGATTTAACAGGGAGATTTATAGTCTCATGCACACTGTGATACACATTGCTAACAGAACACATATTATCAGAGTCACAGACAGAAGATGGAGCATCTGGAGGACAAAGATGTGAAAGAGTGTTTCGGCTGGTTATGGGCGTTGTGGCAGTGACTTCAGAAGTGATGGGGGAGACGTATGTGATGGAAGCATGCTGCAGGCAACGTCGTCTGCCTGCACGTGTTCCTCGTCTTGTTTTGCTGGGGTATATTCCCAAATTTGAAAGATGCTGTTTTAAGTTTGTATTGTATGGGGAAGAAATCACGTGAGGACAATGCCTTTTTGTCTGCAGCAGTTGATGTCATAGTAGTGGAGTGGCGAACACTGGGTGGTGGTGATGGGGGAGATTTGAGTTCGTGTATCACGTGGAAAAGTTCAGGCTGCGGCAGGGTCAGAGTACAATGGGTCACAAGGACCAAAACAATCGGGTGAATACAAATCATAAGTCAAACGAAATTTTGAAAAATATGTCGAAAGATGAAAATTATTAATGGAAATATTTAAAAAAGGAAATGGTATTGAAAGAAACGGTTCTGAACATTCAATTCTGGGTACTAACATGAACACAACGATGTAAAACTTTCCCAGAAGACATGACATTATAGTAAGACTTTGATCCTTTATTTACAGGTGCTATTCCCTGTAATGCGTTTGTCCTATCTTTACTTATGTTAGTATCGATTGTTATATTACTTTTTCTGGCGTAGCTTTTTATCGATCTTATATAACTCATATATTTTAAAAAACAAACAAAACAAACCATCCGTAAATTCTAATTTTTGAGATAACGCTTGTGGACTTGAGCCATTTTCGTTTAATTAATGTTTAACTAAGAACTCGTTATTTTGCCTCCATTTCTTGTAATAGAATGATCTATTGCCCACTTTAAAACTTTTGGTTGTAAAATATTGGTTCAGTTGATAGTTCTTGGCTTTCCATTAGATCGATTTGTTTACAAAAACGTTCGTATGAGCCGGACTACATCCCTCCAAAAGACATTTACTCTTTCCCCCCAAAGTCTTGGACCATAACTATCTAGTGAGTCAATCTAGGAACAAAAATGCTGTATTAGTTTCCCCCATTTGCATTTCTGGGAGTTCAGTTTTTTAATCCATGCTATCTTTAGGGACTGAAGATATGTTTTTACATGTGGTATCCTCAGACCATCATTTAGAATGTTTTGAACTGAGTATTTTCTTTGGATTTTGTCTGTTTTATTATCCCATACAAAACGATAGCACATTAATTTTGTTGTAACTGGTTTATTCTTATGTCTGGGGGGTTTGGCAGCAAAATCCACAGATACACCAGGTTTGATGATATCAAAGATTTAAGCACTGCCACTCTTTCTAACGGTGTTACCATTGTTTACACCAGATTTTGATTTTTTTCTGCAAATTTCTCAATTGTATTGATTTCTGTCATGTCAGCAAGATTACTTGTGAACCCAAAGACGAGGATTTTGAATCGATTTGGGTTTCATTCAATTTATTTAGATTGCAAGTACACTGTAGGGGAGTTTCTTTTTCCCAAGCCAAACATTGTATATTCATGATTCAATTTTGAACCTGATATATATTCAAATGCTTCAAGTGTTTCGAATAACTTTGTATATGATCTACTGTCACCCTCAAGAGTAAATGCAGTATCTGCAAACTGACATACCCTGAATTCAGTGTCTGCTACTTTTATACCTTTGATTTCTTTATCATCTCTAATTTTACAAGCTAGTAGTTCGGCACATAAAACAAAAAGATATGGTGATACTGGGTCTCCTTGGCGACATCCTCTTTTTTATATAAGATGATACCTTGCCATTGACTGTAACATACGATTGTATTCAGCCCTCCCTCCATCCCAGCCCTACACAAGATCATGCCAGCCTTACAAAAGAACTGCAACCCATCCAACCCACAAATCCTAAACAAACCCCTAAACTAGCCTTACACAAGACACCCCTCCCTTCACAAAGCCAACAAACCCCCATCCCCCCAAAACACAACAACACACAGCTTCCCCCCCCCCCCCCCACCCTTCACACCCTGCCCTTTCACCTGCGCCCCCCCCCCACCCCCCCCCCCCCCCCCCCCCCCCCCCCTCAGCCCTACACAAGGCAAAAAAATCCCCCCCAAACCAACCAAAATAACACGTTTGGCATCCAAACCCTGTACAAAGCAACAAAACCCCCCAAACCCAGCCACGCAAGAGACATAACCACACATTCCCATCCCCCAAACCCTATTTAACCTATCTAAAACGATCCAGTTTTTAAAAAAGGATTTATGTTCTGAAACAAAGTTTCTTTTTTGAATTTTTGCTCATGTTTTCCGAAGTCATGGTGACTTTTTATAGAATCTTACTTACGTTACAATCATTCTTTCCCTTTTCTTTCTTTTAACAAATTGATTATCCCCCTGGCTCTAAAATTTACATTGACTTGTATTTATCAATTTTTTTAAATTTTTTATTAACACCCGAAAAGGGGCTTCAAAATGTTCCCGGGGGCTGTGTAAAAACCCATTTCTGTTTTTCCGCTATGTTAATATGCACACGCTGCTTCATGCATTCTGCAGCCTTCTTCCCAATGCAATTACAATTTTTTAGTGCACCGTTTACATTTTCATCTATCAGTTCTTTTGCTCTTGAGTACAAAAATCATTTAGATTCACCAAGGATGAAAATCATCTGCTTACTAGATTTTTTCGAAATGAACTTTTCCACATAATCAATATCTGTTATGTATAAGAAAAAGAAAACTAGCAATGATGACAATTATGACCAACTTGCATTTGTCAAAACTCTTCAGACAAAGACTTCTTTTTTACGAAATTACTCCTCCTGATGCCATTCCCTGTTAGTTTGCTTGCTGGTTTGACAAGCGCAGTGTGGTTAGCAAATGTATTGTTTAAATCTTCCGAAACGTTTCCACCAAGCACACAAAGTCAAAAGAAGTATACAAAACAAAATCTGAATCGCACATTTTGGAAATAATTAATTTACATTATAATGAAAATTGCGTGTGTTTATTCATATCAAGGTCGCAATAAAAACTTGATTTTTCATCATTACTTTCATTTTGACAATCTTAATTAACGTGGTCAATTTTTGTATCTTCCAAGTTTACAAACACACGCATAATGCCAGTCAGAAAACAATAACATTGGCACGATCTGCGCACACAGGTGAACCCAAGCTTCTTTTCACGGAATGCATGTTCAGCCTACTACATGCACATGCTGAATCACTCCCATTTCCTAACCTCAAGTTAGATGACAGTGTTGCGGTTTTGTCTGTACCCCTTTTAAATTTGCCCGCATCACGAGTAGAGGAATCGACTGCTTCTTTGATAAGGCCCAGCCACACCTTTGGAGCAATTGCAGGATGCCAGACTCGTCCTCATTCAAGATAGACTTCTCTCCGTCTGTCAGGATGTGGTCATCGTTGCCTGTTTCTTCAAATTCAAGTTCAAATACTTTATTACTAAAGAACACAGAGAAATTTACACGAAAAGGATTACAGGATAAAGGAATAAATAGCAAACATGTCACCACAAAGGTTACAGCTCCATACAAAACCAATACATTTCTTTCTCTGTACAACAAAACATACACACGTGTACAAGTTTCACTTTCCAATGTCATTAGAAGGCAGAAGGTTATAATAATAATAATAATAATAATAATAATATATGGAATTTATATAGTGCTGAATCTTGTAAAAAGACAAACAAATCGAAGCGCTCGCACTCAATCATTTACAGGCATGCAACTCTCCTTAAACATAATGAACAACAGATTTCAAAACCATGCGCGCGCACGTATGCACGCATGCACGCACACACACACACACACACACACACACAACACCGGAACAAAACTTAGAAGGTGAAGATGCGTTGAAAATTAGGGACAGATATTTGGGGGGAAAGTCTCAGGTAGGAAATAAGTGTGTTTTGAGGGATTTGAAGTATCATGTGAAGGCTTTTGTCGAAGTGAAAGAGGGAGGTCATTCCAGGGGATGGACCAGAAACAGAGAGGAGCGACGCAACAGTGGTTTGTTTGAATCTAGGTGTTCGAAAGCACAAAGTATCTGCGGCTCTGAACGAAGGGAACGGGATGGAGTGTACAGATGAAGACAGTTACAGAGATAAGGGGGTGCAGATTTGTGGAGACATTTGAAACAGAGGGTATTGATTTTATACTCCAGTCTTTGTGAGACAGGCAGCCAGTGAAGAGATCGCAGAAGAGGAGTGATGTGTTCAGATTTTTTCTTTCTTAGGACCAGTCGAGCTGCAGAGTTTTGATGCGTTGAAGAGAGTGGATAGATGATGCTGGTAGGCCAGCCAAAAGAGAATTACAGTAGTCTAAACGTGAAAGAATGAGAGATGTGACAAGCTTGGAAGTTGCATCAGTGGACAGATACTTGCGAATCGTGCTTATGCGCCGTAATTGATAGTAGCAAGACTGGCAGGTCTGGGTGATGAATTTTTCATAGAGAGTGTGTTGTCAAGAACTACTCCTAAATACTTCACAGAGTTGGACAAAGGAACTGACGTATTGCCGAATTCTATTGAAGTTTTGCGATAGAGGAAAGTTTATGTTGGGTCCTATGAGCATGGCTTCGGTTTTATCAGCATTAAGTTGTAACTTGTTCTGAGTCATCCAGTTTTGAATGTCTTGAAGGCAGTAGGACATATTTGTCAGGAGGGAAGGCAAGTTTTCAACAGTATCACTGCACTGAAGCTGAGTATCATTGGCATATAAATGATGATCAGTATGGTGGTTGTTTATTATATGTGAGAGTGGAGCAGTGTAGAGAGTAAAGAGAACAGGGCCCAGGACTGATCCCTGCGGGACTCCACATTCCATTTTGACAGGTTTTGATTGAATATTGTTTACAATAACTTTCTGGAACCGGTCTGTGAGGTATGAAGTAAACCAGGTGAGGCTGTGCCGTTAATACCAAACGTATTTTGGAGGGAGAAAGATTGAGTGATCTATGGTATCAAAGGCTGCAGATAAGTCAAGAAGAGTGAGGAGGGAGATTTTTCCTGCATCAGAAGCAAGTAGAAGTGTATCTAAAAGTGTGGACTAGGGTGGTTTCGGTGCTGTGGTTGGGGCGATAGGCAGATTGAAAAGTGGAAGGAGATCATTAGAATGAGGTGACTGTTGAGCTGTTTGAGAACGACTTTTTCTAGTACTTTAGAGACAAAGGGTAAGTTTGAGACAGGCATAATTCTTCAGAATGTTGGGATCGAAGTCGTGCTTTTTCAGTAGAGGTGTGACTATTGCTGTTTAAGAGCTGATGGAAAATTTCCTGACACAAGAGATGAGTTTACTATTTTAGTGATAATAGGTACAAGTGTGGAGGCATTGTGAGAAAAAGGAGCAGGTATGGGATCAAGTCGCATGATTTTTTTTAGTCATTTCCTCCAGAAAATTTTCATGATTTCTTTTTCACTTGTGGGATGGAAGGGAAAAAAGAGAGTGCCCGTGAACTGGGATCAGGAGGCGCAGGCTGGAATTGAAGTCTGATTCCCGTCTGGAGCGTACGTTCGAACTTTGTTGAGAAGAAGGCAGAAAAGAGGATGGAAGTTCAGACAGGCTGTGGGTGTTAGGCAGAGGAGGAGTTTTTTGCAGATCCAAAGGGGATTTGAGGTGAGGGAAAAAAAGAGATTTTATGGATGTAGCACAGAGAAATTGGGAAGAGTAGTAGTCTGTCTTTGCTGAATGGATTAAGAGTTTGACTTTATTTGTTTTCGGAAAAGCTGTTTGTTGATTTCGGTTTTTGACTTCGCCACTGCCGTTTCTAGTTGCCGGCGTTTGCGCTTCGCTATCAAGATGTCTTGGAATACCATGGCGCACAGGTCTGTCAGGGGGAGATGGGCAGTAGGAGGTGCATGCTCATCAAGCAGTTGGCGGAGAATAGTGTTATAGTGATCGAGAGTTCAGTGTGATCAGAGGTTTGTAGAAAAACGTTCGGAAGCTTGTGAAGAGAAGGTGGGAATGTCTAAGGCCTTAAGATTGCGACGAGTAACTATTTCTTCTTTCTGACAGGTTTTGTGATGTTAAGATGGAAAAGAATGGCGGGAATTTATCAGAATGCAGTTCGTGGGTGACAGAAACAGATGTGACAAGATTAAATGAAGCATTAGTAATCAGCCAGTCTAAAATATGACCAGATCTGTGCGTTGCTTCGTTTACCAGTTGAGAGAGAGAATGGTTGGACAGAGAAAGAGAAAGACGTTTGACATCTGGAGAAGACTGGTTGTCGAAATGGAAGTTGAAGTCACCAAGAATTATATAATGTTATCACCAGTGTTACCCTGTACTGCATGGAGAATGAGCAGCTGACAGACGTAGAAGAGAACAATCAAGAACTTGCTCTACTACTTCATACCACATTTGTTTTTATAACATTCATTGTCACACTGTCAAGAAACCATCAAGGAAGTCAGCAAGTTTATTTACCTGGGCAGTGTCATCAGTAAAGATGGGGGAACAGATGAAGACATCAAGTGCCAAATCAAAAAAAGCCCGTCACGCCTTCAACACCCTTCGGCCAATTTGGAGGTCAACAGCCCTCTCATTTCAAAACAAGATTCGGATCTACGATACCAATGTCAAATCGGTCCTACTTTATGGCTCAGAAACCTGGCGGGTAACAAAAACCAACACCCTCAAACTACAGTCTTTTACCAACAAATGCCTCAGGAACATCCTCAACATCAGGTGGCCGGAAGTCATATCCAACAAACAACTGTGGGACAGGACCAGACAAACCCCAATCGAGTCCATTATTAAACAAAGGAAGTGGGGATGGATCGGCCATACACTCCGCAAGTCTTCGTCAAGTGTCACCAGGCAGGCCCTTGACTGGAATCCACAAGGGAAGCGGAAGTTGGTCGTCCAAACAACCTGGCGCAGAAGTGTTAAAGAAACGAAGGCAGCGGAATGACATGGACCGAGCTGAAGAGGATCTCCCAAAACCGAGTTCGTTGGAGGGGTGTTGTTGCAGCCCTGTGTTCCCCAAGGAACCAAGAGGCATAAGTCAAGTAAGTCAATGTCACACTGTGTTAAGGCATTTTTGCTCCAGTTCGTTTTTTATTTTTTAGTTGCTTTAATTTAGAATGCACCGCCACTAGACATGGTTTTAATGAGAGATTTTCTTAGATGAGATGGCTGGTAGTTGCATCCCATTTAGACACGGTGACCTGCAAGCTATCATTGGCAGAAGGTATTAAACCTTAAGATAAATGTAATGTTTTAGTTCGTTTTTTGATTCAAAATAGTCTTCAAGTCCAGAGAAAAACTGGACTTCTTGGTCAGTAAGATTGGTAAATATAAAGTCAAGTGATGTTCCAGTGTACAGAAGTTTTTCAGTTGTCCTGTCTGCATGTCGCACATGTGGTAGAAACTGGGTTTGTCTTCTATGACGTTTGTCTGCTTACCTATTTTAGGTTTTTGTTTCACACTTTCTCAGTACAAGGGGATGTACCAACACAAGGCTCCACATGGTGCATAGTTTAAATTTGGAACAAAATCTTTGTTACCTTCATGATCTTGGTAAACCCGTGGAAATGATTGGGTCCTTTTATTTTATTGGATAAAGGGGATTGAAGAGAATCGTGAACCATGTGTCCAGAAGGACTTTAATATAAAGGAGTAGGCTTTTGCAGCAAAAAGAAAAGAATGAGAGTGAGGAAGAGAGGGTCACACTTAGTCTTCGTGGGGGAAAACAAGAATGACTGGGCTTGGACAGGTGGCTAGATAGTTTGTTTATCCATAAATATAAGTTCCAAGTGATGGTCATTAGAATGATAGTATGAAAAATATAATCATCGCTTACAGATGAGTGGCAATAATAAAGACAGTTTCTTCATGAAAAAACACATTGAAAATGTTTTTTTGGAGACAGCCGGCCCAGTGTTGGTTGTCATTTGGCATCTTTTTGCTGTTGATACATCGAACCTGACCTTCCTTTCTCAAAGGTCCTAATATCTCCATTCATACCTGACCTTCCTTTTACAATGGTCCTTGCATCTGCATTCCTACAAGACCTTCGTCTCACAAAGGTCCGCACACACAGTCTTGCTACCCCAAGACTCACTCCCACTCTTGCACGTGCTAAAAATGTCACATTCATGCATGTTAAAGACCGGAAGGATAAAGAGTTTACTTTTTGCGGTCAGAAAGTTTTGCGCTTTCGTCTTTTATCTTCAGTTTTGGCATATACTTTTTCACTTACAACGCATTTAACGCTAGAGACAGTGTCCAGAGTTGTGAAAATGCATGATGAGGAGAGTCTTCTTAGGGTCCCTGTTTCTCTGAATGTGTAATCGGTGTCGGTACATTGGTTCTTTCATGCTGTTTTGTGTTTGACCAACATATCAACGCTGACAGATGTCGCAGTACAGCAGGCAGATAACGTTCTTGCTATCACAGGACAGTCATGTCTGTGAGGAAATGTTTCACCAGTGTTGGGCTAGAGACATGGCCCCCCACAAAATGGTTTCCCCCGCCTGTGGCACACTGCCGCTGTCCTTCTCACACCTGACAG
>CM054138.1:15022939-15031349 GCA_028751875.1 Rapana venosa | reverse complement strand
ATTGATGTAATGGAGAACTGTTACATAAAGGAAAGATGTTGTGAGTATAATACTGCATGTGGGGTTGTGTGTGTGTGTGTTGTGAGAGAAGAGAGAGAGAGAGAGAAAAAGAGAGAAGAGAGAGAGGAGAGAGAAGAGAGAGGAGGAGGAGAGAACAAAAATAATATAAAGACACTTTCTATTTTGAGACAACAAAGTTGGGTTTTTTTTACACTTTAAAAATAGTATACTTTTTTTTTTTTAAAGTAAAAACCAAATGTTGTAATGTTCAATTCCCTTTTTTCTGTTTTAAAATTCTAATGGAGGATAATATAATTCTGAAAAAGGTTCATTCAATCACAAGGTTTTTAACAAAATCCACAAATTTTTTTCCCCCTAAACATGAACACACACACACACAACACACACCACAAACCGCGCGCACACCCCCACACCCAAACAACCCCCCCCCCCCCCCTCCCACTTCCCCACACACAAACCGGGTACTCTCTGTTTTATCAATTTCGACCAACTTTCCCTTTGCACAGATTTTTCATCAACAATGCTTTCATTCGTTCTTCTGTCGTTCATTTGACTTTAGAATCCCTGAAAAACCCACTTTAGGCTGGTTCTTTCTGTCCTCTTTCCCAAATTTTTCAAAGTGTCCCATTTCTGACCCAACACACGATACAGCCGATGAGTTGTTTTTTTTAAACGAATCAAATTTTGAGATGTGCCTCTGTTTTTCCAGAATGTTGTTGATGAACTGAATCACCTTTTGCTTGGCCATACCGATTAAAAAAGATCCCTCATTAAAGCTGATAGATAATAGAACACCTTGAGAAAAAAATAGCAACATTGAAATCAACTGACATAAAATCCACATTAACTGATGATCGAATCTCGACCCCCCCCCCCCTTCTCTCTCTCCTTTGGGGTGACCCCTTGGATATATCAAGAAAAAATTGTGCCTAAAATCAATTGCAGAAAAAAAATTTATTTTCCCACCCCAATCCCGGGCGGCCCAAACGGAAAAACCGGGTGCCCCCTCTGTTTAAGGGGGGGTCCCCCTGACCCCGAAAGTCAACAAGGAGACCGCAATATAAAAAAATCTTTTTATTACGAGAAACTGCTCTGAATTAAAACTGGGCGTGTCAAAAGGGCAGCACAGCCCTCCGCCGTGCTACCTAAGAACCGCCAAGTCACGAAGAGAGACAAGAACAACGGGGAAAAGACAGCAGCTAAAAAAACAGATTTGGGGAACCCTTGAATTTAAAATTCTGAGAACCGGGACATTTTTTGTTTAGCCACCCCCCCACACCACACTATCTCCACACTGACACACCCCGTCCTCAACAAAAAGGGGCCCCCCCTGTCTTGTGTAACCCAAGAAATTTCGCCCTCACCCTGGCACCTGCCTACCGCCAGAGCAGATCACAAACGAAATAAACCTTGTTCCCGGGCCCTCCCGCTGTGCTCCCGCTGCGCGGAAGGGACTTGGGGATGTTTGGGACAATAGGTGATCGGATAGGTGGGGGATTTTAAATACGAAACTAGGCCCGCTAACTGACTGACCGACGCTACAGAAAAAAACCCAAAAACACAAAAAGAAAACAGTATTTCGCCCCCATTTTTTTTGTTTCTACTGACAATCCTGAAACGTGATCTGGAAATGATGACAGGGTTTTTTCAGTTCGTTGGACACAGCAGCAGGTACCCACAACTTCTTTTTTTGGTAAAAGGATTTAAAGCACTGACTCAGGAAGAAGGACTGTCTACTCCGGGCTACACATGGACACCATCGACCCAAAAAAATTTAAAGACAAAATAATGAGAATCGTGTTATGAACATGATCATGGAGGCTGAAAAATTTTTTCCTTGGTTGTTGTGATAGCAGTTTGCTGGGTGTGTGTGTTTGTGTTGTGTGTGTGTGTGTGTGTGGTTTGTGTGTTTGTGTAGGTGGGGGTGTTTGTTATATTGTGTGTGCGTATGTGTGGCTGTGTGTGGCTTGATTGTGGTTGTTTTGTGTTGGGGTGTGAGTGTGTGCTGCTGCATCGTGGTGTGTGTTTGTGTCGGGTGAGAGAGTAAAAGTCAAGTCGTAAAAAATTTAAATTTCCAATTACATTGAATAAGCAAGCATTTGTTTTTTTTTCACAAGCCACTATCAAGAAAAAAAATTTCGTAATGTTTATACAAAAACACATTATAGCATCATTCCTTTAAAATTAAAACCAAAAAAAGATAAAAAAAAAAAAAATTTTAAGGAAATACATGAAAATAAAAATTTACCACAAAAACAAAACCCCCCAAAACACACCCCTCATGCACACCTGTGCCGCTCACGCCACACACACTTTTTAAATAAAAATGTTTTAAAATTAAAAAAGAAAAGCATAAAACGTCGGGAAAAAAAAAATTTACTTCCTTACTTTTTCATCCATTTTTTCACGTTTTATTTTTTAGAAAAAAAAAAGGTACAGGAATAAAACTTTTAAAAAACTAGCATTCGTCGTTACTGAGAGGACGTGGTTGCTGCGCGTAATGCGACTAACCCAGAGCCAGTGGGCAAAAAAGACAAACACAGTGACTTTGGGAAAGCTTTCACGGACTTTCATCATTTGTCTGTGTGCAAAGGGTTGTATTTAGGATCTTCATTCTCCCCCCCCCCCCCCCGCCCTTCCCCCAAAACAAAATTTTAAAACCCCAAAAACCCCTGGGGATCAGGTAGATTAAAAATTTGGGTTAAAAAAAAAAAAATTTTTAATGTTATTTTTTTTTTCCAGTTTCCCCCCCCCATTGTCCCCTTGTAATGGGCATTTTTGCTTAAAAGCAATAATAATAAAAATAAAAATATGGAATTTATTAGCGCGAATCTGTAAAAAAACAAACAAATCGAAGCGCTTGCCCAATCATTTACAGGGATGCAACTCTCTTAAACAAATGAACAACATTTTTCAAAAACCATCGCGCGCACGTATTACAGCATGCAACCTCCAAAAAAAAATGAACAACATATTTTAAAAAAACCCGGCGCGCACCCCATGCACCAAAGCACGCACACACACCCAACACACACACACACACACACACAACACACAACACACAACACACACACACAAACCCCCCACACACACACACAAAAACACACAAAACCGGAACAACACTTAAAAGGGGAAAGATGCTGTGAAAATTAGGAAAGATTTTGGGGGGAAAGCTCAGTAGGAAATAAGTGTTTTTTGGCGGTTTGAAGGGATCAAGTGAAGGGTTTTTTTGGGGAAGTAAAGAGGGAGGTCATTCCAGGGATGGACCAAAAACAGAGAAGAGCGACGGCCAACATGGTTTTTTGAATCTGGGGGTTCAAAGCCCAAAAATTGCGCGAACGAAGGGAACGGGTGGATTACGATGAAGACATTCAGAGAAAAGAGGTGCAGATTTGTGGAGACATTTGAAACAAGGGGGATTGATTTTTTAAATCCATCTTTGTGAGCAGGGAGCCATGAAGAAGCAGAAGAGGAGTGGTGTGTTCAGATTTTTTTTTTTCTTAGACATCGAGCTGCAGAGTTTTTGATCGTTGAAGAGATAATAGAGATGCGGAGCCAGCCAAAAGAGAATTACAGTAGTCTAAACGGGAAAGAAGAGAGATTGACAAGCTGGAAGTTTCATCAGTGGGGCAGAAAAACTTGCGAATCGCGCTTTCGCCGTAACTGTAGTAGCAAGACTGGCAGGCCCCGGGTGATGCATTTTTTCATAAAGTTGTTGTCAAAACTACTCCAAATACTTCACGAGTTGGACTAAGGAACTGACGTAAATTCCGAATCCTATTGAAGTTTTTCGTAGAGGAAAATTTAAAGTTGGGGCCCAGAGCAGGGTTCTTTTTTCGGCATTTAAAAATTTTTAAAAATGTTTTAGTCATCCCAATTTTGGGAATGTCAGAAGGGAGTAGGACTATTTGTCAGAGGGAAGGGAATTTTCAACAGTATCCCACGAACTGAGTATCATCGGGATAAAATGATGACAATATGGGGTTGTTTATTTTATTTGAATGGACAGTGTAAGGGGTAAAGAAACAGGGGGGCCCAACTGATCCCTGCGGGACCCCACATTCCATTTTTACAGGTTTTGATTTAATTTTGTTTACAATAAATTTTTGGGAACCCGTAGGGAGAAGTAAACCCGGTGAGGGCTGTCGTTAATACCAAACGTATTTTGGGAGGCGAGAAAGAAGAAAGAGTGATCTATGGTACAAAACGCAGATAATCAAGAAGAGGGAGGGGAATTTTTTTTTCCCGCATCAGAACAAGTAAAGTGTAAAAAAAACTAAAGGTGGAAATAGGGGGTTTCGGGGCGTGGGTTGGGGGGATAGGCAGATTTAAAAAATGGAAGGAGACATTGGGGTAAAGGTACTGTTACGTTTGAGAACCTTTTCTAGACTTTAGAGACAAAGGGGAAATTTTGAACAGGCCTATAACTTCAGAATGTTGGGATCGAGGTCGGGCTTTTTAGTAGAGGGTGACTATTCTGTTTTAAAGCTGATGGGAAAATTTTCCCGACCAAGAGATATTTTTCCCATTTTAGGATATAGGACAAGTTGGAAAGGATTGTGAGAAAACAGGAGCAGGTAAGGGGGCAAGGCGCATATTTTATGTTATTTCCTCAGAATTGTCATGATTCTTTTTTCATTGTGGATGGAAGGAAAAAAAAGGGGTGCCAGTGAACTGGGCATCAGGAGGCGCAGGCGGGAATTTTCTGATCCATCTGGGCGTAAGTTTCAAACTTGTCGAAAAGAAGGGCGAAAATTGGATGGAATTTTAGACAGGTGGGTGTTAGGCCCGAGGATTTTTTTTGGATCCAGGAGATTTTTAGGAGGGGAAAGAAAATTTAGGATGTAGCACAGAAACTTGGGGAAAATAGTATCTGTCTTTTCGAATGGGTTTTAAAAGTTTGACTTTGTTTTTTTTTCGGAAAGCTTTTTCTTTTTGGTTTTTTGACTTCCGCCACGCCTTTCTAGTTTCCGGGGGTTTTTCCTTCGCTATCAAATTCTTTGGGGAAACCAGGCGCACAGGTCGTCAGGAGGAGAGGTCATAAGGTGCATGCTCATCAAGCATTGCGGAGAATATTTAAGGTTTAAAAAAGGTCTTTTGGGCAGAGGTTTGTGAAAACGTTCGGAAGCTTGTGAAAAGAAGGTATGAATGTCAAGGCCTTAAAAATTGCGACATAACATATTTCTTTTTTTCGACAGGGTTTTTTGATGTTAAATGGAAAAAATGGCGGGAAAGATCAAAAACAGTTCGTCGGTACAGAAACAATGTGACAAATAAATGAAGCAATTTGTAATCAACCATCCCAAAAAAAAGACCAGAAACTTGCTTTCTTCGTTTACCCCGTTAAGAGAGAAAAGTTGGACAGAGAAAGAGAAAGCTTTTGACATCTGGAAAACGGGTGAAATGGAATTAAGTCACCAAGAATTATAATTTAGTGGGGGAGAGACTGTAGTGGTCAGGGGTGACTGGAACTCTCTCTCCCCCTCCCCCCTTTTCCCCTTTTCCCCTCCCCTTCTCTCCCCCTCTCTCTCCTCCCCCTCTCTCCTCTCTCTCTTCTCTTCCTTCTCCACGAATTCAGGGACAGACATTGAAACGCTCCAAATGAAACTTTTATTTTTCCCTATTTTCTCGTGTTTAGTGGGGGTGTGTGTGTGTGGTGTGTTTGTGGTGTGTGTTGTGGTGGTGGGGGCGTTTGAAAGCGTTTTTTTTTCATCGTAAAAAATTAAAGAGGGGTTGGGTTTTTTGTTGCTGTTATCGCTTTTTTAACTTTGATGTCTAAATTTAAAAAGCAGCCTATTTGTGGTTTGAAAGAACACCCGTAACTTCATTACGTTTGAAGTTTATACAAAAATGTCATTTCAATTTTTTATAAAAACAAAACCAAAACAACAAAAAACAACATAATAATTGTGTGTTTAATCGTCTCTTGACACTTCCGTTGTCATTTTTTAAAAACTTAACCCTGCCTGCCTGTCTTATTCCTTTCTTTGCAACCAATCAGACTATTCATGAATTTGTACCTGGCATAAGATCACCAACTAGGCACAGAAAACATCAACAAGAAAAAAAACCGCCAACATTGCCATTTTTAAACCCGATGGAGAACAAAGCATCTCCACAACCACCAAGCTCGGGATTTTAAACCCCAAACGTGAAGTCGTGCTTCTCTGGGGTCAGAAACTTGGGGGGTCTCAAAAAACCAGCTCCCCAAGCCCAGACCTTCATCAACGGATGCCCCTCAAAATCCTTCATCCAGATGTTCACAGAGGCCAATACCACCTGTGATGGGGGCAACAACAGCCTAGGGAATCCAAGTAAGGGGGCGAAAGTGCTTGGTCGGCACACCCTAGGGGAAGACCCTTTGCAACATCACCAACAACCTCGGTGGAACCCGGGGGGAAAAGGGAAAGAGAGGGCGCCCCAAACAACCGGGAGGAGAACCTCTATGACTAAGACCCGCCTGACGGGGGAAAAGCCAAACCCTTGCCAGAGACGAGAATGGAGGGATGCGTTAGCCCCATCTTCGCTAGGACTAAAAGGGAAAAAAGGAAACCAACCATACAAAATACATATGCACTTTAAAAAACCCGTAAATCATGTCACGCGTGGGATACAAAAGGGACAAACATACCGGCATCATACACCCCCGAATCGGAATGCACTACCTTCTGGGGGGCAAAAGCGGTGGCATACCAAAAAATCCCCCCATTGTGAACCTCGGGGTTAAAACCAAAAAAAAAAACCCACAAGAAAAAGTAACTGAAAAAAAAAAAGGGAAATTGTGACATAGTGCTCATGAATCTTTTTTGATGATGGCTGTTAAAAAAGTTGAAAAACAGGGGAGGGGGGTTGGTGTATCTGTGCGAAAATCATTTATCCTTTTTTTTTCTTTTCTTTCGAGGATAAGGAATAACACCCGTGCTTTTTAAAATTTTTTTCAAACCCTCCCCGGTGTATGCATTTTTTTAAATTTTGCCACCCATTCCCCCCGCACACAATGGCTTACGTTTCCGAAAGCGAAACAGGTTTTAATCATTGCGCAAGATGTTAAGCACTTTGATTTTTTTTATTTTACGAAAATATAGCGCATATAAAATAATTAATTCTTCTTCTTCTTTTTCTTCTTCTTCTTCTTCTTCTTATTATTATTATGCCCCGCGTTCGCACACGGGACCTCGGTTTATAGTCTCATCCCGAAGGACTTTTTGGGGAGAGTGGAGTCGGCACTGATGTTAACTCCAGAGGAAAAATCCTCTTGAACGAGACTCGAACCTAAAATGAATCCTCTGCTATAAAGCATTCCATGATGGACAACCATGCCTTCAGGGTTCATTGCATTTTTGTTCTTTTATCATTGTTTTAAAAGTCTTGAAATTTGGGGTGTGTGGTGGGAAAGTGGTTAGAGTGTTGCGCTCGTGAACTGAGGGCCCAGGTTCGAGCCACCACAAAGGCGCCGTTCGAGAACATTTTTTTCCCTATGAAGTTAACATCAGGGGCCGACTCCACTCCCCCAAAAGTTTTTTTCCCATAAAGACAATAAGCCGAGTTCCATGTGTGAATACATGTAAATATTTTCCGCACACGTAAAAACCCTTTTCGTCTTTTCAAAAGTGGGGGCCATGGTGTGCCAGTAGGTACGGATGACGCAATGTACAAAACTGCCCACATACTGGTGTGGGTTTTTTTAAACATAAATTCCAGAAGTCGAATGCGCTGCCTCACGGTGCTTAAACGGTGAAATCGAACAATTCTCACTATTCGTGAACGAAAGGGGTTTAAGCGAGGAATTTTTTTTAAAGAAGAAAAAGAATTTCCCACTTCCTCAAACTCTTTCCCCCTTGTGAAAGCGAAAAACGTTAACAAAAAAAATTTAAATTTGTATTTGTACTCTCTCTCTCAATTGTTTTAAAAAGAGGTGGTGGTGGTGTGGTGGTGTGTTTGTGCGTGTGTGGAGAGAGGGGAGCGGGGGGGGAGGAGGGGGGGGCACGATAAGGGTGGGGGTGGGGGGGGGGAAGAGGTGTGCGGGCCGTGTCGCCCGGGTTTTGTGGGTGTGGTGGGGTGGTTTTGTGGTTGCCCGGTGTTTTTGGTGGACGTGGGCGCCGCGTGGTGATGCGCGCGCGCCAATTTTGTAAAGGTGTATTGACCCAGCGCCCTTGCCTGATCTAATAAGGTACACTAAAGAGGCCCAGGTTACTATGATCAATACTTAGGAAACACACGGCATCAATAAGCTATGGTGACATGGGGAAAGGGATCTTCACCAAGTTTCCAACAGACAAACATCTAACAGACCCCTCCCCCTTTCTTCTCTGTCGTCTTTCTTGCCCTGTCTCTGGTCTTCTGTCTCTGTCTGTCTCTTCTGCCCTTTGTCTGTTTTGTCGGGTCTCTT
>CM054138.1:14992939-15017939 GCA_028751875.1 Rapana venosa | reverse complement strand
CAACAGAAACAGCAAACCAACCACCACCACCACCACCACCACCACCACCCCCACCACCACCAAACCACCAAAACCACCACAAAAACAACAGCAACAGCACAGTAGTTTGCAGAAAAGCACCCCAAAGAAACGTTTCACCTGTGTGGCAATTTGCTGTCTTCAGTTGAGATCGAGAGACAGAGAGAGACTATAGTCTCCTGAATCGGAAAACTCCACTGGGACTTTGATACAACAAACAACAACAACAAAACGACAACAACAACGACAACGAGTGTGTTACAACAATGACTTCTCACAACCAACTAAGAGAAGAAGGGAAGAAAGATTAGATTAAAGAAGAAAAGAAAGAGAAAGGAAAAGAAAAGAAAAGAAAGAGAAAAAGAAAAGGAAAAGAAAAGAAGAGAAAGGTAGAAAAGGGACAGATAAAAAAGAGAAAGAAAGAAGAGAAAAAGAAGAAAAGAAAAAGAAGACAAGAAGAGGAGAAGATGAGAGGAGAAAAGAAGGGGAAAAAAGGAGAGAAAAAGAATAAACAATTCAAAACCAAAAAATACCAAAAACAACGAGAAGAAAGAAAACGAAGCAGAGAGAAGAGAAGAAGAAGATTTGCGAAGAAAGAAGCGAAGAATGCAAAAGAATTGCGAAGAAGAATTGCGAAGAAGAAGAAGAAAGGAAAGAAGAATTGCGAAAGAAGAAGAAGAAGAAGAAAAGATTTGTAAAATCTATTTCTTTATATTTTCTAGATGCGAGGTTCTAAGCACTCTTTTTTTTACACTTCCTAGTGCATGCATTTTTAATTTGTCCCTCATCTCCTTTCCTCCGCCAATTTACCTTACTGACACTAAAGACAGGTAAATCCAATACATGTTCTGGTGTTGAACGGGACACTTCTGTATAGTCCATCCGAAGACTTAGGACACATACGCAACTTGTTAACCTCAAGAAATCCTCTTACGAGTTTGGGGAGGATCAGACCTAGCTGAACAAACCCAGAAAATTTTTCCATCAATTAATAATTTTTGCTAAAATTTTTTTAGCCACCCTGTTTTTTAACAATTTTATTTTTTTAATAATTTCATACCGTTTTTCGACACAAGGTTTAAAACATTTTACACCCTGGCGAATTTTTTTTTAAAAAAATTTTTTTTTTTTTTATAAAGAAGGGGGAGGGGGGGTAAAAACCCCCCCCGGGGAAAAAAAGGGGCCCCCCCCCCCTTTTCCGTTTATTTCCCAAAAGAGGAGGAAAAAAAAGGGGGAAAAGGGGAAGTATGAAAAAAAAAGGCCAAAAGGGGAAAAAATTTCAACCCCCTTTAAAGGGGGGGGGAAAACGAGGGAAAAAGGGGGCCCCCCCCTTTCAAAAGAAAGAAAAAAAAATTTTTTTTTAAAAAAATTTGCAGAAAAATAACCTTTTTTTTTTAAAAACCACCCCCCCTTTTTTTTTTTTTTTTTAACCCTTTTCCCCTAACTTTTTATTACGGCAAAAAGGTTTTCTTTCCTAAATTTTTTTCGGGGAAAAAACCCTTTTTTTTTTATTGGTTTTTAAAACATAATTTTTTAACCCCAAGGAAAAATTTTAAGGTTTCAAACCGTAAACCTTTCAAATTGCATCTCTAACACACTAAAAGGTTATTTTGGGGTAATTATTAAAAATTTTTAGAACATGTAATTAGAATGTTAATTTTTAATTAACATTTAGACTTTTTGAGAACAGCATGGTTATAAAATTTAAACCTAGGCCTTTAAATTAATTTTTCCCTTTTATTTTCTGACTTTTTACCCTTTTTCTATTGTTTTTCTCGGTTTTTGTGTAGGGTTTGAAAGAAAAAGGGTGATTAATAACTCAATTTTTTCCTTTAAACTTAAATGATTTGGTCCGCAACTGTAAAAATTAACCCCCGGGAAACTTTCCAAAATTGGGGAAGGGGCAGGTGTTTTTGCAAGGGTTCAATAATAAAAAAATGGGACTCCCTTAATTATTATTTTTTTTTGCAAGAAAATGTAAATCTTGTGACTCAAAAAAACAATCCCGGGCAGGAAATTTTTGTAAATTTTTAAACCTTTTTCCCTGGCAAAATGCTCCTCTAACGAAGCAGAACAAAAGGGCGAACATAACATGTTCTGCGTGGTCCGCACACGGACCTTCTCTGTTAAAGTAACACAAGAAGATGGGGTCCCGAGTGGCCTGATGTAACAAGAAAAAATCTCTTGAGGTTTCAACCCCGGTATGTAGAGAAGGACCTACGCAAACTTTCACAAGGCGCAAGGAAACCCCAATTTAAAAGGGTGTAATTTAGTTCAAAAACATTTTTTAGAACATGTAATGCCCTTTAATTTTTTAGAATCAAAACTGCAGGAAACTTTTTTGTGAACAGCAAGGGCAAAACACCCTTTCAAACTGGCGGGGTTGTCCAGTTTCTAAAACCTTGTCCTCCCCCTTGCTGTTGCTGTTTTTCTTCGGCCTTCTTTTCTGTCCTTCCTGCTGGTCCGGATAAGAAATTTCTTTTGAAAACTAACCCGGACATTTTACGATGTTAAAAATCATTTGACTGTATAATTGCTTTTTTGGTTTTTCTTTTTTTTTTGAGGTTTGTTGTTTGTTACCATTTTTTGTTTTGTTTTTTTTTTGTTATTTTTTATTTTGTTGTTTTTTTTTTTAATTTGTGTGTTTTTGTTTTGGATTTTCTTTTATTTTAGTTTGGTTTGGTTTGTTGTTTTTTTTTTTTTTTTGGGGTGGGAGATTTGTTTTTTGGTTTTTTAAGTGTTTTCCCTTTGGTTTTGGTTTTTATGGTGTTTTTCTTATTTCGTAGTTTGTTTTTTTAAAAGGGGTTTTCCTTTTTCAAAACTTTTTTGATTGTTGTTTTTTTTTTCCTTACCTCCCTTTCCCCATCTTCTTTTCATTCCTTCTTATTTGTATTGTCAAAGTACTTTCCACAAACTTTCCTTAACCTGGTGTTGCGCGCTATCCTCATCTTCTCCTATCCCCTTCCCTCCTCCTGTCTTCTCAATAGGCCAAAAAGGGGGCCCTTAACCAAACCGACACACAAAACCAGCTTCCCATCCTAAGAGGGCACATTTTTTGGGCACTTTTCTGAACCTAAGAGCCAAAAGGGTTTTAAAATTGGAAACCCAGCTAAATTTGGCCCCAACTTGCCTAGAAACCGATTTTAAGGTTTGGGAAAGCGACTCTCTGACCCTGAGCTTCCCCCCCAAACCATAACAAACAAAAAACACTGGTACATCTTTAGCGTCATGTTTGGGGGTCCTTGTAAAAAATACTTTGAAAATTATTTTTTTTCATGTGACCCATTTGTTTTTATTGATGTTATGTGGTAGTCACAATTTTACGTCCTTCCACGTAATGTTGATACCGGGTTGTTGTTGTTTGTGTGTTGCTGTCTAGATTTAAAAATCAACAACAACAAAAAGGCGGCGTTGCTTTTGTGGGAACGTGCTCTATATTATGGGGAGAAGAGCCCGAAAATTTTGCGCAGAGAAATCTGTCGCGACTGAAAGTGGTATCAATAATGAAGTGTAGGGTCCCAGGGGGACGAGATAGCTGGTGGTTAGAGCGTTAGACCGTTTGCTTTTAGCAAACTGATGGGTTGGGTTCGAGCCACCTTCGAGACACCCGTTCAAGGGGATTTTGCTTCTCGTGTTAACATCAGTGTCGACTCCACTCCCTTCAAAAGTCCTTCGGTTAAGACTATTAAAACCGAGGTCCCGTGTGTGAACAAACGCAGGTCATCTTGCACGTACGTTAAAACCCCGATCCGCCTTTCGGAAAGTAGGCCATTTGTGCCGGTAAGAATGGATGACAAAATTTACAAATTTGCATGCTTACAGGAACAGGATGTTAAAAAAACACACCCCAACCCCACATGAGTACTTATTCCGTTATCCTCGAAATAAAAAAAAAAATAAATAATAATACAATAAACAGTACAACATTGTGACTTAACTGATTGTTTTAAAGCATAATAATTGGCTACAAGAACAGATGTAAGAATAGGCTTGGTCTAAAATCGCTCTTTGTGTATCAAAGATCGTTCTCTCTCTCTCTCCTCTCCTCTCATTTCCTCTCACTTTCTCTCTCTCACTCTCTCTCAAACTCTCTTCTCCCTCCTCCTCTCTCCCCTCTCTCTCTCTGTAAACAAATTCCCGACTAAGAAGATTTGATTAATGCAAACGAAAGATAGTTACCAGCCCGGACATCCATAGATTTCCATGTCCTACATGCTAGGTACATATTCCTTTATGGAAAACGTGTGTGTGGGTTTTTGTGTGTGTGTGTGTGTGTGTGTGCTCCATTATGTGTGTGTGTGTGTTTTTTTTTTGTGTGTGGTGTGGGTTGGGGGAAACCTTTTATTTATTTTCAGATGGTACAAACGAGTGTGTGTGTGTGGTGTTGTGTGTTGTTTGGGGAAACTTTTTTTTATTTTCAGATGGTACATAAAAGTTTGTGTGTGGTGTGTGCGCGCGCGCGCGAGTGTTATGCTGCATGCGCGCGCGCGCGTATATGTGTGTGTGTATGAGTGTGTGTGCGCGCGCGCGCGCGCGCGTGAGTGTGTGTGTGTGTGTGTGCGCGTGCATGTTCGCCTCTTCTAACCTGTCTCCATCGCCCCGTGTTTTCAGTCGGAGGAGCTCCACGCAATGCCACCAGGGTTCATCACCATCTCTCTCTGTCTCTCTGTCTGTCTGTCTCTGTGTCTCTCTGTCTGTCTCTGCTGAGTTATACCAGCCTCTGTGGCCCTTCCAACGCACTGACATCACTGATGACCTAGCCGTTCATTAATTAAAGAGAAAGAGGTGATGTATTTCTATAGGGATATTTCTTTTATCAGTTTTTGGACTGTCAAAAACCGTCATCCCTTTGTCTAAACCGCCTTTGTGAAGTATGACTAGAAACAGCATCAATGCTCTCTCTCTCTTTCTGTCTCTATCTGTCTGTCTGTGTCTGTCTGTCTGTCTGTCTTGTTCTCTCTGTCTGTGTCTCTCTGTCTGTCTCTCTTTCTCTGTCTCTCTGTGCTGTGCCCTGTCTCTGCCCCCTCTGTCTGTGTCTGTCTGTCTGTCCCCTCTCTCCTTTTGTTCAGAGTCAGAGTTCAATTCCCTCTCTCTCTTCTCTCTCTCTCCTTCTCTCCCCTCTCTCTCTCCCTTCTCCTCTCCTCTCTCCTCTCTCTCCTCTCTCCTCTCTTTCTGCGATTCACATTTTACTTTTGTTTCTTTTGGGGGTAGGGTTGGGGGATGGGGGGGGGTGGGGGGGGGTGTTGTTGCGGTTTAAAACTTGCAGTTCATTTTACACTTCTAAGCTTTTGTACATACACTTTCGTTGACCCGAATCTTAATTATTGCTGTGCACACTGACGGGACATTTCGCACTTCTGAGCTTTTATGCGCTGTCATATTAAGAGACGGTTTGTTGTTGTTGTTGTGGTTGTGGTTGGGTTTTGGGGGTTGGTGTGATGGTGGTGGGTTGTGGTTTTGTGTGTGTTGGTGTGTGTGTGTGGGGTGTGTGTTGTGTGTGTTGGGGTGTGTTGCTTGGATTTTAACGTCTGTTCACTTTAAAGTGTGTGTGAAGTGTGTGTTGTAATGTGTGAGTGTGTTTTTGTGTATGTGTGTAAATGTAGGTGGGGGTGAAGTGTGTGTGTAAGTTTGTGTGTGAAAGTGTGTGTATGGTGTGTGTGTGTGAGGAAACGCCTGTGTGCGGAGTAGGCCGCATGTGAGTCGTGTCACCTTAATCAGGCGAACATGGACAACACCGATCAAAGGGTCATTAGTCATTTAGGGCTCCTTACTACACACACTCACATACATCATACACATACATGCACGCGCGTGTGCGCTCACGCGCATGCACCACACACACATACACACACGCGCGCCCACGCGTGCGTGCATGCGCAGGCGCATGCACAAACACACATGCGCATGCTCGTGCACAATTCTGGTCACATTTTAGACTGGCTTATCACCAATGTTTTACAAGGTCTAGTCACATCTCAGTCTGTATCTGCCAGCATCATCAATCCACTCCCTTTTAACGTATTCAAAACACTGCAGCTCGATAGTCCTCAGAAAAGAAAAAATCTGAGCCGTTTTCCCCTCTTGCGATCTCTCCACTGGTCCTTGGCCACAAAGAATAAACTATAAATCTGTAGCCTTGTTAAATGACTCAATAAACCCCCCCCAAAATCTGAAGGGCCTTCACCTGGCCTTCTCTTTTCGTCGCTCAATTTTTGGGCTCCGAATTTCTTCGCCAAACCCTGGCCTTTTTTTCTTTCGGCCTCTTTTAATGGCTCACCTTTTTCCCAAACCCTTCTTTAACTTTAATCCCCTGCTTTTGTAAAACCAAAATTTCCCTCCTTTTACCATAGTTATCCGGGTTTTCAAAGCAAAAATTCCAAATCAAATTTTATCTCTGTGTTTAATAAAGGTGTTTTTTTTCATAAAAGCCACTTATTTTAAAGGGAAAAAGGAAAAAGAGTTTTTGCTTTTTAAAAACCAACTTAAAAAAAAACAAAAAAAAAAATATACAACATAGAATAAAAATTTGGGAAAAACAACAACAAAAAGAAAAATAACCAAAATTTCAATTATTAAAAAATCAAAAAAACCCGAAAAAAAAACCCAAACAACCAAAAAAAAAAAAACTAAAAAAACCAAAAACAAAAAACAACTTAAAAAAAAACCAACCAAAAACAAACAAATAACACAAAAACCCAACCAATTCTCCCCCCTAAAAAAACAACAAAAAAATACAAACAAGAAAACCACAACAAAAAAAAATCAACAAAACAACCAAAACCAAAAATAAAAAACACAAAACAAACAAGCCCAAAATAACAGCGACAAAAAAACAGGAAAAGAAAAACACCAAAAAAGAAAAAATATAAACTACCCCCCAGAAAAAATCAAAACCCCCCCCAAACCTCCCAAAAAAACCCCCAAACCCAAAACAAACAAAAACAAAAAACCCACCCCACCCCCACCAAAACAACAAAACAACAAAACAAAAAGATAAAAGGAAACTGATGTATCATTTAAACACTTACATACACATACACATAATATCATCACCCGTACCCCTTCACCACATAATATATCATTATAAGGAAAACAAATAACCAACAGCTATTGGATTCAGAGCAAAGAAGTATAACAAAGGCATCCATTCCCTCCCTTTCCCCTGTCTTTACCGCATGTACATGGCTTTTGATTTGAGCAGAATAACTTAATCCTTCGATCAAAGAATAAATTCAGGCAATGTAAACCCCCACCAGAAAACTAACTTTAGCAATTAAACAATGCCCAAAACTAACACAAAAAACAAAAACACAAGGAACACAAAAGAACTAAAAAAGAAAAAAAGGAAATAAAAAACCGAAAAGAACCATAACAACAAAGATAAACCTAAAACCGAACCAAACACACACACACACACCACACAACATCACACACACACACACACACCAACAAACCCCCAAAACAACAACCCAAAAAAAAACTACACAACTCAAAAATTAAAACTGGGTTATTATTTAAAACCCAAATAATAAGCTTAAAATCCTTAATGAAATGAAACGGTAATATCTTTTAATGAAAATTTAATTTTAAAAACTTTAAATCATTCTCCATTTTTGATTTATAATATCTCCTGAAAAAATGATTTATATATTATTTTTTTTTTTAAATTTACATTTGGGGGTTTTTTCCTTAAACTGAATCTCGAGGTCCCTTTTTATTAATCTTTCTTAAAAAGCTTATGTAAAATTGTTTGCGAATGTGGAATTTTAAAGCTTTAATCCTTTTGAAGTGCTTTTTTAACAATCATTTTAAACTGCTTTTTTTAAAACAGTGTTTAAAATGTTCGGCATATTTCTATTAACCTGTCAATTGATGGTTTGTAACAAAAATTTTAAATGTTTTTAAAAGTTTTTTTAAATTTAAGTCCATAGCGGGCATCCCCTAGTTATTGATAGCCCAAGTAAATGTAGGAAATAATTTTTTATGTAGAATTTTTTTGGTTATAAACCCAGAGGAAAACTTTACCATTAATATTTTTTTTTGGATATATACTTTTGATTTTGTAAAAAACAAAATGCCTTGACCCCAAATTTTTAAGGTCAAACTTATTTAAGCATTAAGGGGGAGTAAATCATACAAAGGGATTAACGTCCAAACATAATTTTTCTTTAAAAAAACCCTTAAATTATTAAAAACTAAACAAAGTGTCCCTTATAACCCCTTGGGTTTAAACCATATTATTTTTGTTTCTGTCTTGTTATACAATAAAACTGTTTTTTGTTTTTTAAGAATTGGTTTAATTAGGTCCATTTTACAATTCCAATTCCCATAAAAAGTTGGTTATCCCAAAGTTAATCAAAAAAAAGGGGATGAAACTATTTCATTAATTTTAAAACCAGGGAAAATTTTAAAAGTGATGAAAAATATTTTTTAAAAAACCCCTTGTTGGTCCCCAAAAATTTTTTATAGTTTGATTTTTATTTTTCCAATGGTAGTATTAAAGAAATTTTCCTGAAATTTTGTAAAGGGAGTACCATTTAAAACGGATAACGCTTTAATTGAGAAAACCCCTTTTTTCAAACAATTAAAAAGGCAGTGAACTAGCTTTAATTTAAACTTCTACTTGTTACATTTTTGAATGTTTTTTATTTAAAATCGTAAAAGGGTTGTTTTTTTTTAAAGAAAATTAGTTTATGTTTTTTTTGGGTTTAAATGTAAGAAGAAGAAATTTGTTTAAATTTAAGAAACAATCTCCCATTTAAAAATGGTTTAAATTTTTCCTATAATTTTTAAAAAATTGACTTTTTAAACAATTTATAAAAGTATTGATGTTTCCAATTTTCAACCACAGTTAATTAAACTGAAATTATTATCTTGACCGGTTTTGGAATTCCCTTTTTTTTGTTTTAATTTTTCAAGGTGTCTTTGGGTTTTAAAGGGAAATTTAAAAATTTTTATTAGTTAATTTTTTGTTATAATAAAATATTTTTTTTAACTTTTTTTATAGACATATTCATACCTAAAAATGTGCTAAAATTCACAGCTTCATCGTTCTTTTAATAAATTTAATTTTTTTTTTATCCAAAAATTATCCTCCAAATTTGGAACCCATATATATTAACCAAATTAAAATTTATGCCCTTACTAAGGAAACATTATTTCTTTGGCCCAAAATTTCAGACCGGGGTTTTCTTTTTTAAGTTATTAGATCATTTGTTACATAGGTTTTTTTTTTTAATCTTTTTTGTAATAACAACAGTTTGTTCCATTTCATAGTAAATTTTTAAAAACCCAAAATAACCCAATTGGGGTTTTCCTTTATTGAAATATCATAAAAATATGGTTCAAAGTTTTCCCTAAGAATTTCAAAATACTGGTTAATTTATTTCCCCCAATATGAATTTTTAACCATTAAAAGTATACCCTGACGGGAAAATTTAAACAAAATGAAACGCCTTATTTTTTGTGGGTTTGGGCGTATGTATTAATGGCATTTAGCATAGTTATTTTTAAAAGGGGTTACAAGAATAAAAAACTAAACCATCATAAATTGTATTAATTTTTTTTTGGAATTTTATTTTAAACCCTCGTAGAATGTTTTAACATTTTGAAAAACTACCTAGGAATATCTTATAACCTTGTTTTAAATTTAGGTTGAAGAAATCCAAAAAAAAAAACATTCTTTAAATTTTAAAAACAAACCCAAAAACCGAAATTAATATAACCATCAAAGATTTTTAACTTTAGAAGACAAATGGTATTTACCCCCTTTTTTAAAATTTAGACCCTGCCAAAGAAATTTGGTTTTCCAATTTCCTGCCCCCTCAGTAAGTTAAAAGGCCCTCCAAAGGTCAATCGTAAACAGTCACTTAAATGAAACTAGAAAGCTTTAACAAGCCAAGAAAATAAATTTCATATTTTAGTGCCCCCAGTCTACAACCACCCAAGGGATCAATTTTTTGGGAAACTGACAAGACCTAAAAGTTCGCCTAAACCCCCGACTCGGGAAAGGGAAAACCAAAGGACGAAAAAAAAAAATTTAAATTCCTGCCAAACCCTAAAACCACGCACCCCCAGGTACACCCTTGCCCAAACCTAATTCCCGGGGATTTAAAACGCGTAAATAAATAAATATAAAATAACAGGTTATCTACAAATTCTTTCAGAATTAATTTTAAACAAAAAAATTTAAAACATAAAATTAAAAAATTTATTAAAAATGAAAATAAAATTTTAGAAAATTTAAATGGAAAAAAAAATAATTAATGGAAAAAGTTAAAAAAACTTTCATTTTAAATACCTTCTTTTAGCTTCATTTGCTAAAAAGTCTCATTATAACAATTTTCAATAATCAGCTTGATAATTAGAAAAAAACGATTTCACTGTGTAAACCTTGTAAATATCTGCAGCAAAGACACCAAATCATTCCCGAAGAGAGGGAAAAGGCAAAGGGGGTGACAGAGAGACAGGTAGAAAAGCAGTCAGAAAGAGCTTTTTTAAAAAAGAAGAATATACTAGATTACATAGAGGTATAGAGGGAGACAACTTGACATGGCCAGACGTAACATATCATCAGTAGGTTATGCTTGTGGTGTAAATGACACAATATTGGAAAATGGGGAGGGGAAGGGAAACGAACATAAAAAGGTGAAAATCACAAAATTCAAAGAAAAAAAATGAATATATAAAACTTACTAAGAATTTTAAAAACTGAATTGTCACATATATTTTTGCTTGAAACAAGTATCATTCACCCTGCACATTCGGCACACTGCCCCTCCGCCCCCCCTCCACACACACATACAAAAAGCTCACACAACCACACTCTAACCCTTATACACATTTCAAATAACTAGGGTTTAACATTCCATTAACAGACCTTTTAATTTTGTCCGTTTTCGATTACTGGTAAGCCTACAGGCTGTCGACCCAGCGTAACTGCATGAAAATAGGGGGTTTCCCGGTTGTCTGGGTGGAAAGTGAAAGTCCAAGTCAGTCACAGGAGAGGTGGGAAAAGGGCAGGGACATAGAAACACTGGGGTTAGTGTTTGTCCGTCATGGGGGGTACTGTCTCCATACTTCGTGCCCTTTCAACTGCGTCCACATAGCTGGGAGGAAGGAGCGTGGTTTTGATGTGGGAGATTTGGGATCACCGGTGATATTACCATGGTCACAGAGGATTGGGGGGGGGGGGGGGATGGGGGGCATCAATCCTCTGTAGCTTTGGTGTAGGCTGTCATGGTACATCATTTTTTTGGTGCACCCACTTGGCTAGGAAGGAGGGTATTGTGATGTAGGCAACCCCTTCCTGAATCAGCGTGTCCAATTGGCTGTTGACCGTGAAAGCAGCCTCTCGAGCAGTGTCGTCCAAGGGGGGAAGGGGTGAGGAGGCATGTATGTGGCCCGGGAAACACTTTTTTCAGCAGTCGGATCAGCCTGACCCAATCTTCTAAGAAACAGACCTTGTACCATTGATCCCCACGTGGAATACCACACGTCCGATGAGGGGTGAAGGGGGCGAGACAATAGCCACTGACACAGGTGGTGGGCGTCAGGCCAGGGACTGAAAAGTTACAGACCGGTTGGGTGTGTTGGCATTTTGTTGTCCAATTGTACCAACACAGAGCCCCAACAGTAGTGTGTTGATACGGGTGGACAGATTCTGCTTCATAGCATTAAGGGGATAGGCGGGGTGGGGCTTTGTTGGTAGCTGGGACTTGGCTGTTTTGCTGTCGTGTATGAGATTGTGGCTGTGAATGTGAATGAATAGGTGGGGTGTGGGCAAGAATGGGTTGTTTGTTACGTTGATTGTTAGTCAAAGGGGGGTGAGAGTGAGAAGTTTGTAATTTTCTACAAGAATTGGCTGCTTGTTAGTCTTGTTCACAGATGAAGAGTTGAGTTGTTTACATTTTGTCAGTGTTTGTCTCAATGGCTGAGAGTGAATCTGTTGCATTGTCTGAAAAAACTTCAAATCTGTTTGAAACATCTACACTTTATTTTTCTGTTTGTGGGACAGTTTTAGCAGAGGAGCTCTTGTTTGCATTGTCGTCTGTTCACTGAAGATGCGACGTTTTGGGAGAGAGAGAGATTGTATGTTCTTGGTGTTTTTTTTACATTGCTTTGACTGTATTTGAATGACTGGAATTTGTTTGCTTTTTTCTTTCAGTTGGTTTGCTGGGTTTTGTGGCTTCTGAGTTTACTGATTTTTGGGTTTTAATCTGCTTGTTTCATATTTTTCATGAAGTTTTTCATTCTGGTCTCTGAATCAGTGAGTTTGGGTTTTTGTTCTATCTGTGTCTTGTTTGCAAAAGTTGAGATTAAGTGTATGTATTTTGCTACTGCATGTTGGAGATGGTGAGGTTTGCACCCATGATTGACTGTAGACATGGTTACTGTAGCAATGTTAGACATCTCCATGAAGTGTAAGGTTTGGTTTGCAGTGTAAGGGTCACTTGATGAGAGGTGAGTGTTGGCGTTGGAGGGAAGGGTCTGGACTGGGGAGGGGGTAAAGGAGTGCCAGGTTTGAGGGTTTGGGAAGGAGAGAGGAGGGGAGGTGATGGGAGAGTCAGGAAACTTGTTTTGAAGGAGGGTTGAGGATCAGTGAGGGGTCATGGAGAAGGGTGGGGTGGTATTCGCCTCTGGGGGGGAGGAGGAGGGGGGAATTTTCCTTATCAGGGGATGAGGGTGGAGGGGTTAGAGAGGGGGGTGGGACAAGGAAATCGGAAGGGAGGGTGATAGGGGACTGATGGAGGAGGGTGGATTGCAGATTGGAGGGTTGGAGTTTGAGGAAATAGGGTGGGTGAATTGGAGGGGGTAGATGCGACTGGTCCCGGTTGGAGAGAGGTCATCAACAAACGCTGGCTGGGGGGGGGGGGAGGGCTGGATGGCCAAACGGAGGTGTGCTGTCCATGATGGCCAGTGGATCAAGGGGTTTGGTGCCATGATGGAATAAAGACATTTGGGCATTTGCTGTAGTCAGGTTGATTTCTGCCAATACATTTACAATAGTTTTTAGAGTATCAAACCCTTCTCGACCCACAGCTGGGACAATTTTCCCCGTATCAATAGTTCCCCCGGGAGTGATATATATGAATGACAAAAGTTTGCAGGAGCTAAAGAAACTTGTATGAAAGAGGTGCCAGAGTTCATTTGGCAGAGTTGGAATGTATTCTGTGGCACAGTTAATTGATGTATTGTTATTCTTACAAATTTAAAGGGGGAGGAGATACCTGATGGCGATATTTATCACAATATCTCTCAAAAAGCACAAATCTCCATAAGGGTATTTTCGAGTGGGGGGGGGGGGGGTATCAAAAGTCACTTGATATGGGTCTTGAGTGGGCTGTATAGTCTCAGTGGTTAAGGACTTAGCACTCATGGATGTGTAGTGGGACCCATCTTTAGGAGCTGGTAAACTAAAATGTTGTGTGGCTAGCAACATAAAACTATTTAAAAAAAATAACTGGAGTACTAAAAGAGAGAAAAAAAGGAAAAAACCTATTTATTTTTTTAAAAAAAAAGAAGAAAGAAGAATGGTGCTTTCTGCCATGTACTTCATTTCAATTGGTATATACAGTTTTGGGACAGAGCACAGCATTGTTCTGAGTCATTTACCATAACAGTTGAAAAACTATAAAGGGGATGTACAGTGCCACTACAAATAACACTGTGTGATGTTGAGCCTTGGTGCCTGGTAAGAAAAGGGCACACAATACCTTAGGTTAGCTGTGTTGTAGTCTAGGCCTAGGCCAATAGGCTAAAGGTAACACATTTGAGACTGGCAAGCCCGGCCATGGGCCCAGCTTAACAGTCCAACAGCAATGATGCCCGGATACAAGGAAGGAAGGGTCCCGGCCACACACACCAAGAGGGACACACACACACCAGAGGGGTTACAGCACAAAGGTCCACCACTTCACCACATCACAGCTCTTTGTTGTTGGAGACCAAATATTTGTAATGAATTCGTCAATATCTCACATTTGCACTGAATTTTATAACCAGAAATTTAACATTTTGTTCACTGATGAAGACTGAATCCTTGTGTATAATTTTCAAATGAATCACATTTGATCAACTTTTAAAAACACACCTTCTCTGGAGAGCCTCTCCTGGCACATCTTACTCCTAGGACAGAGGAGTGTGTGTGTGTGTGTGTGTGTGCATTTGGGCTTGTTAGAACTATTATTTGCTATTTGTTGCATGACTGTGTAAGAATGAGTTGAGTGCAAGCGCTTTGATTTGTCTGTGTAAGATACAGCCCAATATAAATTCCATTTATTATTATTATTATAAAGCTTTTATGTTTTCATCTGTCCTTCATTAGCCAGCTGATAAAGGGGGTGTTAATTCGGCAAAGGGGGGTGTTGTGTGTGTGTGTGCGCGCGCCGCGCGCGCGGACGCGTGTCTGTATGTTATGTGCGCGTGTGTTATTTGTGTGTATTGTGTGTGTGTGTGTGTGCGCGCGCGCGCGCCCCGTGTGTGTGTGCGTACGTGTTGTGTTTTGCTTCGTCTTATGTGCGTGCGTGTGTGTGTGTGTGCGTGCGTGCTTGGGTACGTGCGTGCTCGCGTGCGTGCGTGCGCGTGTGTGCGTGTTATGCTGAACAACAGTCGTCATAGATAAGACCTACATGACAAATGCTGAATTCAATCAGTGTGGTTAGATAAGATAACAAACTATCTTAGTACAAAGTGGATTTGACTGTTTGTGGGAGACACAGTTTTGTTTGAGTATACGTATCAGTTCTACAAGCTCACAGTTTAGAGCATTTTAATGAATAATTTCGCTAATGAATGAAGAAATGACCTTCGCCACAATAGTTGATGTCTTCATTATAAGAGCTATAAAATCGATGTTGGTATGGACAAAAATATATAACTTGTCTACCAGATGTATGTATCTACTTCTTATTCCTTATAGCTCCTAGCGGAGCATAGGGCCTCAACAGCGTCCCTCCACCTTCTCCTGTCTCTGGCAAGGGTCTTGGCCTCTTCCCATGTCAGGCTGGAGTCTCTCAGCTCACTATGCAGGCTTCTCCTCCAGGTCTGTTTGGGGCGCCCTCTCTTCCTTTTCCCCTGCGGATTCCACTCGAGCGCTTGTCTGGTGATGTTGCAAGGCTCCTTCTTTAGGGTGTGGCCGCACCAACGCCACTTTCGGCCGCCTTACTTGGACTTCCATAGGCTGTTGGTTCGCCCTCATCCACAGGTCGGTACTTGGCACTCTGTCGAACCATCAAATGAAGGATCTGCCGGAGACTCCGTTGATGAAGGTCTGGACTTGGAGGAGCTGGTGTTAAAGACCCGCCAAGTTTCTGACCCGTAGAGAAGCCCCAGACTTCAGGGTTGGAGTTGAAGATCCTGAGCTTGGTGGTTGTGGAGATCGCATTTGTTCTCCATACGGGTTCAAGATGGCAAATGCTTGGCGTGCTTTCTTTATTCTTGCCTTGATGTCTTCGCCCTGTGCCTCCGTCTGGCTGATCTTACTGCCCAGGTACACAAATTCACTGACAACCTCTACTGCTTTTCCCAGAGATGGTGAAGGAGCCTCTTGCTGGTTGTTGGGTTACGCTAGCTTGGTCTTCTCTTGACTGATCCTGAGGCCAACACGTCTAGCTGTGTATCTAGGGCATGACTTTGCTTTGGATGTGGCTGCAGGCGGTGGGATAGCAGAGCCAGGATGGGCAAAATCGAGATCTTCCAGCTTTGTCATGGGGGCCCCTTTGGGATACCTTTTCCCGGAACTTGCGTAAGGCCGTCCTTGTCACCCAGTCCAGCACCACAAGGAAGAGGAGTAGAGACAACAAGCAGCCCTGTCTGACGCCGGAAGAGATCCAAAGCTGTGGGAGAGTTTTCCAACCCGTGGATGACCCTGGCAGGAGAATCCTTCGTAAAGTTGTTTATGATGTTGACAAACTCTGGTGGCACACCAAGTGGAGAAGGATGTTCCAGATTGCTTGTCTGTCCACCCCTGTCAAAACCCTTTCCCTCAAAATGGGTGAAGCAGGCGTAGAGAGGTGACTGCCATTTTTATGGACTGTTCCACAAATGATTCTGGGGGTTCGCAATCTGGTCGTAAAAGGAACGTTCTTTTCTGAAGCCTGCCTGTTCTTTCTCAAAGAGCCTTGTCGAGAGCACTTTCCTTCGGCCCAAAGGATGACTCTTGCGAGGACTTTGGGCTGGGATGGACAACAGGGGGAAAACCTCGCCACTTTCCACACGGGAGAGGTCGCCGTGTTTGGGGGAGCTTCACAAGCAGGCCCTTCTTCCATTCTTGCTGGCACCTCCCCAGTTGTCCAGATCAGGTTGAGCAAGTGGTGAAAACTCGTAAAACGTGTCCAACTACCCCCTTCCTTCAAGGCTTCTCCCGGAATGTTGTCAATGCCAGCAGCCTTGCCGTTCTTTCAAGCTGCTGAGGGCCCTTTTCGGATCTCTGTCTTGGTGATCTGTCCAAGGGTGATTCGAGGGGGTTTTTCCCCTGGCTCCAGCTGAGGGTCGTTCCTCTGGGCTGGTCGATTCAAGACCTCCTGAAAATGCTCTTTCCTCTTGTTAGCGGGTCTTCAATAGAGGTGAGAAGCTTCCCTTCCTTGTCTCTGACAGGTCTGTTGGGTTGCTGCGACGCCCGCTAAGAAGTCTGGTGGTGGCAAAACGGGTCTTGAGGTCTCCCTTGCCAGCAGCCTCTTCTCCCTCATCTCGATGGCATTGATGCGAGCTCGTTTGTCTGCTCGTAGCTCATTCTTGGCTTTTTTGGCAAGTATGGAGTACTTGGCTATTTTGCTCGCCGCTTCTGTTGCGGTCGTTACCCTCGGTTCAGCTCTTGTTTGGCTAGCCTCTCCTCGACTTCTTCCAGGTCTCATCCTTGATCCATGGCTTCCTACTCGTTCTGTGGTTGTCCCAAAGCTCATCACAGGTCCCACAATGGCTCTTTGAAGGTGTCCATTTGTGTTCCACATGTTTCTGTCCCTCTGACTGGGCACTTGGAAGCGGTTGTGAAGTGAGATCTGAAATGCCTGCTTTGTGTCTTCTTTGTTCAATCTTAAAAAAAGTTGAACTTTTTCCTTTGGGTTCTTTCAGATTCTTTCTCCAGACAAGCGCATCTTGATCTTGGTGACCACCAGATGGGGGTCTGACCCTATGTCTGCTCCGCGTCTTACCTCACGTCTTGTAGGAGCTCCGGTAGCGTTGTCTCACCATGACGTGGTCTATCTGGGTCTCTGTCTGGTGGTCGGGGGAGACCAGGTGGCTTTGTGGCAACCTGGTGAGAAAAAGCGTGCCTCCAATCACAAGGGTGTTGGCAGCCCCAAAAATCAGCAAGCATTTATCCATTTTCATTTATGTTTCCAAGCCCATGTCGTCCATCTCCGCCTCTATCAGTGTTGTCAGTCCCGGGCCTGGCGTTCCCTGTCCCCCATGAGGATGAGATGTCCCGTCTCGGAATCTTGTCTACCCACCGACTGGAGCTGGTGTAGAAGTTGTCCTTGTCTTCCTCCTCCGCGGTGTTGGTAGGGGCGTAGCACATGACAAGACACCTTCTGGAAGCGCAACTAAAACCGAGCGGTGATGATGCGGTCTGAAACAGGCTCTTGGCTGCATGCTTGGACAGCAGGAGACCTACTCCAGCTTCGTGACGGTCTTCTTCACTTTTACCGGAGTAGAGCAAAGTTTCTCCTGACTGTAATCTTGTCACTCCGTGACCATTCACACCGGACTTCAAGACATGCCCAGGGTGTGAGGCGATATCTGTTCATTTTCCCTCACTGCCTGCGCACACCGTCCGGTTCCCAGAGGGTCCTCACGTTCCATGTTCCCAAGTAGGACCGGCCGACGTGACAACAACCTCGGGGACTTCATCAGGGGCGTCTCTGGTTGATGAGGGGTCGTCAGCCCTGCAGCTTCCTGACGGGTTTGGCTGCAGCACGTCATAGGTTTCCTTGAAGGATCCCCAGATCTCCCAAAGACTGAGTTGGCATGAGTTTTGCTGTTTAAGGTTTCCGTAACAGGAGATTTTTTACGGAGCAGGGTTGTTAGCCCTGTGTCCAACCCCCTTTACCTATGGGGAATATGTAATGTATCTACGCTCTTATCAAATTTCGTTGCAGTTGTCACAAGCTCCCTGTTGAGGTTAGGTCAAAGGTAAAGTGTCCCATAACCTATAAGGTCATAGGGAAGCAAGGCGTCAGAGACTTCACTTCTCTAGGGGCCAGCATATTGAGGGCGGAGCCCAACTCCTCTCCCTAGCTGCTTTACCTTCCCTGACCTTAAAGAGGAAGGTACAGTCCTTCGGATGAGACTATAAACCAAGGCCCCGTGTGCGAACGCACGCAGAACATCTTGCGCACACGTTAAATCCTGTTCCGCTTTTCGTAAGAGTAGGCCATTGTGTGCCGGTGGGAACAGATGACAGAATTTACAAAACCGCATACACACGGGGACTAGATGTAAAAAAGCACATAAGTTCTTATTCCATTATCCTCGATATCAAAGAATAAAATGAAATAAATAAATAAATAAATAAAATACCCATTTACAGCTGGGGAAACTGGGGGAACTGTACTGAAGCCAAGGCGCGCAAACGGTCACCCATCCAAGTGGTAACCTCACTCGAGGCTGCTAACTCGGCTTGGGAAAGGGAGTTCTCTGATCACTGAGCTATCCTGTCCCTCAAGGTTAGACGTTGTCTTAGTATTCCATGGGGGACAGTATATGTTTAAATGTAATATGTTTAAAAGTCTGCTATAAGGGATCAATTTCTCTTAATCATGGAATGTTAGTATTTATCCATATAGTGATATCATCAGCATACTGAACAAGTTTTGTAATCAGTTGACAACAACTAGGAAGGTCATGTAAAAAAAGAGAACAAAATCGGGCAAGCACTGACCCTACGGAAATCTAATCAATAGACTTAACAATGAGTAGACTGGACCCAGTTTAGTACAAATTGATCTATCAGAAAAAAAATTTGAAAATATTTTTATAACATTTTCCATTGACACCAATGTGCTTCAATTTATGCAAAATTGTTCATGACAGACTCTATTGTAAAACCTTCTTAACGTCAAAGAATGTGGCTAATAAAGCTTTTTCTTCTGGAAAATTGTTTTTTAATTGATGGATTAATTTAACTAAGTGATCAGAAGTACATCTTCCCTTTCGGAAGACAGCCTGATTGGTTGGGATAACATTCTTTTTATAATAATGAAACAGACGCTTATATATATATTTTTTCCATTACTTTACCCACTTGGGAAGTAAGGGCAATTGGTCTATAACTATCCCTGATGACCGCATCTTACCTTTCTTAAGGATTGGCAATACTATCGACTGCCTCCAGATATTAGGAAGAGTCCCATTTTTTCCAACAATTTTGGAAAAATGAAAAAAGTAGCTTTTCCATTTTAAAGGCATATGGGTCAACATTTGATAATAATAATAATAATAATAATAATAATAATAATAATAATGTATGGAATTTATATAGCGGTGAATCTTGTAAAGCAACAAATCAAAGCGCTCAGATTTCATTTCATACCACTTTAAGTCACGGCAGATTTCTCTCCGTGAAATTCGGGCTGCTCTCCCCGGGGAGAGCGGGAGAGCGCGTCGCCACAAGCGCTGCGCCACCCTTTTTTTTCATGTCTGCAACTGTATTTGTTTCCCTATCAGAGTGGCTTTTTTCTAAGAATTTTGCCAGGGACAACTCTCTTGTTGCCGTGGGTTCTTTTACGTGCACTAAATAATTACGTGTAACACACGGGACCTCGGTTTATCGTCTCATCCGAAAGACTAGCGCCCATACCACCACTCATGGTCTAATGGATGGGGGAAAAATTTCCGTTCCAAACGGGGTACGAACCGCCGCACACTTCAGACCCGGACTTTTCGCTTTCTAGACAGGCGCGTTACCTTAGACCACCGATCCACTTAGATAAGATATACCATCAGGACCAACTGCTGTCTTGTTATGTGAAAACGAATCTAACGTTTCAATGAATTTGTCATATTGAAAGGGATCATTCAAATAATCAGCATTATATGATGATGGATTTTCTGATTTGTTTAGCTTTTCTAATGAGTCATTACTTTTGAAGTCTGACTGAAGCTTTAAGGATGAACTATTTTTGAAAACATTGTGACCAAGGCTTCTGCTTTTTCAACTGTGCTTCATCATCATTAACCATTACATCCAGTGGTGTGTAGGGCAGCAACAAAGCACTTCCACTCCTGCCTATCCTGGGCTAACCTAGTTACTGATCCCCAAGAGTGCTGCATGGCCTTCATCTCACTTTCTACAGTCCTCCTCCACGTTGCTTTTGATCTCCCTTTCTTTCTCCTTTTCCTTCTGGGGTCCAGTGCAATGCTGTTCTTGTGATTGACTGTGGGTCTCTTCGGAGGATGTGCCCAATCCACTTCCACCGTTGTCTGGTGATGATGGTTCCCATGTCTTCTTGCCTGCATCTCCGTAGTAGGTCTTCATTGGAGATCTTCTCTGGCCAAAAGATCTGAAGAATTCTTCGGAGGCATACGGTGTGAAAGGATCGAAGTTTGGTAAGATCCGCTTCCGTCATCCTCCAGCACTCAGAACCATACAGGAGCATAGATACAACACAGCTCTGGTATAGCTTCAGCTTGGTGTTGGTGCTGTACTGAGTTGATCTCCAGATATTGTTCATCTCCCTAAAACCACTCCTGGCCTTGCCCAGTCTGTTGTGGATGTCTTGTTTTGTGCCGCCCTCTGGTTTGATGATGCTGCCAAGGTATGTGAACTTGTCTGTCTGGCGCAGGTCAGTTCCATTCACTTTTACAGGGCTGGTGTGTTCACATTGAGCGACATTGTCTCTGTTTTCTTGGTGCAAATACGAAGCACCACTTGCTGTCCGAATGTTTGGAGTCTGCTGGTCTTCTCCTGGATATGTTGGTGTGTGTGGGACAGCAGCGCCAGGTCATCCGCAAAGTCAAGGTCGTCTAGTGTTGAGAACAGGCTCCAGCGAATCCCTCTTAGGGTGTCTTCTGTCATCTTCCTCATCACCCAATCAATGGCCAAATTGAAGAGAACTGCCGACATCACACATCCTTGTCTTACTCCAGTCTTGACTTCGAAGACAGTGTTGCTATGGCCCACAGAGCACCTAAAGTTGTCGTAGAAGCTCTTGATAAGGTGTACCAGTTTCGATGGAATGCCATAGTGTCGAAGGATACTCCAAAAGCTGTCTCTGTGTATGCTGTAAAATGCCTTTTCGAAGTCCACAAAATTCACATACAGTTGTCTTTGCCACTCTGTGCACTGATCGATGATGTTTCTCAGCGTGAATATCTGGTCTATACATCCTCGTTGCTTCCTGAACCCTGCTTGTTCCTTCCTCAGTACATCATCCACAGCGTCTGATATTCTTCTGATGATGACCTTGGCCAGTATCTTGCTTGGCACAGACAAAATAGTGATTCCCCTCCAGTTGTTGCAGTTGCTCAGGGTTCCTTTCTTGGGGATTTTGACTATCACTCCCTTGGTCCAATCGTCAGGTACCTTCTCGTTCTTCCATGCAGCTGTGAACAATGGTTGCAGTATGTCAGCTGCTAGTGCAGAATCTGCCCTGAACAGTTCGGCACCAAGGTTCAACTGTGCTTGGAAATCCATTATTTTCAAACTTGATTGGGTATGATGGGAGTTGAAATCTATTTTTCATTTTAGTAACTTTCCTCCAAACTTTATGTAAGTCCTTGGATTCTTATACTTCATTTGTACAGAATTCTGTCAAATACTTGTTTTTCGCCTGAGTATTTATTTTTTTACAATGACATTTAGCACATTTCATACGAATAACGTTATCTTCTGATTGATCTTTTAACCATGTTTTGTGCTGTTCCTTTTGATAGTTTACTGCTTCTTCACATGCTTTAGTCCACCATCTATTGCCTGATTGCTTTCCATTCTTGCTGGTTTTGCGTTTGGGGATGGAAAACTCAGCTGCTAGCATGAGCTTTGCCACAAAGGGTTTTAAATAGAATTTATCAACATCATCCTCTGCAATCGCTTCAATATCAATAGCTTGCAGAAATGATTGAAAAATACTCCATTTAGCCAGTTTGTATATAAATTGAGGGATTTTATCTTCTATATGTGGTAGATCTGATGTGGCAAGGTCCTCAAATGACAATGTAATAGGAAAAAGATCACTTCCGAGACAATCTTCTTCAACATTCCAGGTGCAATTATTTGCTAACCCTGGAGATATCAAAGCTAAATCAATGGCACTGGGTTTATGAGTAGGAACATCAGGGATTCTTGTTACTCTACCATCATTTAATAAGCAAAGCTTTGAATCAGTTTTTTTTTAAAAAGATTGCTGGAGGGTAGAGCCCCAGAATCCCAAAAAGGAGCAGAGAATTTAAATCTCCCAAATGATCCTTAAAGTTTTTGAAGTCTGTGTTTTTTAACCATCAGTGTTTTTATCTTTTTGGGCTTTTGGGGAAATATACAGGAAATATATTTAATATTTTATCTTTTTCATTTTAACTGTCACACCCGTAGATAAATATAGCTGTACTTTTCACAATAGGAGATATAACAGCTTTTCTAAACTAACCCCGCTGTTTTTATGGCAGATTTCACTTTAAATTTTATCACAATGAATAAGGTGGGGAAAATAATTGCCAATTTTGGCATTTTCTCTTTTTTCCATATTCAAAAAATGGGGGTGCTAATATAGCATAATTTTCAGTTGTTAAAAAATTTAGTAAACCCCAAAAGATTGGGGGCATCTCCGAGCGTTCCCCGCAAAATTTTAAAAAACCTTAAAAAATGTAATGTCATGTCCAACTTTCTTTTATTTTAAATTTTGTTTTTTTTATACAGTATACATATTGTAGTCAATTGGTTTTAGTCGCAAAATTTTTACCTGTGAAAAAACCCCCACTCACACAACACAAAAGGGTAAATGACAGTAAGGGTGGGGTTGGGTAGAAAATTTAAAACACGTCCGTGTTGCAAAACACGTAGAAAGTTTAAAAGGAGAATCCTGGGAAAGAATGTGGTGGTGGAGAGATCCGATCGAAAAGAATTTACTGCAAAAGGGAAGTGGGTCTGAGGGAAAATCCCTGCTGAGGGCGTCATGGTTACAAAACCCTGAGCTGGTCGGGGGCTGCTTTTGTATATACCAAAGCGGGGGTCAGGCTCGGGAACATTCATTATTTTACTGCAAGTAAAAAAAAAGTGGACGAAAACTGCTCCGACCTTTTAACAAAGAAACCCCAGGGAATCCAGAAGCCTTAAAAGGGGGAAGTCAGAGGGCTGACAACTTTCCCAGCTGAGTTGATTCAAGCTGGAGGGGAAGCCATAAACCGCGCCCTACTAAGAATCTGCAACAAGATCTGGCAGACAGGAAAATAGCCAACCCCAAATGGACACAGTCACTCATCATCACCCTCCCCAAGAAAGGAATCTAAAACCCAATGCCACAATTACCGCACAATCAGCCTCATATGCCACCCAGCAAGGTCATGCTGCAGATAATTTGAATAGACTGAACCACAAGCAGAGACCATCATTGCTGAGAACAAGCAGGTTTCAGAGCAGGGCGCAGCACAACAGAACAGATATTAAAACCTCAGAATACTATGTGAGCGGTACCTCAACATCAACAAGAACCTTTACCACGTATTTATTCGATTTTAAAAAGGGCATTTGACAGGGTTTTGGCATGCAGCTTTGGGGGCAACCATGAATTTGTACAGCATCAATGAAAACCCTTTATCAGAGTCCTCAAACAGCTGTACAGCAGGCCACCAGTGCAGTGTACTACAACAACAAAAATTGGAGAATGGTTTCGAACAAAAAGTTGGAGTAAGGCAGGGCTCCTACTCTCACCCACTCTTTTCAACATCTTCCTTGAGAGAATCATGGCTGATCCCACGGGAAACATCATGAAGGACCCTCAGCATTGGTGGCAGAACATCACAAACCTCCGCTTCGCAGATGACATTGATGGAATAGCGGGAAATCAGAAAAGGAGCTTGCCAGCCTAACAGAACACTTGAATAAGGCCTCCAAAACATACGGCATGGAAATCAGTGCAGAGAAGACCAAACTATGACTAATAACACCAACGGCATTAGCACTGATATCAGGGTTAATGACCAGAAGCGGGAAAACATTCAAAGCTTCAAGTACCTGGGAGCCATTGAAATCAGACCAGGGATCCAAGCCAGAAGTAGTATGCAGGACTGCACAGACAATAACAGCTTTGTCAAAACTAAACACCATCTGGAGAGATAAAAATATCTCACTTATCTCCAAGACAGTCTAATGCGCTCCCTTGTCATATCCATATTTCTGTATGCCTGTGAATCATGGACCCTGACTGCAGATTTGGAGAGAAAAAGTACAGGCGGTGGAGATGAGATGCTTCGGGAGATCCTTGGCCTCCTACAAAGGGCCACATAAGCAACGAAAAACGTGCATAACAGAATCCACAACATTACCCTTTGAGAACCCTTCTAAAGATCGTGAAAAAACCCTAAACTAAATGGTATGGGATTCACAAATCCAAAAGACTTGCAAAAACAGTTTTACAAGGCACTGTCCCCAAAGGGGGAAGAAGAAAGGCAGACCAAGGAAAAACGGGAGGATAACTCACGAATGGGGCAGGGCCCGAACTCAACAAAAACCCTTGAGAAAGGGAAACAGAGAGAGGAAAAGGGAGGGAACGGTTTTAGGGTTTTTTGAGGGTGCCCCCACGGGCGCACACTACGGACAGATAGATAGAAGATAGAATAAAAAAAAACACCCCGGAATGAGGTTTATGTAAAAATTCGCTAAGAAAAGGTTTTGTCAAAGGGAAAATTTATATGTACAAGAAAAAAATAAAAACAAACCCCTTTCCACCCCCCCCCCCCACAAGAAAAAAAGCCGTACTCTTACGATAAAACAATAAAATAACAACACCACACTACCAAAAACAAATACAAAGAACATAATACCTAAAAAAAC
>CM054138.1:14946827-14992439 GCA_028751875.1 Rapana venosa | reverse complement strand
CTACAAAAAGAACAAGGGCCAGGTAAGGTGAGGTGAGTTCACAACTTCAAAAGATGGGAGAAAACAAAGGGAAATACAGATAACGAGCAACCAAAGTGCTTTGTAACACAATGCCACCTCCACGGAACCCCGGGGGAAAGATAAATTTGTCCAGGGTCATTTTTTAATCTTTGGTTCATCCTAGTGGTTTAGCCAATTTCTGTAAAAAAAAGTTAGATCTAGGTTGTTTCAGAAAAAAAAATCAAAATAAGTCAGCTTTGCCACGGGGCAGACAGTTTGCCCGTTTATAACCATAGGGAGAAGGTTTGGGGGAGGAAAGGTTGGAGAAACTGGGTCCCTATGACTATCTGGGGAACAGATGAGGGAGGGTAAGATTGACAGTGGAAGGGGCAGATATTTTGGATTTGGTCAGGTAGGAAAAGGGTGAACAAATTGGACATTGGGGGGATTTAAGTCTCTCGATCATACAAAACTTAGGGATAAACCCGGGATCAACACACACAAAGTTAAACGGGTGGAACCAGAAAGCGGGGCATGTTGTGGCGGGAAACATTGTTCCAAAGTGACGTCAAAAATGGGGGAGCAATGTCGGGGATCACACTGCAGTCGATGACGTTCCCGACGTGGTCCTCTTCTTTTTTTTTAAAGGGCGGGGAATTCCAAGATTTACAATTCTCGCGGAAAGTCGTTTTTTGCATGTGGGGAAACCAGTGAGGAAAAAGCTTTCAAGTCTTTGCATTAATCTTGGGAGTGGATAAGGAACACAGAGCGGGGTGGGGGGGGTGGTTTGGGATCGTAATCACTGAAAATTTCCGGGCTGCAGCAGGTCAGGGTATAAGGGGAAAAGACAAGCACAATCCGTAAACACAAATCATCAGTCAATGAAATTTTGAAAATAAATATCAAATGAAGACAAGTAAATTGAAATAATCAAATGTCAAACAATGCCAAAGAAAACGCTAACCCTCGATTCCGGTGTTGTAACAAAAACACAGATAAAAAATTCCAGGAAAACTGGGAGAAACACACAAACACACCCAAAAAACACAAAAATGCACCATGCAGCCGCCACCAAAAGGGTGAAAAAATTTCAATTTACTTTTTAATAACCCCAAACATTGTCAAAAAATTTCATTTCTATGCAGATAAACATTGTTTTTGGGATAAATTTACCAAAAACGTAAATCCACTGGGGCCCTTTTAACTACACCAAAAAAAATATACCAATTTTGAACTTGACAAACATACAATTTTTTAAAAGGAAAAGGGACTTTTTCCTTTAGAAAAAGAACAATCAAACGCTTTTTTTTTCAGGGGGTAGAATCCAGAAAATTTTCCAAATTCACTGTTAGGGGTTTTGTGCTGAAATACGAAGCGTTTTTTCTTGCGTTTCTTTCCCCAAAACTGTCCGGGCACTCTATTGACCCCCCCCGAGCAAAGCCAAAAAAATTTGAGTTTTCAAAGATTGTTACAACAACACGGGGACGGGACACAAACACTTCATTGCTTTCTTCTTCTCTTTCGTTCCACGACAACACACAAAATTTTCCTTCAGCCCCCCCAACAGTATTAAAAAATCCAGCTCTGATTTCAAAAGTTTAAAAAACTTGCACTTGGAGCCCCAGCCATTCGGCTTTTTTGGGAAGGGGAGGTTTGTGATCGTTCTCCACCAAGCTACAACCTCAGTTTCCAGGCACACCATATCCTCAAGGAAATGTTGAAAAGGGGGTTAGATAACAGCCCGCCTTACCCAACTTTTTGTTGAAACCATTTCCCAATTTTTGTTGTAGTAACGCACTGGGGGCCTCGCACAGCTGTTGATGACCTGACGGGTTTTTCATTGATGCGTACAATTCAGTTCCCACAAAGTCATCCCAAAAACCCCCTTAAAAAATGCCTCTTAAAATCGAAAAATACGGGTATAGGCCTTGTTGATGTTAAAGGTACCGCTCACAAAGTATTCTGAGTTAATACTTTTTCTTTTTGCCGCCCTGCTCTAAAACCTGCTTTTCCCAGCAAGATGGCCTGCTTGGGGCTTATTCTTTTAAAATTTTACTGCACATACCTTTTTTGGTGACATATGGGGCTGTTTTGGGGTTTTAGGGCATTTTTAATTTCCTTTTTTGGGGGAGGTGATGATGACGACTGCGTCCAGGGTGTTGCCATTTCCCTTCTCCAGATCTGTTCGTTTTTAGAGGGCCTGATCAGGCTTCCCCTCCACTTGGCCCAAAAAACCCCGGGGAATGTTCACCCCCGATTTCCCCTTTTTTTCCGACTGCCATTTTACGCTGAAAATAAATAATTCCCCCTGCCCATTATGCCTGTCAATCTTAATTTTCGAATTCTAAATCTTGTTTCATGCGCTTTAAACTACGACCAAAAAACAAGAATGAAATGACAACAGAAAAAAAGCCATCCTTACATCTGTTGTCAGTTAAAATTTGGGAGTAAAAATTCTTCTGGGTTCCTTCATAATTGGGGGTTATTCCCAAGAAAGATAACAAGCTGCCAAAAAGCCTCCCAATTCTATACAGAAACTCTCCTATTTTTTAGATCTACAAAGTTACGGGGCATAAGAAAAAATCTTTCCCATCCTTTTGTGACATTCTCAAAAAATCAGTTCCAATACTTTAAAAACTTGGGGGAAAGTGCTTTTACAAATTTTTCTGGGATTTCTCTAATGTCCCAGACATACTACCATTTTAATGAGGTTTCCTTAAAAAGCTCTCCTTACGAAATTTTGCAAAAAAATTTAATGCTTTTTTTGGGTGAACAAATCACAGTGAATCATTTCCTGTGCGCTGCTCATTAACACACTGCCAGTTTTACAAAAGCTTGGCACTGTCAACTGCCCCAAATTACTCTGAAGCACTTTTTTAAAACTATTGGCTCTTTTAGATTTCCCCTTTTATTTTTTAACACCCTTGGAAAAAATTGATTAACTACTAGTAAAGATTCACAATAATTTTTTTTTTTTAAACTATTATGTTATTCCAGTAAAATTCAGCTTTTCCCCTAGTTTTTTTTCCCACTTTATTTTAAAAAATTCTTTAAAAATATTTTTTTTTTAACACATTTACTTACACACACAACACACCACACACAAAACCCCCACACACACCAAACACACCAACCACACACCTCTCTCCTCTCTCTCTCCTCCTCCTCACTCACCTCCTCTCTCCTCTCCCCTCTCTCTCCTCCCTTCCCCTCCTCTCTCCTCCTTTCCCTCCTTCTTCCCCCATCTTCTCTCCTCCTCCTTACATTTTTTCCTTTTAGTTTTTCATTTCCCTTTTAAAAAAGGGTAATTATGATAAGATTATGAATAAAAAGCCCCTCATTATCTTTGCAAGGTTTTCCCCTTTAAAACTTTCAAAAGGTTTTTTGTTACCCCCGTCCCAAAACCAATCTTTTATGTCATCCCCTGTTTTTCTCACAAATTAAGAACGAAAAACCCAGTCATAAAAGGAAAAAACCTACACTTTTAAAAAACACCACCACATTTTAATTTTCTTAATACATTTGGTCGCGTGCTTGTTGAACCTGTGTGTGTGAGTGTGTGGGCGGCAAGCCGCGCAAATGGTTGATATGTGTGTGATGGGGTTTTTGGTAAGTGTGTGTGTGTTTTGTTTTGGGGTGTGGGGGTGTGTTTGGTGTGTGTGTGTGTGTTGTGTGTTTGTGTTTTGTCTTTATACTCGTGGTTTTTTTTTCTCGGCCAAATAAGTTCATTGTTTGGTTTTGACGGGGTAATTGTGGTTAGTATTTTGATATTATGACATAAGCGTTATAATAAATTAAAATTACATGTCATGGGTTTTTATCCGACATTTTTATATTTGGGGCAAGCTCGCACTGTTGGGTGTTTCCCTGCATATTTTTTCGTATGGGGTGTGGTGTGTTTTGGGGTGCGCCGTCGTGCGCCCGCCGTGCGTGCGTCGGCGGCGTGCGGCGTGGGTGGGGTGGTTTTTGGTTTGTTTTTGTTGATTTTGGGGGGAGGGGTTTTCTTTTAGGGGGGGGGTGTTCAAGGAGGGAGTTTTAGTGTTTTAATTGTTTTGTCATTATTTTAATGGGTTTTCTTATGTGGCTTTCATTTATTTTTATACTTCATCAATAAATTTATTGCATTTTAATGATTATTTCTTTCTTTTGGGGGACATTATTTTTTTTGTTGATTTTTTGGGGTTTTATTCATGTTTGTTTCATTTTTTTTCCCCCCATGACGCCGGGTGTAAAGAAGCCTCTGGCTTATCCAAATTTCCCCATTTAAAAAAATTTTGAGTCGAGTTTGAGTTCTCCCCTCCCTTCCCCCTTATTCTGTATCCCTTTTCGGGTGAACTAAAAACCCCAGGCCCCCGTTGCGAAAAGCACCAGAACATCTTGCGCACAAAGTTTTTAAAACCTTTTCCGCGTTTCTAAAAGTAGGGCCCTTTTGTGCCGGGGGGAAAAAAATTTAACCAAAATTTTCAAAACCGCATAAAACAAAGGGGGCTGGAGTAAAAAAAAAAACACAAAAATGTTTTTTTTCCATTATCCCGAAAAAAAAAGAATAAAATCAAAATAAAATAAATAATACCCCCCCTCCCCCTGATTTTTTTCTATTACCCCACTTTTAACTTACACATTCTCATTTCCCCAACCTGCATACACCCCTCCCCCACCCTTTTTTTTTTAAACTTTTCCCCCCATGTCTAATACCACATGAATTTTGGGAAAGGGCGGAAAGCAAAAACAACAGCCCCCCCCCCCCCCCCCCCTCTCCCTCCCCCCCCCCCCCCCCCCCCCACCACACTCCCCTCACTCACCCCCTTTACCACACAAAAACACCCTGCCCAGAGTCCTCTTTTTGACTCCACCAAAAATTTAAAATAGTATTTGCAAAACCTCCCTTCCAAAACCCCCCTCCCTTTTTTCCCAACTTGTTTACAATATCAAATTTAAACTGGCAAAAGGTCGGGAAATTTTTTATTGTGGGAAAAAAAATCAGATCCCCTTTTTTTTTCATTTAAAAAAATTCCCCAAAAATCAAGTGGGTTTTGGGAAAGCGTTTTCAAAAAAGGGGCACTTTGTGCTGTAATAAAACTTTTTAATTCTCACCAATGTAATGTTTTCACACAAATTTAAAAAACCCTTTCCCTTTTTTTTTTTCACCCCAAATTTAAAAAGTTCAACGATTGTTTTGCCTATTTATGCACAAAAAGCCTCACACCCCTCAAAAACACAAAACGCTCCCCATATAAACAAATTAAAATACTGGCAGTTTTTTTTTAAAAAGCAAAGCATTGTATATTTCCCAATAAATTTTCTCGAAAGGGAATTTTAAATTTTAAATCCCATGGATTTAAAAAACAATTTTTCTAGTACCGGGTTTTCAAAAGCCCTACTGATACAAAAAAAAATTTTCTCAATATCCAGAAAAGACAAGTAAACCTTTTTCCCGTTTTTTTTTTTTCTTTATTTTTTTTTCCCCTTTTTTCCCGCAAACATTTTTTAAGCTAAGAAAAAACCCTTTATGAAGAGAAAAAAGGAAAAATCATGTTTTTTAAAACATGTCGATGTTTTTAAAAAAATTCAACCAAAATTTCCCAAAATAAAATCCCCCTGCATGACGTTTTTAAAAACCCAACCCAAAGGGTTTTTGTGTGAGAAAGCATTGTCTTTTGAGCGCCCTCCAGTATTCTTTTTTTTTAAAGTGCTAAATGGGGAATCGTAGCACGTTTAACTGTTCGATTTTTTTGCTTTTTTTTTGGGGCAAACTTTTACCTAGTTGGAAGTTATTCATTTTTCCCCCAATTTAGAGATTTTTTTCAAAAATTTTTCTCCTTTTATCACCCACCTAAGTTTTTTTTTTGTTTTAAAGTCCATTTTTTACCCCGGGGATAAAGACTACCCGCATTTAAACCCACTTCCCCCTCTTTTTCCCCCACCACCCCCCCCCCCCCCCCCTCCCTCTCTCTCCTCTCTCCCCCCCTCCCTCCTCAATCCTCTTCTCTCTTCTCTTTTCTCTTTTCTCCCCTCCCCTCTCTCTCTCCAAAAAGTATAATTTGAAAATTAAAACTCACAACTAACTACAGTAGAGGTTTTTCCCGGGGAAGAATATATAACCTCCCAACTGATGTATGTTTTTGCTGAGAGTCATATAAAACTTCCCTTTCATGCATACCTATTCCTCTCTTTTTAAACAGGTCAATAAGAAATTTGGGCAATCAACAATAAATGGGGGGTTGAAAGGGATTGAGAACAGCAACATGTCACCATCTTTAGAGTATTTGGTATTTCATGCATGTACCTCAGTTTAATATATTAAAAATTTCTACTCTCCGTAAGCAAAAAATGTTTTTAAAGTGTGTTTTCTTCTTTTTGGGAAAATGCATACAATTCATCAATTTAGCATTAATTTCATGCGACGACAATGCCAGATTGGAATCGAAACATTTTACATCAACGGAGAGCAATTTTGATCTTCATTGTTTTTCACATCTGTGTAATCAATGTCAAAGTTAGCTAAAAGAGTTCCATTAGTTAAATTGTCGGCCTTCCTACAACATTACAAGCTTCAACTTCTCACTCCGAGAAACTTAGCCGAAACTCAGCAGGGTATTAAACACTTTACCACACCCGGGTAAACATTTAAAATTTTTCAAGAGTTTTTTTTAAAACCTCATGATTATCGAAAAAAGGGAATTTAAGGGGTTTACGCTTTCAAATGAGAAAAACAAAAACCCCTTTGATAAAGCTCTAAAACTGGGAAAAAGGGGTGATAATTAATATTACGGGGCAATATTTAACATGAAAAAACGATAAATTAAAATAAAATCATTCAGGCTTAAAATTAAAATGAAATTACTGAAAGCACTCACTGTAAGTTTTCTCTTTCTAATTTTTTTTTGTTGTCTTATCAAGTCAAAAACACTTCAATCATCCCATAGGGAAAATTAAAATCGGCAGCGACTGAACTAAAAGAAATCTCAAAACAAAAAAAAAGCAACATTTCATATTGTTAAAAAAACTTTCCAAAATGATTTCCCAAATAAAAATGTCCCGAACACACACACATCAAACACACACACGCGCGTGCGCCACAACAAAACACAACGCACGCACCCACACACACACACACACACACACACACCCCACACACCAACACACAACCCCAATTGGGACACAAGTTAAAAAAAAAACCATTGATAAAACATCAAAATTTTTTTATTACGCACGCACAACCAACACGTCCCCACGCACGGCTGCGTGTCGAACATACCCACGCACACCCACACACCAAATAAAAACTCAATTTTTTAAAAGACCACTGAAAAAGAAGACAGATTTTATGTCACACACACATAAAAAAAATTAGTTTTGACTCACTCATAACAATACAATCAGGCAATAATTCAGAAAAATGTAAAAACTTATCAACATCATTGTAAATCAAATTCAAAGCTTACGAAACAAAAAAATTTCTTTTTTTGTTTTTTTGCGAGGACACTAAAAACGGGGTTCTAAGGAAACAGAAATTCGGGAAACAAAGCAGGGGAAGGCACCAAAAGGCAGTGGCTTTGCGTAAAAGCTGCGATTGCAAAAAGAAATGAACCTTTTTGTTCTTTCCCAATTTTTTTTTAGAAAATTTGTTACAATTATTTGCAGCCAAATTCTTGTTTTTTGGCCGTCAGGCCGGGCTTTATACTTTTCTTGATTAAACCACGACGCGGGGGCAACAGCAAAGTGAGGGGCTTATAAACCATGGTTTCCCCCTCCCATGGAATTCCACTTTAAAGCTTGTCTTTTAGGATCGACTGTGACTCTCTACTAGGAGCTTACTCGCACGTCCTTATTGCTGCAGCCCTGGGTAATTCCCCCTTTGGGGAGAACATCTCCAACCTGACCCCCTTATGCCCATTGGCTGAAAAGGGGTTTGGGTGGACTTGCAAGGCATCTCCACATAATAAAAATTCCCCAAAATTTCCGAAACAGCAGCGCCTCCTCTCTTTTTTGGGGGGTCATCGTCGAACACGACGGACAACATAAAAATCTTTTTTAAACCTAGGTTGTTGTACTAACAAATAAAGAAAAAACTTAGAACACCTTATGTAAGATTTGAAAAACAAGGAAAGAATCTTTTTGTCACAAAAAAAGATTAAGTTTCCCAGAAAATACAAACGTTGTTGTCCCTTTTTGACAATACGTCATGTTAACGTCCCATTAATTTGTGGTAAAAAAACAATCCCAATACTTATAGTTCGAAACTTTTTTCAACTTCCTGTTTAGGGAAATAATATTTTAGGAGTATGCCCATCTTCTGAATCGATAGGCAAAATTTAGTTTAAAAACATTTACTCCAATAGGACCTCACAAACAGTGACGAACTCGTGGGGGCTGACCGTGGTTAAACTGACCCGGGATAAGAAATAACAGAGCACTGCGTCTGTAAATTTTTTAACCAAAAGGAATTGCCATAGTTCCACTCACTCACTTTTATAGAATGTCAGAAGGGGTAAAGGGGACGAAAACCCCTGGGAAACCAGCATAAATCAAAAACCAATGAAGATACGTTGGCCAAAACAGCTGTGGCTTTTGGTTAAAATTCAATCAGCAAACGAACAAGCTGTTTTTCTATTTCAAATTTTGAAATTATTTGTTAACCAAACGTGACGCATTGTTAAAAGCAAACTAAACGCAAACACTATTCTGCATGATTCGGGTTTTCCAAGGGGAAAAAAACTTTTTCAAAATAATATTTGGCATCTTCACATCCTTCGAGCCCTGTCCCAAATTGAAGGGGTAAAGGGCCTTTTCTCTGTACGGAAAAGAAAGAAAATTTTACGATCTTTTTTAGCTTTTTTATCACAAGAGAGTGAGAGATACACCTAAAAACGTTTGGCCAGAAGGGTTGGTTTCTTTGGAAGACGTATTTCACGGGAAATTTTTCCCAAAAAAAGGGAACGACAAGTATCCAGTGAGGCCTGGAACAGGTTTGAAGGACACTGGGAAGCTCATAGGCAAATTTCAGGGTTCTTTCCCCATAACCATCTGGTCTGGGGAAAATTTTTTAATATTATTGCCTTTAAGTGCTTTTCGATAACTCTTCATCAACAATGACGCTATTCCCAAAAACTAGGGGGCTTCATCATTTATTTTTATCTAGAAATCACTTTTCAAACGAGTAAAAATTTTTAAAGGGGTGGGAACTTATCCCAAAACCCCCCAAACTGACTTTTACCTAGTTGGACAACTACCATGTTACTGCAGACATATTTTTTTATACCCTGCCAGCAGCACGAAAATTTTTCCCGAAAAAGTCTTCTACTTTTTTATAAAATTTGTCTCCCTGTGCAACAAAAACTATGGGTTCTTTTACTTCCTTCTTTTGTTGTTCGTACCTGTGTAAAAAAACTTCTTTTTTTTTAAAACACTTTCAAACCTTGTAAAACCCCCGCTTTTTATTGGGGTAAAGGTCATCTCCTTATTTGGGAAAGACACAATTAAAAACAAAATGAAAAATAAGAACAAATAAATCATAGCTATTTAACTAACACTATTATAAAACAAATTTTCCCTCATGCAACCAAAACACCTTGCAACAGCAATACTCAGTCCATTTTATTGTGGTCCTATATGGGGGAAGGGGCTGAAACACGAAAGGGAAATAGGGCAAAAAAGAACACATTGTGGTGGATATCCCCGGGAGGCAAAGGCAAAAAGGGGTCAAGGGGCCTGTACTCCCCTACACGGGCTAGGGGGCTTATTTCTCGGTAGGGGAGGTCACTACTGTTTTATATTCTTCACAGTTTACTAAGAGAACACTTTGAAATCCCAGATGAAATAGGGGGATCAGGGATATAAATCAGCACAAAAGGATCAATAAGTTCTGTTTTCTAGCTACTTTTGCTTTGGGGTGGATTAAAAACCAAAATAAAAAAAATATTGCGGAATTCCCGTTTTAAATAGAAAGGGGAGAGAAAAGAGAGCAGTTCAATTCCTCCACGATAGCATTGTTCTAATTTTAAACATCTTTACCCAAGCTCGTTGATTAAAGCTCAAACCTCCAGGGGGCCTTCAACCGAAGGGTTTTTACCAAAACTTTTAAAGAGGTCGCTGTTCATACAGCGGGACTCAGCCAGTTTTGGGAAAGGGAAGAAAACCGCTTTGTTGTACTGGTGCATGTACTGAGTTCTTAAGCTCGTCTGTTTTTTTAAACGTAGGACTGACATGTGTAGGACACGTTGGTACTGAGTTTTTATTATTTACATTTTTGAGTCTTGTTTCACACCCCCTTTCTTTCCCCCGCTTTCTTTTTTTTAGGTTTTTTCCCCGCTTTATCGTTTTAGTTGCTGATGGTAAAAATTTTACATGAAATTGTTCTTTTGCCTTCACTAACACACGGCTGTTTTCCCCCAGAAAGAAAAAATTTTTCCAGGGGACGACGACCGCCATGGCTGTGCCGTTAGGCCAACCTCGCACCAATCAGTGACGCTAGAAGAAGCAACAAGTAAGTGAATATTAACTGATACATTCCCAGCATTGTTGCTGTTATTACTGACACACCAGACACAACTCGCAGAACTTGGAGCTGATAAGACAGGAAATATAACGAAAACAAGATAATTTAAAAAATCACCTGTCAGTAGAGAGTGTCGCCACTCGAGCAGTGCCACCTATAGCGCCACTGAAAGGCTCTATTGGGTGGGATCACGCACTGGGATGCAGTATAGATACAGCGTAGTGCCCGGTCTTTTCCTGTGCTTGTACTGTACATGAAGCCTGCCCACTGGCCACAGCTAACACTTTCCTTCTCAGAGCAGCTCATTTTATTTTGGAATAAGATGCATGCAGGAGTGGGAATCTCGTGTTTCCAAACTCAATGGACGCTGACATGAATAATGGGATCTTGTGTACATTTGATCTTCTATATGCATAACATACATACTATATATACAATATATGTGAATGGAATTATGGCACTAGCAGGTCTGCATTTAAAGCTGACCTGAGACTGTACAAGTGAGAGATCATAGAATCTTAAAAAAATATTCCCCATCCTTAATTCACCAGATACCACTGTCAAAATTCAAACCCATGACTTCATAGTATAGACCAATGGGATTGAAATCAATTTTTGTTTGCTGCCTCATCTTCTGTGACGTCCCCGCCCTGCTGTTCCCACGCCGCTCATTTAATCTCCCCGCCACAACTAACCCAGATTTGTTATGTCTCATCCTCAGGTCGGAAGTCCACAGGAGCCCATCACTATCTGGCCGCCGTGGGGCCACCAGCCAGAGGGCCCTGCACTGCTTCTGGTCACTTTGTGGTGTTTCAGTGTGCCTGTTCTGAGCTAACATACGCAGGACACCACCTACTAACCCCCTACTAACGACAGTATTAGCTCAGTCGTGAGCCAGACAGAGTGAGTTGCCCACCCAGGTGGCAACCACTACAACGTCCCTCCAACGACTGTTCCCCGCGAACCTCCAACCCCAAAGGCTTTGACACAAACTCACCACAGCACAGATGTGTATGGCAAACCGAATCTGAGGTCACCATGAGACCAGACCAACTGGCACCACTGAATCAGAGGCAGTTTGTTTGTTTTTTTATTCCATGATGATCAATGACAATGAGGATGACGTAATTATGCTGCTGTGGAAGTGCATATTTATGTTTTTGAGACTACTTGACAGGGCTGTATTCTACGCTTACTATCATAATATATCCCAGCGTCAACCGGCCCGAGAGATACAGACACCTGCAGTGTGGTCAGGTAATTTGAGCAACACTACTCAAACTCGCATCCGTTAAGTGATGAAGCTCGACTGTGTGGTCCCAGTCTTTCCACTGAGACCCACTCACTCTGGATAGGAGCCGCCGAGTCCGAAAAATCACTATGACTCTTATGGGAATCGAACCCGCGACCTTCCAGTCCGTAACCCAAGGCGCTAACCATTGCGCCATGGCGGCTGGTCGAAATCAAATGGTCTTATCACTAGGCCTGCCTACAGCCAGCTATAAACTTGTATAACATCTGTCTCAGTGTCTGTTTACTTATAACAACGTGCAATCTCTACTCATGCTAATTCAAAAATGGGGAACGGTACAGACAGATCATATGCCTATCTTTCGGCTTACAAAGGTATGTATACATGACATGCATAGTTTCCTTTGCAGATTAAACAAATGTATCACTACCATTGGCATCAGGGCTTGTTGATATGCTGATAAAGCCATTTTTAAATTTATTTTTATTTATTTATTTATTTATATTATTCTTTATATCGAGGATAATGGAATAAGCACTGTGTGCTTTTTTTTTACATCTAATCCCCGTGTGTATGCGATTTTGTAAAATTCTGTCATCTGTTCCCACCAGCACACAACGACCTACTCTTATGAAAAGCGAACAGGATTTAACGTATGGGCAAGATGTTCTGCGTGCGTTTGCACACGGGGCCCTCGGTTATAGTCTCATCCGAAGGACATTTGGAGAGAGTGGAGTACTGCACTAATGTTAACTCCAGAGGAAAATATCCCCTTCAATGGGAATCAAACCCGAGTCGTCAGATTGTAACGCAATGTTCTAACCACTAGCTATCCCGTCCCCCATTAAAGTAGTAGCGGCAGCCAAAAATGTATATAGAATTGTGTACATAAAATGGTATTTTTAAAAAGAACTTTTAAAACAAACACAACAACAACAACAAATTATGTAATATCTATCTCTATTTTATGAAAAGTTATGGGTACTGAAGATGGAAGTACATTTTTCGGCAGCTTTAAACCGTATGAAAGCCTTGTTTGGAAAGTAACCTATTGTGGGAAAGCACTACAATCACACTCATGCAGATTTCTACATACAATATCTATAATACTGATAGGGACAGGGGATGTATGTTAGGACACTGGCACTCCACAACTCAAAGGAATGATGTGAAGGCCACGCAGGGGTGTTATGGTTAACACTTTTTTTTTTCATCTACCAAAACACACACAACCTGAAACAACATAAGATTCTGGTAACTACTCTATCCACATTTAACTAGGTATTCATGAAAGGCACACACAGCAAATAGCTATATCGTCGTCTAGCCGAATGTAAGAAACCATATCCCTTTCATCATTTATACCAAAATACCAAGTTAATAATAGGGAACCAACAGAGAGTATACAATTGTAAATCCAACAATCAGAGACTACAATTAATTAGGAAAATCCTTTCCTCGGTACTCTCGACTGACATCTTAATAATGTCCAACAGAACTTAGTCTATTCTCTGATCTCTTTCATAACATTGGTCCCTATCATACCTCATGGATATTGTAGCACCAGAGAGAGAGGAGAGAGAGAGAGAGAGAGAGAGAGAGAGAGAGAGAGAGAGAGAGAGAGACAGAGAGAGACAGAGAGAGAGAGACAGAGACACACAGAGACAGACAGTGGTAGAGAGGCAGAGACAGAGCAAACATAATCTAGATTGTCACAGAAATCACAAACAAAATTGTCAACTTTCCACACAAATGACTGACCACACACATAACCAAACCCTAGCCTAACATCTTTAACAGCTTCATTACCACAGGGCGCCCAGCTAGGCCTAGTCCTGTTACAGCATTCAGGTCCTGGGCTAACGTTCACATCTTCAACTCAGTCACTTCACTCCACAGTCGTTTACCCCAACAACTTTGTTGTCAATCCACATTCTTTTTTCCGTGGTCAACGCGGTTTATAACTTGATCTCAATAAAACACTAACATCAAACATTGATTAGTCACTCATGAGACTCCATTTTAACATGAACATTGGACCATAGCAATTAAAAAAAATCCACGACCACATTATTATTAAAACATAAAAATTCTTATGACCTTAGCCAACTCTTTTGTGTGCAAAACAACTACACACAACTTTCACTGGACCAATCAACAAAGCAATCAATAATTATTATATTCAATTAATACACACAGCCTGAAATGCACTCCTGACTTACTACTCACTTAGTCACAAACACTATATGACATCAACATTAGCATTGATAAATCTGTATAACCAACAACCAACTGCTACAATCAATAAAAGAAGAGAATTCTCACTTAAGCTCAAGCATAAGGAACAGTCAAACACAGATGTTTTCTGTCTAAGTCATCTTGTAGAACTTCAGACCATCAGCCACTCTAGTTTGAAGATTACAATGCCACCACTGACTTTGTCACCAGACAGCACACAAGAGAATGACTTTGAGAACGCCACACATCCTGTTATATTACAGTTCAGTGGCAGGGATCTGATTCCCACTGACCAATGGACCTACTTGCAAACTGAATACCCTTGGAATCAGCTGACAAACAAATCTATCTATCATCTATCTATCTGTCCCGTAGTCCTGACGACCATGGGGGCACCCTCAAAGACTCAACAACCAGTTCCCTCCATTCCTCTCTCTGTTCTGCCTTTCCTCAGGTTTTGTTGAGTTCTAGCCTGTCCATTCGCTGATGTTATCCTCCCAGCTCTTCCTTGGTCTGCCTCTTCTTCTTCCTCCTTGGACAGTGCCTTGTAAAACAGTCTTTGCAAGTCCTTTGGATCTTGTGACATGCCCATACCATTTAAGTTTACGCTTTTTCTTCACGATCGTTAGAAGGTTCCATAGGGTCCAATGGTTTGCTGGATTCTGTTATGCAGCTTTCGTTGCTTTGGGGTCTTTGTAGGAGATGCCAAGGAGTCTCCGAAAGCATCTCATCTCCACCGCCTGTACTCTTCTCTCCAAATCTGCAGTCAGGGTCCATGATTCACAGGCATACAGAAATATAATATGACAAGGGAGCGCATTAGTCTGATCTTGGAGATAAGTGAGATATTTTTATCTCTCCAGATGGTGTTTAGTTTTGACAGTGCTGTTCTTGTCTGTGCAGTCCTGCATACTACTTCTGGCTTGGATCCCTGGTCTGATACAATGCTCCCAGGTACGTGACGCTTTGAACTGTTTCCAGCTTCTGTCATTACCCTGATATCATGCTAATGCGTTGGTGTTATTAGTCATCAGTTTGGTCTTCTCTGCACTGATTTCCATGCCGTATGTTTTGGAGGCCTTATTCAAGTGTTCTGTTAGGCGGCAAGCTCTTTTTCTGATCCTGCTATTCCATCAATGTCATCTGCGAAGCGGAGTTTGTGATCGTTCTGCCACCAATGCTGACTGATCCTTCATGATGTTCCAGTGCATCAGCCATGATTCTCTCAAGGAAGATGTTGAAAAGAGTGGGTGAGAGTAGACAGCCCTGCCTTACTCCAACTGTTGTTCGAAACCATTCTCCAATGTTGTTGTTGTAGTACACTGCACTGGTGGCCTCGCTGTACAGCTGTTTGATGACTCTGATCAGGTTTGCATTGATGCTGTACAAATTCATGGTTGCCCACAAAGCTGCATGCCACACCCTGTCAAATGCCTTCTTAAAATCGATAAATACAAACAAATAGATTTTAAAAATTAAGATCATCCAATAGTCTAACTACACCACAAGAGAAAAGAATAGGGAGGGAATGAAGAGTGGGGGAAAGGTGGATGAAAGGGGGGGATGAAGAGTGTGTGTAAGTGGGATGGGGGGGGGGGGGGGGGGGGGGGGGGGGGGGGGGGGGGGGGGGGGGGGGGGGGGGGGGAGCCTCTAGAACGTCAGTATGGTGGTAGGATGCTTACAGCACTTTAACCACAGACTGCCCTACTCCAACAGGCAAAGCCACATCGAGACAGTTTGGCGACTATGATAAGTGGAACTAGCTCCATGTGGACCACATATCCTTGGGACCTGATGAGCCCACTACTTAGCAATGGTTGACATCCTCTCAAGGCAGCCTTCAACAAGGGACGGGAAATACCAACCAAATCCTTCTCCACCGTCTTGGTGACGTGGTACAAACCAGTAGATATATTCCTTTGAGTGTGGAGGTTCCCGATTCCACATACCCATACCCCTGAACCTTGCACCCTCTTAAAATTGGCGTTGCCATCAGGATAGCAGGTTAGGTTTTTTTATTTACTACACACACACACACACACACACACACACACACACACACACACACACAGCACTGTCCTAGGAGTAAGATGTGCCAGGTGAGGCTCTCCAGAGAAGGTGTGTTTTTAAAAGTTGATCAAATTGAATTTATTTGAAAGTTATAACACAAGGCTTCAGTCTTCATCAGTGAACAAAATGTTAAATTTCTGGTTAAAAAAAATTCAGTGCAAATGTGAGATATTGACGAATTCATTACAAATATTTGATCTCCAACAAAGACTGTGATGTGGTGAAAGTGGTGACCTTTGTGCTGTAACACCTCTGTGTGTGTGTGTGTGTGGTGTGGTGTGTGTGTGATGTGTGTGTGTGTGTGTGTGTGTGTGTGTGTGGTGTGTGTGTGTGTGTGCTGGGACCCTCCTTCCTTGTATCCTGCATCATTGCTGTTGGACTGTTAAGCTGGGCCCATGGCCTGCTTGCCAGTCTCAAATGTGTTACATCATTAGCCTATTGGCCTAGGCCTAGACTACAACACAGCTAACCTAAGGTATTGTGTGCCCTTTCTTACCAGGCCTACCAAGGCTCAACATCACAGAGTGTACTGTAGTGTCACTGTACATACCCTATAGTTTTTCAACTGTTATGGTAAACTGACACATGAACAATGCTGTGCTCTATGCTAAGCTGTATATACAATTGAAATGAAGTACATGGCAGAAGGCACCATTCTTCTTCTTTTTTTTTAAAAATAAATAGGTTCTTTTCCTCTTTTTTCTTTCTTTTAGTACTCCAGTTATTTAAAAAAAATAATTTTATGATGTTGCTAGCCACACAACATTTTAGTTTACTAGCTCCTAAAGATGGGTCCCACTACACGATCCATGAGTGCTAAGTCCTTAACCACTGAGACTATACAGCCCACTCAAGGCCCATATCAAGTGACTTTTGATACCCCCCACTCGAAATTACCTCTATGGAGATTTGTGCTTTTTGAGAGATATTGTGGTAAATATCAGCCATCAGGTATCTCCTCCACCTTTACAGAATTTGATAAGAATAACAAACATCAATTAACTGTGCCGACAGAATACACTCCAACTCTGCCAAATGAACTCTGGCACTCTTTCATTCAAGTTTCTTTAGACTCCTGCAAACTTTTGTCCATTCATATATATCACTCCACTGGGACACTATTGATACAGGGAAATGTGTGCCAACTGTGGGTCGAGAAGGAGTTCGATACTCTAAAAACTATAGTGAATGAATTGGCAGAAATCAACCCGACTACAGCAAATGCCCAAAATGTACTTTATTCCATCGTTGCACCAAACCCCCATGATCCACTGGCCATCATGGACAGCACACCTCCAGTGTTACCATCCCAGCCCCCAAGACAGCATCTACTCCCTCCAGTTCACCCCACCCTATTTCCCCAAACTCCACAACCCTCCAATCTGCAATCCACCCTCCTCCATCAGTCCCTTCGTCACCCTCCCCTTCCGATCTACCTTGTCCCACACCCCCACTCTCTACACCCCTCCAGGCCTCATCCCCTGATAAGGATGCTTCACCCCCTCCTCCTCCACCTCCAGAGGTAAATACCACCCCCACCCTTCTCCATGACCCCTCACCTGATCCTCAACCCCTCCCTTCAACAACAAGATTCCCTGCATCTCCCATCACCTCCCCTTCCTCTCCTCCTTACCAACCTCAAACCTGCCCCACTCCTACCCCCTCCCCCAGTCCAGACCCTTCCCTCAACGCCAACACTCACCTCTCATCAAGTGACCCCTCTACACCACAATGCACCAAACCTTACACTCTCATGGAGATGTCTAACATTGCTACAGTAACCATGCTCTACAGTCGCTGCAAACCTCACCATCTCCAACCATGCAGAGCAAAATACATACACTTGAATCTCAACTTTTGCAAACAAGACAACAGATAGAACAAAACACCCAAAACATCACTGATTCAGAGACCAGAATGAAAAACTCCATGAAAATCATGAAACAAGCAGTTTCAAACCAAATCAGTGAAATGCAAGACAGCCACAAAACCCAGCAAACCCAACTGAAAGAAACAGCAAACAAACTCCAGTCATTCAAAGACAGTCAAAACAATGTCAACAAAAGCACCAAGACACAATTACAGACTCTCTCTGCTGCCAAACAGTCGAATCATTCAGTGACACAGACAGACAATGCAAACACAGAGCTTCCTACTGCTGAACTGTCCCCACAAACAGAAAAATATAGTGTAGATGTTTCAAACAGATGTGAAGTTCTTTCAGACAATGCAACAGATTCACTCTCAGCCACTGCAGACAAACCACTGACACAATGTAAACAAATCAGCTCTTCATCTGTGCACACACAGACTAACAAGCAGCCAATTCTTGTAGACAAATTACAAACTTCTCACTCTCACTCCCCTTTGACTAACAATCAACCTAACAAACAACCCATTCTTGCCCACACCCCCCACTCTATTCATTCACACTCCACAGCCACACATCTCAATACACAGACACGCAAACAGCCCAAGTCCCCAGCTACCAACAAAGCCCCACCCCGCCTATCTCCCTTAACTGCTCTGAAGCAGAAGCAGAAATCTGTCCCACCCAGTATCAACACACTACTGTTGGGTGACTCTGTGTTGGTGCAATTGGACAACAACAAAATGCCAACACACAGCCACCCGGTCTGTAACCTGTCAGTGCCTGGCCTGACTGTCGACCACCTGTGTCAGTGGCTATTGTCTCGCCCCCCTTCACCCCTCATCAGACGTGTGGTATTCCACGTAGGGATCAATAGCTGCTACATGGGTCCTGTTTCTTCAGCAGATTGGGTCAGGCTGATCCGACTGCTCAGAGACGTGTTTCCCCGGGCTCAGAGAGGCTGCTTCACGATGACAGCCAATCTGAGACACGCCTGCATTCAGGAGGGGGTTGCCTACATCGACAACACCCCCTCCTTCCTAGCCAAGTCAGGTGCACCCAAAAAAATGATGTACCGGACATCAACACCAAGCTACAGATGATGTGATTCCTCCCCCCCCCCCCCACCCCCCAAACCTCTGTGCCATGAACTGTCCACCTCCCGTATTCCATCTCTCGCACAAACAAAACCACGCTCCCTGGCGCCACTATGACCAGTTAAGGCACCGATAAGAACGGTACCACCTCCATACAACAACACAACGCTCATTTCCCATGTCCCCTGCCTTCCTTCTCTCTCCGTCTTTCTGACTCTCTCTCTCCCTATATATGAACTGGACTAAGGACTTTCACTTTCCACCCGACAACCCTGAACCCTATTTCCAGCGTTACGCTGGTCGACAGCATTAGCCTACCATTATCGAAAAAAACAACAAAATTATAGTGCTTTAATGGAACTGCTTTCAACCCTAATTATTTGAACATGTAATATAAGTCAAAGTCAAATCAAACAAACTTTTATTTTCAATGTACATGAATAAGCAGTCATTTGTTTTTTTTCTCATCAACCATTATCCTAAAAGAAGCAAAAAAAAAGCGAGAAAAAAGGATAATTGTTATGCAACATAGGAATAAAAAAACCTAATATATGGTAAACCGATACAAATCAAACACAAAACCCACAATAACATAGGCTCTTGAATTAAAAACTAAACAAAAACCAACAAAAATATTAACATAACAATCAAATAATTCAAAAATCTGAAAAAATAACATCACAAACACAACCAAACAACACCAAAGAAAAAAAACCAAACCAAAACAAACAAAGAAGACAAAACAAATACAAATTTAAAACCCACACCAACTCTTCCCTCCCCCCCCCCCCCCCCCCTCACACACACATATACACACAACCTTCAAGCATACAAACAACTGAAATAAAACAACACAAAAAGATGGAAATCAACAAGAACACCACAACAAGGGAAATAAACATCAAACAAACACAAATATAGCAACACAACCACAACCGACAATAACAACATAGGACCAAAGAACCATAACAGCCAAGACAAATGAAAACAATAATAGAACTAACAAACAGACGAGAAAAAGGAGTCCCAAAATACCCCCTCCTGCTACCCCCGCGACGCCAAAAAACCAACCCTAAACCCAAAACAAACAAAAGGAAAAATAACCCAGAACCCCACCCCCACCACTACCAACAATAACACAACAACCAATGGATATAAACAATAAACCTGATGTATCATTTAAACACTTACATACACATACACAACCCCACCCATATCCCCTTATACCACATTAAATACTCATATAAGAATACAAAATAACCAACAGCTATTATTCTAGCAAAAATGATCTAACTTTACCAATACATCCATATCCCCTCCCTTTCCCCGTCCATATACACACATTACATTGCTTTTGGTTTGACAGAGCAACGTTGAATCCTTCATCAAAAATAAATTCAGGCAATTAAACCCACCACACAGATACTTTAACTCAGCAATAACAATTTAGCTCATCTAATACAATGATAACAGAAACTAAACACGACAAACTAAATAAATCAGCATATTTATGTTGTAATACAAACAACAACATAAAAAGCCAAACAGCAAGAAAAGTAAAAAACCAAAAACCGAAACCAATTACACAGACACTCCTAAGAAACAGAACACACACGTCACACTAATCAGCACTTTTACATAAATACCCGAAGAACTAACGTACAACCTCACCCACCACTTGTACACACACACATATCCACACACCCACACACACACACACACACACACACACACTCACAGGATAACACACACACACCAATGCAAAGCGTCTGGTTGATATCAAATCAACCCATATAAAGATCAATGCTTCCACATTTACTACGATATAATATGTAAGCCCAACTGTCATGATCTATTTTAATGACAAGAATAATCAGGATCACATAAATCACGCTCGTAATTTACAATCCGTGTCTTACTTTAATCATAAATATCTTGGGAGAGCTCAGATGTTTTATAACTGATTTGCTTTTAATTACATTGCGAGCTGTGTTGATAGTTTTTCCCATAAGTCACATGCCTAATACACGAGCCTTCGATTTTATATAGGTTATTTCTTGTCTGGGACCATGGTACAAATTTTCATTTTGGGTAACTTTGAAAGCTTTGGTAATCTTGGGAGGTGCATTTTCCATCTCCACATCTTTACTAATCAGCCTTCATCCTCTTCCACTGACATTTATCCCTCAATTCACAACTAGTTATCACCACCTCTCTCCTCCTTCTAACATCCCTTCACATGTTGCCATGTATCACCCTGCAATCTGTCTGCCCCAATAAAAGCTATCTCATTCTATGTTCATCTCTGAAAAGAAACATTGATCAACGCGAGAGAGAGTGCACTAAACCCTGTTAAAACCACACGTCCATGGACCATAACATAAAACAACAGACAACCACCTGTTATAAAACTCTGTCTCTTCCCCGACCTTCCCTGGAGGTGGAATTCCATCGTTTTTAATAAAAATACACTCGAACCTCTTTCTTCTTCACTTCTCCTCCATCTCACCGATCTTTCGTAGTCTGTGAACACAACTTCAACACACCTGGGCCACTCCATTACTTTCTGCTGTCTTTTTAACCTCCACACCCAAGCCATAAAAATGACATATTCACATTTTCCATCAAGTTTTCAGTCAACTTCTGATCACTACACCTCTCTCCGAAAAAAGGGGGACCCAGAAAGCTCATCATTCTCCGTGACTTTACATTCCCATATTGATAACCTGACTTCGTTCTATTCAAACGTCTTTCTCTTTCTTGTCGAACCACTCTCTTCTCATGCTGGTACTCATTAAGCAACACACAGATCAACCATATTTAGGACTGCTTATTACTGGATATTCTCCCAAGATCTTGATCACATCTTATCGTCATCTTACTGATGAACCTACTTTCTGAATCATCACCACCTATCTTTTTCTCTCTAAATTTCTGCAAACAAGCCTATCCAGAAAGAAAATAATATACACCCATGCGCAAACCTCAAGGCCATAATTACAAATTTTTCGCTTCAACAACTGCTGAAAACCCCTATCACAAAACCCCTGACAAACAATAACCCCCTCTACACCACATCATATCTATTCTCTGGACCAACTCTTGATGACATAGTCTAACCCTCCCACTGACCTTCTCCACTAATAGGCCATGTGCCCATGGTACAACCACCACATGGCATCCTGGTCCAAAGTCAAACGCATGGCGAACTAGACGGCCGTGGCGAAAATCAAAAACGGAAATTAATAACACTCTTTCGGAAAACAAGTAAACAAAGTCAAATCTTTAATTATTTCAAAAAAACAAGTATTACTCTTCTCAATTTCTTGATCCACGTCTATGAAATTCTCCTTGTCCCTCCACATCTACCTCTTCTGGATGTGTTGAAGGCAACCCTCTGCCTTCCATCCACAACCACTCTGAACTTCTATATTTTCCTGCATTCTTTTCTGAAAAAGTCCCATAAACATACGCAACAAAACTGAATCAGACTCCTTTGCCGCCTGCACTTCCTGATCCCCATTCCTCTGGCACAACCACATCCTTTTCTTTCAAATCCACACGTGAGAAGAAATCACATAATTCTGAAAGAAATGGACTATATAATCATGTGATCTTGATCTCGCACCCCCCATACCAATCTGCTTCATCTTTTCACACATAGCTACCACAACTCATACCCGCGAGCGAGCGCGCGAAAATAGTAAACTCAACTCTTGTTTCAGGAAATGTTCCATCAGCTCTCAAAAACTGCCGATAGTCAACCTCTACTCAAAAAGCATGACCTTGACCCTAACAATCTGCAAATTATAGACCTGTTTCAATCTACCTTTTATTTCTAAAGTCCCTTGAAAAATTAGTTCTCAAACAGCTCAACTACCCCTACTCTCCCCACAATCTTCTTCCTGATTCAGTCCTGCCTAACGCGTCAACCACAGCACTGAAACCACCCTAGTACACACTTAAAACACTCATTCTTAACCGCTTCAGACTCCCGGAAAATCTCCCCTCTCACTTTACTTGAACTTATCAGCAGCCTTCGATACTATAGACCTCTCAATTCTTCCCTCTCCGTCTTAAAAAACGTTTCGGTGTTACTGGCATAGCCCTCGACCGGTTTTAATTCATACCTTACTGACGCGATTTCCAGAATCAGTTGCAGTAAACAAGATTCAAATCAATACCTGGCCGGAGAACTGAGAAGCGAGTCCCACAGGGATCAGTTTTTCTAAGGTCCCTGTTCTGGGGGCGTTCACTTCTTTACACGGGGGGCCCCACTGCACATAAATAACCGTCATCGAATCAAACCATCACATTTTTTATGCAGGATGACTCTCAGATTTTCAAAGCAGTGTGTTACTTCCTGAATCTGGCCTCACTCCGTGACAAATAGGCACACTGCTGTTGAAGGATAATCAAGGTAAACTGATGACACAACAAATAACAGCTAAAAAATGCAGATAAAACCGGAAAGGCCATGGCTCGAGGGGGACCAAACACAAACGATCGTCCATTAATCACGTCAATTGATAACGTCACAATACAGCATGCAACGCTATCCACGGCTGTGAATATCTAGTGGGGTGTTACGGGGGATTAACAACTCTCTATGAAAAAATTCATCACCCAACCTTCATCGTCACTATCAAGGACGGGCTAATTTTAGTGCAATTCGGAAAGATACATTCCACTGGGGGATGGGCATGAAACACCAAACTTGTCATTTTTCGCTCATTCTTTTCACTCGGGTGCGCAAGAGAGTGAGAGATGGCGACGAGAGGAGGGGCTGGTCTGCCCAGCAATCATTACCCTCCCTTCATCTATACAAAACTCCGGGGCAGCTCAACTAGTTTCTCAGAAAAAAAAATCTGAGCACATTACCCTCTCTTTTCGATCTCTCCACTTCTTCCATGCCACAAGAGAGTAAATTGATAAGATCATACCCTCTGTTACAAATGTCTCCACAAAACTGCACCCTCCTACCTCTGTGAATGTCTTAACCTACCTACTTCAAACGTTCCCTCTCCTACTCAATACCATTGTCCTCCGAATACCTAATTCAACCAATTCCACTGTTGCCGACCCTCTTTCTCTATTCGGTTCCTCGACCTGAATACTCCCCTCTCCTCGCATTACGCCAAAACCTATTATGACACATTTAATCCACCTCAAACATATTTTATTTCAAACCCTAATTTCCCCCATCCTTTTTCATATCAAGCTATCCCACCCTCACTAACTCCATCCTAATCACCCGCTAAATATAACCTAATATTTTGGTTGCTGTTGGGAAAAACATTTGCACAGAAATTTTTTTGCGAGGAGATTTGTCTGCACCACCATTTTTAAATATCTTTTGTTTAAACTTTATCATTTATCATGAGTCATGACTTTAAATTAGTTGAATGCATGCCTTATTTGTCTTTTCCAAATATAGCGCTAATAAGTTCCATGTATTATTATTATTATTATTATTATTAATTATTTTGATTAACAAAAAACGTTTTTAATAACACAGCTTTATAATAAAATCTTTCGAAATTCAACATATATTTTGCTTATAATCCTCAATGTGTCAGGTCTTTTTTTTTAACAATACAATTGTACTGCGCATTTATAATAAACCAAGAATGAATTTCCCATTCTTCTCACTCAGGTATCCCCCAAAAGTTTGACGGCAAATCAAATATATGTAAATTACCCAAAAAAATAGTCTTTTCAAATAATATTTTAGAAAGTGTATTATTTTTGATAATTAAGTAGCCTGTGAGCTAGCGTTTACCTAGTGACATTATGCGAACATCCAAGTCATATTTTTGTCAAGGTAATACCTAATATTTTATGTGAGTCAACTTCTTCAACTATTCCGTTATCCAACAACAGGGGTTGAAACCTATCATTCATTTTTTTGCCTTTTCTGTCTTGCTGATACGTACATACATTTTGTTTTTTTTTACTTTTAAAGGGACATTGGTTTAATTGAGGCCAAATAACCCCATCTTCAATACGTATTGAAGTTTGTGATTAATCTGCTGAGTCTGAATCACTACAAAAAAGTGGTATCGTCAGCAAACATTTCACAGTGACATAATAAAACAGGATAAATCATTTACATAGACTGAAAACAAGAGTGGTCCAAATACTGAGCCTTGTGGTACCCCATGTCTAATGGGTAGTAGTTCTGATGCTTGGTTATTTACAGATACAAGCTGCTGCCTATTAGACAAAATTTTCTAGTAGTTGGATAACTTCAGGTGGCAGTTTGTACAATTCTAATTTACGCAATAACAAAGAGTGGTTGATCACATCAAGAAAAGATCGCAGAAGAGGAGTGATGTGTTCAGATTTTTTCTTTCTTAGGACCAGTCGAGCTGCAGAGTTTTGTATGCGTTGAAGAGAGTGGATAGATGATGCTGGTAGGCCAGCCAAAAGAGAATTACAGAAGTCTAAACGTGAAAGAATGAGAGATGTGACAAGCTTGGAAGTTGCATCAGTGGGCAGTTTACTTGCGAATCGCGCTTATGCGCCGTAATTGATAGTAGCAAGACTGGCAGGTTTTGGTGATAAATTTTTTCATAGAAAGTGGTTATCAAGAACTACTTATAAACACTCACAGAGTTGGACAAAGGAACTGGACGTATTGCCGAATTCTATTGAAGTTTTTGCAATAGAGGAAATTTATGTTGGGTCCCAAATGAGCATGGCTTCGGTTGTATCGGCTTAAGTTGGTAATTTGTTCTGAGTCATCCATTTTGAATGCCCTGAAGGCAGTGGGACATATTTGTCAGGAGGGAAGGCAAGTTTTCAACAGATCACTGCACTGAAGCTAGGCGAGTATCAACGGCATAGAAATGATGATCATTATGGTGGTTTTTTATTATAGTGAAGTGGAGCAGTGTAGAGAGTAAAGAGAACAGGGGCCCCGGACGATCCCGTGGGATCCACATTCCATTTTGACAGTTTTGATTGAATTTTGTTTACAATACTTTCTGGAACCGGTCTGTTAGGTATGAAGTAAACCAGTGAGGGGTGGCCGTTAATACCAAAAGTTTGGAGGCGAAAAGAAGAATTGAGTGATCTATGGTAAACAAAGGGGCAGATAAGTTAAGGAGAGTGAGGAGGGATTTTTCCTGCATCAGAAGCAAGTAGAAGTGTATCTAAAGTGTGGACTAGGGTGTTTCAGTGCTGTGGTTGGGGCAAAAAGGCAGATTGAAAAGGGGAAGGAGATCATTTGGGAAAGAAGGTGACTGTTGAGCTGTTTTTAGAACGACTTTTCTAGTACTTAGAGACAAAGGGAATTTGATACAGCCTATAATTTTTCAAATGTTGGGGAAACGAGGTCGTGCTTTTCAGTAGAGGTGTGACTATTGCTGTTTTAAGAGCTATGGGAAAAATTTCCTGACACAAAGGGAGTTTACTATTTTAGTGATAATAGTACAATTGTGGAAGGCATTGTAGAAAACAGGAGCAGGGATGGATCAAGGTCGCATGATTTTATAATCATTTCCTTCAGAATTGTCATGATTTCTTTTCACTTTTGGGGGGAAGAAAGAGAGAGTGCCATGAACTGGGATCAGGGGCGCAGGCTGGAATTGAGTCTGATCCAGTCTGGAGCGTATTTTCGAACTTTGCAAAAAGAAGGCAAAAATATGGGTGGAATCAGACAGGCTGTGGGTTAGGCAGAGGAGTTGCTTTTGCAGATCGAAGGAGTTTTAGGGGAGGGAAAAAAGATATTTTATGGATTAACACAGAGAAAATTGGAAGAGTAGTAGTCTGTCTTTGCTGAATGATTAAGATTTGACTTTGTTTATTTTTTTTCGGAAAAGCTGTTTTTATTTTGGTTTTTGACTTCCCCCCACTGCCTTCAGTTGCCGCGTTTCGCTTCGCTATCAAGATTCTTGGGGATACCAGGCGCACAGGGTCCCGTCAGGAGGATGTCCCGTAGGGGTGCATGCTCATCAAGCATTGGCAAGAATAGTGTTAAAGTGATCAGAGAGTCATGTGTCAGAGGTTTGTGAAAAACGTTCGAAGCTTGTGAAAGAAGGTATGAATTCTAAGGCCTTAAGATTGCGACGAGTAACATAAATTTTTTCTTTCTGACAGATTTTGATGTTGAGAGGAAAAAAATGGCGAATGATCAGAATGCAGTTCGTCGGGGACAGAAACAGATGTGACAAGATTAAATGAAGCATTAGTAATCACCATCAAAATATACCAAGATCTGTGCATTGCTTCGTTCAGGGAGTTGGGAGAGAGAATGGAGGACAGAGAAAGAGAAAGACTTGACATCGGAAGACTGGTTTCGAAATGGAAGGAAGTCACCAAGATATATGGGGTTTGTGGAGACTGTAGTGGTCGAGGGTGACTGAATTTTTTGGGAAAAGAAAAATGTTAGTTGTTTTTAAACGTGGGAGTGGACGGTAAAGGCAGCAGATAGTAATCGAGCCAGGTAGTGAAAGATTACGCAAACTTTCAAAAGATTCCCTATGAAATTGAATTGTGACTGGAAAAGAAAGAGACGGTTCCAATATGTCTTTGAGAATGATGGCAATCCCACCCCCTCGAAATCGGGGAAAAAATAGTTTTTATACCGGGGGAGTCCCTGTTTTTATTTTGGGTCAAGCCCCTTTGGGTTTAACCCCAATTTCGGGGAGGGAAATCAATGTTGTTTTCAGAGAAAATCAAAATGTATCCCCCTTTCCATTGGGCAGACAACCACTTGAACAAAACAAAATTGAAGGAACGAAAGGGGGTTGGGAAGGGTTAAAAAAGGTGAGTTTGGACAAGCTCAAGGGAAAAGGACCGACTGGGGAGAGCCTAGGGGAAAAACAAACGGTTGGTTTTGGGGAATCAGAGTTAAAAAAAAAAGGTGAAAAACGGCTAATCGGGGATTCGGGGTTTGAAACACATCATTATACATCATCACATCAAACAAAAAAAAATTATCAGATCACAACAACAAACAATCAAAAACAAGGGGCGGGGGACCACATGGGGAAAAAGGGTTTTCAGGGTAATAATAATAATAAAAAAATTAAAAAATGGGAAATTTTTATAGCCATACTTTAAAAAAAAAAACCCAAAACAAAGCCTTTCATTTATTCCACCCTTACACATCAACCCCAATAAAAGTTTAAAAAGTTTAAATACACCACAAACAAACCCGCGCACCCGCCGCACCCAACACACCATCCACACACACACACAACCCCCACACACACACCAGGTTAATCTTTACATGATGAAATTTAGGCCCTGAAGCAAGGCAGATAATTATAGATAAACTTTAGGGGGGGTCTTAGTTTAAAAGTATGTTACTGGGGTTAAAAGTGTTTTTAAATTTGCTTTTCCAAGGGGAAGGGGGCATTCCAATCACGGAAAACCAAAAACAGAGAAAAGCCCGGGGAACGGGGATTTGAACGGGAAAATTTGAAGCACAGGTACCACAACGGAGAAGGAAAGGGGTGCAGAAAATTCACAAGGGGTAGGGGGGGGAATTTTGAAACAGAGGTACAGTCTGACTTTTATTTGGGCACAGAAAACCAAAGATCCCAAGAGAAAAAATCCAAATTTTTCTTTTTTGAAACGTCGACACAAGTTTTTTGAATGAACCGGGGGGGGGGGAGACAGGGGAGGGGGAACCCCACCACTCATGACCCCCGGGCCCCCGTTTTCCCCCTCTGGTTTTGCAGCAGAATCCTAAGGTGTTATAGTGCTAATATCAGGACAAGGGGGTTACTTTTTTAAAAAATTCAGGGCGACATAGCTCAATTCCCCTCTCATCCCAGGGGTACAGAACAACAAAACCTAGACTTTGATTGATGGGGGTGGTGTCATTCGTAATCACTCAATTGTTGAACGGCAGTGGGGTCAATTAAATGGGCCCAAAAAGCCCCACCACAGTCGGGTAAAACACAATTTCATAAGCAAAATCGAAAATTTTGAAAAATTCAAACAAAAGAAAAAATTTACCTCGAAATTAAAAAAAAGTAGATAAAAAAAAAAAAATTGTTGCCAAATAACTGGGGAAAAACCCCCAACAAGTTGAAAAAAATTTCAAAAAGAACAGAAAAACACAACCATCCAGCTTTCAAACCACCACAACATGCTCCCCGACGGGGCCAAAGGCAGATAAATCTCCCCATTTTCTTTCTTAACTTTTGAACCTGATAATATTGACTTGGGTTTTTGCTGGGTAAAAGGGGGTTTTTTTCTTTTAAAAAATACATTTGGGGCTGATTTTTTTTCCCCTAAAATTATACATAGCTTTTCAACTAAAATGGGGCCAAGGGGGCCCAAAATTAGGCAAATGGGGGAAACTTTAAAGAAAAATGCGGAAAAGTGTGAAGACATTTTTAAAAAGGAACAGAATCATTTTTAACTCATATTTTCCATGATCAATCAGATGAAAATCCCTATTTTTGATAAAATTCATTTTTGCTGCATTTCATATGTTTATATTCATTTCCTAAACCCATTTTACAATCCCAAATTCAGGGTGTAAAGGAGGGACATTTCACCAGACGCACTCAGTCTCCCCCACTAAACTTGTGAACCTCGATGCAAAGCAGCGGGGTGTAAATTTGTGCTACATCAGGGCCTAGGAAAGAACGAAAAACCAATCATTTGAACACTAAATAAATCAACCTGCAAAATATAAACATTCACTTGAAGGAGAAAACCCACGAAGCTTAAAATTTTTCCAGTCTTTTTATCATTTCTCGAGGCATAAACCACTTTAAGTCTTATTTTAATTTTTCCCCACTGTTGTGTACAAGGTTTTGGCCTCTTCCACAAATTCCCTTTCAGTTGCTCCCACCACTTAAAATCATTTTTTTTTTTTTCCTTTTCCCCTTTTTCAAAAAATAATAGCTTTCAAAAAGCCAATAAAGGGAGCAAAAAACTCAGAATGCCAATTTGGGCGGGTTACAACATTTTCACAAAAAAAAACCTTTAAAGGGACACAGCTTCCTATATGAACTTTTGGACAGAAATGTCTTCCATTATTATCCTTAGATTGTACTTTTTTTTTTTTAAACTTTATCAAAACACTGCAACCCTGGAACTCACATCCAAAATACACAAGAAATGGGGCTGTTCATCAAAATCATGTTTTCCCAACCCCTTTGCTTTAGTACCAAACTAATCACAATTTTTAAAATCTCCAAAAGAAAACTTTGGGAGGACAATTTTTTCCAGGGGGCCAAAAAGGGACCTCACTTTTTTCATTTTTTCCACTCTATTGAGCTTTCAAAAATAATAATAAAAAAATTCAAAAAAAAATAAAAAGAAAAAAATTGATTTTTTCCTTGAAAAACAAAACATTTGTCAAAATTGATGCACAAAAAAAAAAAAAACAAAAACAAACAAAAAAGGGAGACCACCATAATACACTAAAAACCAAAAAAGTTTTTCATTCCTTTGGGGCAAACTGCTTAATATCTTACAAATGTTCAAAATTTTGATAAAGCCTAAATTTAAATAAAAATTTATTTCCCCTAACCATCTTGCTAACTCTTTATAACCAAAAAACCCCCCCAACACACACCACACACACACACACACACACAAAACACACACACACACAACACTTTATGCAACAACCCAAAAAAAAGGGGGAAAAAAGGGAGATTAATGGGGCAAAAAGGGGAAAAAAGAAAGGCAGATGGGGGAACTTACAATGGTTACGGTGTGTGGTAATAATCCCAAAAAAAAAATAAAATTCATTTATTTTTACTTTTAAGACAATGCAGAAAAAAAATTCACTAATCACAAAAAATTTAGAAAACTGTATACAAAAATTTCCCAAGGGCACAACTAAAAATACAAATAACAAAACCCCATTTTTCATTATCTTAATCTACGGTTTAACTGGTCAAAAACAAAAAACAACAACAAAAAACAAAAAAACGGGTCTTTTTGCTTCAGAAATCACAGGTCATCTCTGGATTACCTTTTTTGGGTTGGCGGGTCATTCAGCAAAACAAAAATACAGCACTATTTTTCACCTTTAAAACCCTTACCACACCCAAAAAAAAAAACCAACAAAAAAAAGCCACATTCAATAGAGATAAGTTTCAAACACCTATTTTACAACACCTAAATTTGTGAGGAATTTAGAGGGAAATTACTACGAAAACGGCATGCTTTTTTTTCCCTTACAAGTCGAAATGGGAAAAGGGCCCTTTTCAAAACTCCTTTCAACATCGCAAGAATAATATCAACCCCGCGATCTTTTTAAAACGTTATAAATCTATCATAAAAAAGTTTTTTAAATTGACCCGTGAATCAAAAATTTGAAATTACAAATGGGTTCGCCATGTTTTGGTTTTTCCTTTAAAACCCCTTCTTAATAAATTTAAGGAGAAACTTCTTTTTTTTGGTTTGGCAGTGAACGAAAACCCCCCCCCCCCCCTTTAATTAAAAACCCTTTAAAAACCAAATTAACAAAAAGTTTTTTCCCCGCAAAAAATTACCCAATTGAAAACATTTTCCTCATCGGTATACTACAAGAAACTGAACACAAAAGATACCAATACCTTTCCTTTTTTCGGGAAAACATAGATTCAAATACATGTCTTTGAAGACTCCCTTTGTAAAATCGGAAACACAATCTCACAACCTTTGCCCTATTTTCCAACACACCACCCACCAAAAAAAAAACACTCTGAAAAAGAAATATTGAAAAAATTTTGTTGGATAATAGGGTTTTTTTTTAAAAACAATAAAAAAACGGAGTAATAAGGAAAAAAAACAGGGGGAATTTCCTTTTTACTGGATGGGCATAGGGCAGGGGGTGCCGCTACCCCTTAAAGTACAACAAGCCAACCCCTGACTTTGCCCAAACTAAACAAGCAAACTCATACTAAAAAAAACACACATGCCCCCTGGTTCCCCCAATTTTTTTTGCCCAGCCCCAAAATTTATACATAAATATCAATTTTTACGGGGTATTCTCTTAGTCATGTGCAGAAACAAACCAACAGAAAAATTAACAGGGGATACTATGGGGGTTCGTTTCACCGAAACTAATCATTGGAGTTCGCTTATCAAACCTAAATATTTCTTTAACAGTTTAAGGAAAAAAGTTGACATTATAAAGGACAGCATTTTTCAGCCCCCATATTCAGACCAAAAAGAAAGGGGGAGGGAGGAAGAGATGGTGAGGGAGAAGGGAGAGGGAATAAGGAGGAAGGTGAAGATAGAGAGAGTGTGGTGAGAGGACATAAGGGAGACTGACACACTGACAGACAAGAAATACGGGAAAGAACAATCAGAACTAAAAATTTTAAAGACTCACCAGGCCATAATACATGATTGGCGAGAAAAATTGAAATGCCCAAGTGGCAAAAGCCAGAAACTACACAATAAACCAACCACTTTCAGGAAAGAAATAATGAAGACAATGCACAAATAAAAAAATACATATTATCAAACACAATTCACTATTTGACTAAGGACCTTCCTATTCGGGAACAACAATAAAATCTACAGAAAAAAATCAAAAAAGGGTTTTTCAGACAGGCAAACAAGACAGACAACAGAAAAAAGCAGCAGAAGGACTCATTCCAAGGCAAACTTCACTTACCAACGCAGATACACCGGCCAGGGGAGCCCACCCTCCCTCTGTCTTTGGGGGCCTTAAAACGCTCCATTCTTTTTCTGGAACACCCAAAATACACACCCCCTCACCCGTTTGCACACCGGGGAACAACACCACCATCCCCCCCCCATCCTCCGTCCAAGACCCCCCCCCTTTTTCCTCCGGGGCACGTCTTCCGCCCGCGCCTGCGCATTTTTTTTTCTTTGGGCCCAACGACCGGTCTTCACCTGTTGGTTCCCGCCCATTTCTCATTTAGACCTGTACCGCCTTTTTGTCTTGACTGCGGGTTTGTCTTCACATACTACCTGCACCCCAACACCACAACACACACACACCAGAGTAAGAATTTTATTATTTTTTTATTTTTTTTACGCGGGGAAATGAAAACACTTAGCCAAGTTGGGTTTTTTACACCCAGTGCCTGTTTGTAAATTATTTTTATTCAAAAAAAAAAGGCAATACTGGTGTTTTGTAGTGAGGGGAAAAGTGTGGTATACGGGGTTCCCATGGCAATACACACACATGCCATATACTTCCCCAATAGTCTATGCGTCTTAAATTTTTCAAAACCAAACCAGCCACTTATATTATTCAAAACTTTTTAAAGGGAATGAAAAAAGTTTTAATTTAAAAAAACCCCCCAAACCAACCACACAACACCCACCATTTTTAATTAAAAATTTTTAAAAAAAAATATAAAATTAAATATATTATGTCCGAAAAGGGGGTTTGGGCGGGGGGTTGCCTGGGGGGAAAATGAAAAATGTTTTGGGGGGGAAAATTAACATGTAAGGGGAAAAGAATTTTGACATTTATTTTAGAGAAAATACATTTAGAATTTTTTGCACGGGTTGTCGCCCCTCATTTTCCCCACCAACTACCTAATTAAGCTTTTTTTTTTTATATGTTTGTATAACAAAAATAAATATTTTTTGAAAAGATATGTCATAAAATGTGTTACCAGAAAATTTTTTTTCCTTCAAATAATGATGGGTCATGGGAAGCTGTTTCATGTTTGTGGGTAATCAGTGAATGCAAATCGAACAGTTTTTTCAGTTTTCTACTAAAACATGGGATAACATATCGTTTGTTTTCCTGTAACACTCATATATACAATAAAGATCCACCACAGACTCAATTTTGTCAATCTTTTTATTTTAAAAGGAAAATGCAAAAACCAACAAATATGCGCACATCAGTATTACGCCAAAACACTACAGACCTACAATTCATACCCTTTTCAATCAAAAATTCCCCTCCTGCACCGATTTTTCTTTGTCTACAAAAACACGTGAATCCACTTTAAACTGTCAAGAAATGGGGAAAAAACCCAACAACACCCTTTGAAGTGTGGGAGTTGGGGGGCATAGGGAAAACATTCTTTCAAAGATGATCAACCCCAAAAAAAAAGTGAACAAGTTTGAACAATAGCAATAAAATTATTTTAAAAAATTTTGATCAAAACTTTCACTAATTTTTTACAATGAACCAAAGAAATCAACCCCCCCCCCCCCCCCCCCCCCCAAAAAAAAAAAAACACAATGGGAAAAATTTAACCCCATTTTGGGGAAAACACATAAAATGTCTACATAAATCTTTCTCCAAGTATCAAAGTAATACTAGGTGACAAAAAATTTTCAACTTCATGATCAGGGTGGGGTTTTTTAATAGCAAGGGGAAAAATCGGTATTGGTTTACACATCAAAACAAACAAAAAAAAAAAAAGAGAATTTTTTCGATTTTTTCTCGTATCCGGACTTTCACATTGGAAACTTTCCCGCCTTCTCTTGAACCCCCCCCATCCTGAAATAGATTTTAAAAAAAAAAATGTCATACATTTCTTCTGAATTTCAGAAAGCCCTAATTTATTCATTAATTTTATAACCAATAGTAATATACTGTGCAGGGGTTTTTTAAAAAGTTGTATTTTAATCATAACTATTAATTTTTTTGTTATAAAAATTAAACACAAATAAAAAAATTTTTACAACTCCTTTATCTTAAAACCAAAAAAAAAGTAATACCTGAAAATAATGTTTGGGCTCTACCATCTAATGTAAAATTGTCTAAATTTAACAAAAATTTTAGTTTTTTTTCTTTCTTCTGCTTTGAGTCAGAAGTCTTCTTTTTTTTGTTTTCAAAACAGCACCATACTTTTTAAAAATTTTCACAGCAGATTTTCTAAAAATGTTAAACTGAACTCTAATTTTTTCACACTACCCTTTTAAAACACATATCATATTACACACAATTCTAGGGCAACCCATGTTTACTCTAAAACCACCCAAAACAACCCATAAATATTCAGCACCAAAGTGTTTTGGGTATTAAGCAAGACTAGCTTTTTTTAAAAACAAATACAAAAAAACTTTTTATCAATTTGAAAAACCCGAACTGAGGGGAAAATAAACAAATTTTTAAATTTATTACTCTACAAAGAATTCCCAAACAAAAACCAATTATATGGCCCTACATACAAAAAACATTACATTAACAAAATAATATAAAATAAAATCTAAAGCAAGTTTTTTTGTAAAAAAAAAGCAAAAGCTGCAAAATTTGATTGCACATCATGCTTACAACAATCCCCCTTTGGTAATAAAAGAAAAAAACTTTTTTTATCAAACGACCCCCACTTATTTTTTTCAACACCCCTTAGTCTCTTTTTAGGCAAAAAAAAAACAAAAAAATTTTTGTTTTTTTTTACCCTTTTTAATTTCTACAGAAAATAACTTAACAAACTTAAAAAAAAATTCAAAAAATACACGTCGAAACATCATCTTTGATCGGATATCTTGTTTACCCAAAAACGGTTTGTGTAAACTGAGAGAAAAAAATTATCGGGTTTTCTCAAAAAAATTCCCAAAATCATCAATGTCATTGGTCTCAATAAAAAACATTTCAGATCACATTTTTTTTTTCTTATTAAAAAAACATTTTCTTTTTCCCACCATTAAAAACCCCCCCAAAGTGTTTTTAAAGGCACAAAAAAAAGGGTCGCAGTCATTTTATCACTAAATGGCCCGTACGTCACTTACTATTACTGAGTCCCAAACTCCCTTTTCGAAGTTGTTGCTCCCCAACGAACGATGCTTTCTGAATTTAAAAAATCACAGGGTGGCTGTCCCCGTGCTAAATGGAAGTGTATTTAACGTTTCAAAATTATCTTTTTAATTTAGCTTTTTTTACCCCAAATTTTTGTCGTACTTTCAGTGTTACCCCAAAAAATGGGGTGGATAAAAAAAACCCGCCAAAAAAAAGAAAACCGTTTAGAAAATAAACCTTTTTCCAAATTTCCTGGTGAAAGTTTCCCCCCCTTTGGGGCAACCGAAAATAAATCACAGGCAGCTCCTTTGTGCCCACTTTTTATCGAGTTGACGTTTCGAAATTTTGGGAAAGGCCCGATTGGAAATGTGATTACCCCGAAGGTTATTTTGCGCCCCGGGGCTTTTTTTTTTTGAAATGGGTTTTTCTTGTCCCTGACCCCTTTTTTGATGCTCGTATAAATTTGCAAATGTTTTTTTTGACTTTTCTTCTTTCTTTTATAAAAAAAAGAAGAAAGTATCCGAACAGTACTTTGCTCTAAAAACAATTTTTTTTTGTCGATGGTGTGGGCATTGTCCTTTTTTGGGCGCCATTTTTTTTGGGCCAAAAATGACATTTAAGCTTAAATTTTCTCGGAAACCCTGTCCAATTAGCCTACATTTTATTTCTACTATATTTTTTAACCTTTCACAACACCCACACAAAAAAACAACAGTCAATTTTTTCAGAAGCATTTTTAATTTTTTTTTCAAAAAAGACCACCCCTCTGGGTGACGACCTTTTGGCAGGAAGTCATATATTTTTTTTTTTTTATTTTTAAAATTTTTATATTGTATATTTATAAAATAATATATAATAATAGAGAAAAAGAGAGAGAAAAGGAGAGAGGGGAGAGAGAGAGAGAAGAGAGAGAGAGAAAAGAGAGAAGAGAGAAGAGAGAGAGAACATGGGGTGTTTCAAAAGATCTATGCTGTAAAATAATACGATTTTAATAATTTTTTTTAATAAACTGTCTGAACATAAATGTAAAATTAAAATATATAAATACATAACAAAAATTTTAAAAGATCAAAAAAAAAGGGAAATAAAAAAGGAGTCAAATGTTTTGTTTTAAAATTTTTTTAAAAATTTTCTTTTTAATTCCAAGCCACAAAGCATAAAATTTGGAAATAAATAAACAAAAGCCCAATTAAAATCACAAAAAAAATTAAAAAATTATTCATAATTGATAAAAATAATTTTGAATAGATGGATAGATCCTCTCTCCCTGGCCCAGTGTGGGACAAACTGTGAGTGTAAACCCCCTTTGGCTTAACCAAAGGGGAAAAGGAAAGGGGGGGTTGAAGAAAATTCACAGAGGTAAAAAGGGTTTGCTTTTTGGGGAGACTTTTGGGAAACAGAGGGTATAATCTTATAGTTCCCAAAATATTGCCTTTTTTGAAATTTTCATTTTCTTAATCCAAAATTATCATTTTTTCACCATAAACCCTACACATAACCCAGCCAACAACTACCCAACCCATTCCAAATAAAACTAAGACTGCACAGGCTAACTGCACAAAAACATCGTTTTTAAGTTTTTACATATTACAGAACTAACAAATTTAAAAAATAAAATTGAACCATTATTTAACCCCAAAAAAACAGTCTACACACATTCAAGACACAACAACACACCAACATTCACAAACCTGCACACAAAACAAACTCCCCAAAACACACAACACACACACACAAAACACAAAACACCACACAACACACACACACACCCCACACACACAAAATACACACAACCACACACACAAACAGAACCCGTAAAAAATCCTAAAGATCTACCCAAAACTAAGTAAATCTCACAAAAAATGAAATGAGACAGACAGACAACACGAACAGATCTAATTTTCATCTCATGTGACCTTTATTTTTCAAAACCTGGACTGTAAATCCAAAACCCCAAAAAAAAATGCCCTGTGCATAAAACCCCCATGTAAATGGGAAGACAAAGAAGAAGAGGGAAAGGTCACCTCTGACCTAAAAGTCTGAATTGATCAAACACTTTAATCCTGACTCTGTTTTTACAGAAATTTAAATCACCACCTGTACAAGTAACCCCCATTATCCTTTTTCCTTTGGGAAAAAAAGAATTTTTTCCTTGCCTTACTGTCAGTTCCCTCTGGGAAATTTAATCCAAGCTTCACAAAGCTAACCCGTCCCAACCCTTTTCTTTTGGGGATTTGTGTAGCTCAACTTCTGGGGGGTTTCTTTTAAAAGGTAAGAAAAAATTCTAGAGCTCATACTCAAGTTTTTTCCTTATCCCGTTTTGTCTTATTTATAAATCATCTTTTCCCCGAGAGAAATATTAAAATCACTGGGACTACAGTTACTAGTCTACTATTACAGTATTAGTTAAAAAATTTTTTCTTTAAATCACTGGGTGAAAGACATACATTCTAATTTTATAAATATTATTGAAAAATGAGGAGGTGGGGGAGGGGGACAGAGAACTTTCAGAAAGTCAGGAGAGAGCAAAATACTAAACACACAGTATTAAAAGTCAAACTACATTTCTGGCACTGACACAGACAAACAAAAAGTCTGGGAAAAAGATGGCACAAAAGTCAGACACACAAGCAAAAGGAGTTAGGTGGGGGTGTCACTGGGCAGGGGGAGATCTTGTGATTTCAAACCCTTTCATGTCAGAATTATTAAATCAAAAAGAGGGGAAAAAAGAAGGGGAAAAGAATACAGAAAAAAAAAACAACTCATTATGATTAAGTCCAAAATCGAAAACCTTTTCTTCAAATAATTTATAACCCAAAAAGTTTCCCTTTTCTTACTGGGTAAAGGGGTGGGTGCAGTACCCCTTTACCACCAAATTTATCATGATCACATGTAGAACATTTATAATAAATCTAGGTTTAGTCTCCAGAAAAGGGGCCCCCAAAGGGGTAACTTTTTTCTTTTTTTTTTTCCCCCAAATATGGGTGGCATAAGACTGCAAAATTTAATTTTTTCTCACAAAAAGCCAAACATACATTATTGAAAAAACACCTGAACAATCTTCAGTCTGGCTGTTTTTCTGAAAATGTATGTAGAAAAACCCCAAAAATGGGGACGAAAACACTGTTCAGAGCAAAGCTACTTTGAACTTGAAAAAAGGGCAAAATGTATTGATAATTTAAGTACAAAATTAAAAACTACATGAACAGTAAACAAAACTTAAATTTTTACAATAGGGTGGTTTAAATTTTAAAGGGCTGTGATGTCACTATGTGAGAAAATCAAATTTTTTTTTTTACCCAACATAATAAGTCCCCCGCTGACCAAATCAAATGAGTTTCCCCTTCAACTACAAAAAAAAATAAAGTATATTTGACCAAAAAGCTAGTATTGCTTATAAAAAAACTTTGGGGAATTTGGGGATATAATTATAAAATGGATTTTTTTTTAATAAACCTTCAACGTTCCATTTTCAAGCCCAAAAAAATTTTGACTATTTTTTTTTTGGTGGGGGAAGAATTGAACATTCAATTTTCACTCACCAATCACAATTTACCATAAAATTTTCACAAAAGTCAACTGCACTGAAAAATCACAAAATTTAAAAATGACCCTATACTCATTTAATACAGTCTATATTAACTGATCCGTGAAAAAAAAAAAACCTTTAAAAATGTGGCCACTGATGTCTTACAATTAATTTTTTTAAATTTTAATGTTCACTTGCAACTTGCTATAACCAATGTTTGAAAAAAAAAAAAATTTTTAAAAAACATTTTTTAAAATTTTTTTCTTTAAAATATCTAAAAAAACCCGATTTGATTTTTTTTAAACAAAATACTGCAAAAAAAAATTTTAAAATAAAAATTTTAAAAACTTGACTGTTGGCTGTAGGGATCCATTTACCACAGGGAGGTGGGGGTTGACCTCTTTTGACCCCCCCACCCCAAAGGGCACACAAAGTTCTGCTCAAAAACACATAAATTCACACAAAAGATTTACATTTTTGGAATTTTTTTCAAAAAACTAACATTTTTTTTGACCTCCTCTGTCACATTTTTACCCCCCTTTCCAAGATTCCCACGGTTGATTTTCCCAAAGTCAAATTATCTTTTAATTATCATTAACACAAAAATCAATGACCTTTTTTAACATCAATAATGCTAATTAGTAAATAAATATATATTAATAAAGGGAAGGATCCCATAACCTAAGTCAGGGGAGCGAGGCGTCAGAACCCACTTCCTAGGGGCCAATATTAGGCGGCCCCATCTCCCCCCCTCGCGCTTTTCCTTTCCCGACCCTAAGGCAAAGAGGCAGGTACCCATTGGGGGAATTGGGGGAAAAATGTACTGAAGCCAAGGGGCGCAAACGGGCACCCATCCAACTGGTAACCACGCTCGACGCTGCTTAACTTGGCTGGGGGAAAGCGAGTGCTCTGACCACTGAGCTATCCCGTCCCCATAATATATATATATATTATATATACACACCTATTCATTGTAACTGGCTGCATGTGAAAGACTGGGATGAATGAAAGCGCTTTGATTTGGTTTTTGCAAGATATAGCGCTTTATAAATTCCATGTATTATTTATCATCATCATCATCATCATCATCATCATCATCATCATCATCATAATTGTAGCACAACCACAGGCAGGTACTGCTAGCAGTGGCTGAGAGAGGCTGACTCAGTCAGTGACTGTGTATTGACACTGTATGACATGCACTCAGTGTCAGTGTACTAGCACCAGTACTATCACCTGCCACAATCCTTGGTCATCATGCCATCCAGGAATGCCTATGATGATACAGACTATGCTATACATGAATAGCGAGTGAGTACAAATTGTGTGAACACTTCAGAAAGCATGAGATTGAGAGGAAAGGGAGTAGGATGACAAGCTAACCATAAAAAATATACTAATACATTATAAAAGCAGTAAGGCTTTTATGCAATACTATTTTCTTATACTAATAGATAGCTTACCTGATAGTTTACACTAGAACAGAACTTTTCAGAGCTAGCTACACACACACACACAACCCCACACACACACACACAACACACACACAGTACAGACCTGTGTGGGGTGTGTGTTGTGTGTGTGTGTGTGTGTGTGTGGTGTGTGTGTGTGTGTGTCTCTTTTCTCTCTCTCTCTCTCCTCTCTCTCTCTCTCTCTCTCTCTCTCACAGTGACAAACTGAAACTCAGTGACTCACACAAATACACATAATAATAATAATAATAATAAATGGAACTTATATAGCGCTATATCTTGCAAAGACAAATCAAAGCGCATGCATTCAACCAAATCAGGTAATCTTACACAGTCATGCAATCAATGATAAATAATCAATAGTTTAAACAAACAGATATTTACAAACATGGTGCGCTGCAGACAAAATCTATGAAATAAAATTTCAATACTACAATAGTCAACTCAAATGACACATGACACATGTAAGTTTTAAAATTTAACAAACAACATACTAAATATCACATTATCGCATCATGAATGCAGTTCATGAGTTCATGAAGTGAAATCACCTGACATCAGCACTGGCATGTGGGAAAAAGTTGCAGTTTACCACCTTTCCCCCAGTTTACAAAATAAATTCCCTTCGACCTAGCGCCGGGGTTTATCACATTCTTGTTTTAAACAATTACGCGGGGGGCAACAGCAAATTTAAAGCGTATGACCAGGGGCTTTCCCACTCAGGGAATCCACTTTACAGCTTAGCTTTAGGGTCAACTTGACCCCCCCCCTGACAAGGGGGCGATTTGCACAGTCCTTTTTGGCGAAACCCTGGGGGCGTTGCCTTTTGGGAGAGCATCTCCAACGCTGACTTCCTTACCCACTTGCCGAAGATGGAAATTTACGTGGCAAGCATCTCCACTATAAAAATTTTTTCCCCCAATTTCCAAACAGCAGCTGCCCTCTCCGTTTTGGAATCTCGTAAAAAACGCGGACTAACAAAAAACATTAAATAATATATAAAAATTAAATATATGTAAATTTACACTCACTAAAAAATAATAATAATGAAAATAATAATAAAGGGGTTTTGAATATGCATATCTTTAAAAACAAATAAAAACACTCTCTTTCAAAAAAAACCCCACACAGCAACCAAAAATGATTAATTAATAATATTTAAAAATTTTAAAATTAAACAAATACCCCCCAAATTTAGTAAGATTACAAATTTTAATATAATACTGACTGAAAACTGAGAAAAAGAAAAAGAGCCGCAGATTTAAAGGGGGAAAAACCACAACCCAACAAACGATTACACGAGGGAACCCCCACATAAAAAAGGAAGATAATTTATCCTCAGTCCCAATTCTAAAACCCCGGAAAAATCCTGCTGGGGGGCCCCATTTCCCCAAAAAAAACCCCGCTTTCCTTCGTGAACTCACAAAGGGAAACTGGCAGGGGGCTGCAACGACTGCCTATAGAAATTTTTTTAGACTCAAAATGAAGGTAAAACTGTCCCCTTTTCTCCTTGGTTCTAAAAAAAAAAAAACTTTTTACCCCTCCAATGGAAAATTTTGTCTCGATGCATACTGCAATACCACCCAAAACCCTCCCAAACCCTTTTGCAACAACAAAACCGAGAAAACCCTTTTCCCACCCAAAAAGAAGAGCCTCCACAACGAAGATCTGGGCAGGAAAAAGAACGGATCTCCAAGCAGAAAAAAGGAGCCTTTTGTTGTTCAAACTTTGACAGAGCTCTACATCGGGGAGAGCCAGGGTTACTAAAAAACCCTGAACACTATAACAAGTGAGGAAAGCCCCCCCCACCGCAAATCCCCACTGCCACCAACAACATGGGGAAAAACTTCAAGAAAAAGGAATACATTATAAAACACACATAGAGGGGCTCGACTTGACCCGGAAAACGTCAACCCCAGGGTTTTTTTATCACATTCCCAAAGTCCCCCAAATGGCTTTTAACCCCCCCGGAGCCCCGTCTTAAATGCCCAACCGAAACCTGTCCTAACCCGTAAAACCCTAGCAAACGCCCCCCCCCCCCCCCCCCCCCCCCCCCCTTCACTGATTTTCAAAATTGGGGGGGGGGGCGTTTTTCTGGGTACCCCTTTTCAGAAATAATTTTTTCTCAACCATGTAAATTTAGTGAAAAAAAACCCCCAAAGCATTAAGTTAGGGCTGTAGTATTATGAAAAAAAAAAAAAAAAAGCACTTTTAGGGAAAAGGGCCAAAAACAACATGAGAGAAAGACAATGACAAAGACAAATTTTTAGAAGAGAAGAAGAAGAGAAGAAGAGAAGAAGAGAGAGAAGAGAGGAAAAGAGAGAGGAGAGGAGAGAGAGAGAGGAAACGCTCTTGTGAAAACAACACGACATGATTTTTTTGTCATTCATATTTTTAAAGAAAAAAAAAAAATCCCAACCTTTGCAAAGGGCAAACAATAAAACACAATTCCGGGAAAAAGAAACTTGGGCAAATTCGAAATGTCAACACCAAGAAGTCCTTTTTTTCTGTCGGGAAAAAATTTCACATCGTCTTTTGGGAAAAGAAAAAGTCAACGAACTGGATTTTTTTCTTCAAAAGGCCCAATCTTTTGGAAAAAGAAAAACCCACAAACAAAAAAAAAGAAACAAAACTCGAAAAAACACAACAGCACTCATTAACACATAACTCATCTTGCTAACTGCCTCTGAGTAAACGGGTTCAGTCTAGTACCGGGTACTTATTCCAGTCCCTCAAAGTCGCATCGGCTCGCTCTCATCCGGGATGTCGTCCTGGGACCCGTCGTCCCACTCTCTGACTCTTGTGGACCAGGGTGCATTGCCATCAAACACAAGGCAGGGCAGCGCTGATCTCCCGAAACCATTCCAGCCTTCGTGGTCCTCAGATCCATCCATGCGTTGATATGGCGCACCTCAGAACGATTTAACGATCGTTTCGGTCGAATGTTTTTCCCACGCCCTGCTGACCCAGTTGATGACGTCTTGTCTGGTGGCCTGCCCGAGGGTTTCCACAGCAGTTGTGGCCTGGTTCCCTCATCCACTCCACCCAGCAATCTCTGAGGATCCTTAAAAGGCTTTGGCAAGAGCCACATCCACTGCTGTGCCAAAGGGGTTGCACTGCAGGAAAGAACATGGGGGTCCACTTCTGCGCTTGGAGTGCGTCCCTGAATTCTTGAGTCCTATGGGCCCTGTAACAGTTTCCCAAAACAGGAGGCGGCGCTCGTCGGATGGCCAAGGAACCGAATCCAGGGAAAGATGGGGTCTCTGGTCATCCAGCCATTGGCTGTCGCACATTACACAACACTGTCTGGCACTCTCAGCGCAAAAAACCCGGGTGGGAAAGTTCCCATTTCTCTCTCGCAGGATCACAAAAGCTGGCAAATTTGGTTCCATCCGCTTCGCCGTAAGTGCCACCGTGAAGCCTCATTTTTCAGCCTTTGCGCTCTTGATTCTAACTTGTTTTGGACCTTCCCTTTTTGTTGGACGGGCTGGCATCATGTCAAACCGGGCCATCGTCTGATCCATGTTCATAATTTGGACAGAGGAAAAACCATCGCGATGACGTAGTCGCAGAACGTTCCGTCGGAACTGTAGAAGAGTTGATCCTCAAAAACTCAGGACCTTTTGGCTTGAGCTGTTCCCTGTCTACAAACACCAAGTGGGGCGCTGTTTCCAACGAATTTACCACATATCTAATGCCAAGAAAAGGTAAAGGGAAAAAGATGACTGCACAAATCTTAGTAAAGTGACTATCTTTGAAAAAACAGGTGGGCTTTTTGCTGGGAAAGTTACCCCGGGTGCACAACTTTTGGCCCTAAGTGGGGGGTGGCGTTTGCTAGATGGTGGGCTTATGCAAAGGGATTTTACGTATGGACCCTGCTGCAACCCTATGAAGCCCTCTCTTCCCAGCTAAAGTGAAGGATCCACAATTCCAAACAAAATATTTGGGCTGGAACACAAGACTTGGACCCTTCAAAAAAGTGTCATCTTGTAACAATTGATGTTGTCAAACCCGTACGGCACCATTCCTCATCAGGACATGACAGACGCTACCGCTTCTTCATGCTCCCATCCAAAGGATAGTAACCCCCTGTCATACCGTAAATGGGGATTGTACAGCACATTTTACACAGCAACTACTTCACTTTTGAAGGCCAATTCTACCGGGAGAAAACAGGGACTGCCATGGCACACCTATGGCACCCACAGTTTGGGCCCAAACCCGTTCATGGGGTTCCTCGAAAAGTCACTACTGGAAAAAAGCCCTGTACAGTAGAAAAGAACTGTGGAGACGCTTAATGACGACATACTGGTGTAGTGATGGGGACAAGGAACAACTGAACAGTTTCAGTGAGTTATCAACTCATTCCCCCGTCAATAAAGTTCACAGTCCACATTCTAAAAAAGAAATGCCCTACCTGGGCATTCTCCTCAGAATGGAAGTGGGTACATCACCAAACCGAGCTCTTCTCTAAAGCAACAGATGCCACAACTACCTTCCCCTTCCAATCATGTCATCCCCGTCATTGTGTGAACAACATCCCTGTGGACAGTTTTTTTGCGAGTACGCCGCTTGTGTTCTACAGAGCAAGAAATTCGAACGCCACAGTAAAGGAGATGTGCCATGCCTTCCAGGATCGGGCTACCCTGACACCATCATCATGGCCGCTAAATCGCGGGCAAAAGCCACTCCACGCCAGGGTACCCTCACTTAACCCCCAAAAAACCCATCAACACAGAGTTCCTGTAGTCAATCACCCAAAATCCACGGGAACCCTCCCATCCGAAAATGGTTACAGGACAATCTGCCTACCCTGCACTCAGTGCCAGAATGAAGAAGGCAGTTCCCGAAGCTCCTGTGGTGGGGAAGAAAATGCAGAGTCTAGGGAACATGCCATCCCCTGCCCCTCCACAAACGCAACACCTGTAGGGGGGTTTT
>CM054138.1:14922759-14946327 GCA_028751875.1 Rapana venosa | reverse complement strand
TGGTTAAAAAAGTATTTTTTTAAATTTCCCCAAAACTTTTTCCCCAAGCACCAAAGTCAAAAAAAGATACAAAACAAAATTGAATCGCACATTTTGGAAATAATTAATTTACATTATAATGAAAATTGCGTGTGTTTATTCATAATCAAGGTCGCAATAAAAACTTGATTTTTCTCTTTTACTTTCATTTGACAATCTTAATTAACGTGGTCAATTTTTGTATCTTCCAAGCTTACAAACAGACGCATAATGCAAGTCAGAAAACAGTAACATTGGCACGATCTGCGCACACAGGTGAACCCAAGCTTCTTTTCACGGAATGCATGTTCAGCCTACTACATGCACATGCTGAATCACTCCCATTTCCTAACCTCAAGTTAGATGACAGTGTTGCGGTTTTGTCTGTACCCCTTTTAAATTTGCCCGCATCCGAGTAGAGGAATCGACTGCTTCTTTGATAAGGCCCAGCCACACCTTTGGAGCAATTGCAGGATGCCAGACTCGTCTCATTCAAGATAGACTTCTCTCCGTCTGTCAGGATGTGGTCATCGTTGCCTGTTTCTTCAAATTCAAGTTCAAATACTTTATTACAAAAGAACACAGAGAAATTTACACAAAAAGGGATTACAGGATAAAGGAATAAATAGCAAACATGGTCCCACAAAGGTTACGCCCTTTACAAAACCAATACTTTCTTTCTCTGTACAACAAAACATACACAGGGTGTACAAGTTTCACTTTCCAATGTCTTTAAAGGAAGGCAGAAGGTTATAATAATAATAATAAAAATTTAATAATAATATATGGAATTTATATAGTGCTGAATCTTGTAAAAAGACAAACAAACGAAGCGCTCGCACTCAATCTTTTAACAGGCATGCAACTCTCCTTAAACATAATGAACAACAGATTTCAAAACCATGCGCGCGCACGTATGCACCCCATGAAACGCACACACACACACACACCACACACACACACACACAAATCGGAACAAAACTTAGAAGGGTGAAAGATGCTGTTGAAAATTAGGGACAGATATTTTGGGGGAAAGTCTCAGGTAGGAAATAATGTGTGTTTTTTGAGGCTGGATTTGAAGGTATCAAGTAAAGGGCTTTTGTCAAAGTGAAAGAGGGAGGTCATTCCAGGTGGATGGACCAGAAACAGAGAAGGAGCGACGGCCAACAGTGGTTTGTTTGAATCTAGGTGTTCGAAAGGGCACAAAGTATCTGCGGCTGAACAAAGGGGAAAACGGGATGGAGTGTACAGATAAAGACAGTTACAGAGATAAGGGGGTGCAGATTTGTGGAGACATTTGAAACAGAGGTATTGATTTTATACTCCAGTCTTTGTGAGACAGGCAGCCAGTGAAGAGATCGCAGAAGAGGAGTGATGTGTTCAGATTTTTTCTTTCTTAGGACCAGTGGGAGCTGCAGAGTTTTGTATGGGGTTGAAGAGAGTGGATAGATGATGCTGGAAAGGCCAGCCAAAGAAAAATTACAGTAGTCTAAACGTGAAAAAATGAGAGATGTGACAAGCTTGGAAGTTGCATCAGTGGACAGTTTACTTGGAATCGTGCTTATGCGCCGTAATTGATAGTAGCAAGGGACTGGCAGGCCCTGGGTGATGAATTTTTTCATAGAGAGTGTGTTGTCAAGAACTACTCCTAAATACTTCACAGAGTTGGACAAAGGAACTGAGTATTGCCGAATTCTATTGAAGTTTTTGCGATAGAGGAAAGTTTATGTTGGGTCCCTATGAGCATGGCTTCGGTTTTTATCAGCATTAAGTTGTAACTTGTTCTGAGCATCCATTTTTGAATGTCTTGAAGGGAGTTAGGTCATATTTGTCAGGAGGGAAGGCAAGTTTTCAACAGTAATCACTGCACTGAAGCTGAGTATCATTGGATATAAATGATGTCAGTATGGTGGTTGTTTATTATATGTTGAGGTGGAGCAGTGTAAGAAGTAAAGAGAACAGGGCCCAGGACTGGGTCCCTGCGGGACTCCACATTCATTTTGACAGGTTTTGATTGAATATTGTTAAAAATAACTTTCTGGAACCGGTCTGTGAGGTATGATAGTAAACCAGGTGGGGCTGTGCCCTTAATACCAAACGTATTTTGGAGGCGAGAAAGAATTGAGTGATCTTATGGTATCAAAGGCTGCAGATAAGTAAGAAGAGTGAGGAGGGAGATTTTTCCTGCATCAGAAGCAAGTAGAAGTGTATCTAAAGTGTGGGCTAGGGTTGGTTTCGGTGCTGTGGTTGGGGCGATAGGAGATTGAAAAGTGGGAAGGAGATCATTAGAATTGAAGGTGACTGTTGAGCTGTTTGAGAACGACTTTTTCTAGTACTTTGAGACAAAGGGTAAGTTTGAGACAGGCCTATAATTTTCAGAATGTTGGGATCGAAGTCGTGCTTTTTTCAGTAGAGGTGTGACTATTGCTGTTTTAAGAAGCTGATGGAAAATTTCCTGACACAAGAGATGAGTTTACTATTTTAGTGATAATAGGTACAATATTGTGGAAGGCATTGTGAGAAAACAGGAGCAGGTATGGGATCAAGGTCGCATGATTTTATAGTCATTTCCTCCGGAATTGTCATGATTTCTTTTTCACTTGTGGGATGGAAGGAAAAGAGAGGGTGCCAGTGAACTGGGATCAGGAGGCGCAGGCTGGAATTGAGTCTGATCCAGTCATGGAGCGTACGTTTCCCGAACTTTGCCCTGAGAAGAAGGCAGAAAAAGATGGATGGAAGTTCAAACAGGCTGTGGGTGTTAGGCAGAAGAGGAGTTTTTGCAGATCCAAGGAGATTTGAGGTGAAAAAAAGGAAAAAAAGAGATTTTATGGAAATGTAGCACAGAGAACTTGGGAAAGTGTAGTAGTCTGTCTTTGCTGAATGGATTAAGAGTTTGACTTTTTTTGTTTTCGGAAAAGCTGTTTGTTGATTTGGGTTTTTTGAACTTCCGCCACTCCCGTCTAGTTGCCGGCGGTTTGCGCTTCGCTATCAAGATGTCTTGGGAAATACCATGGCGCACAGGGTCTGTCAGGGGAGAGATGGGTCAGTAGGGGGTTTGCATGCTCATCAAGCAGTTGGCGGAGAATAGTGTTATAGTGATCAGAGAGTTCAGTGTGATCAGAGGTTTGTGAAAAACGTTCGGAAGCTTTTTTGAAGAGAAGGTGGGAATGTTTTAAGGCCTTAAGATTGCGACGAGTAACATATGTCTTCTTTCTGACAGGTTTTGTGAGTTAAGATGGAAAAGAATGGGGAATGCAGAATGCAGTTCGTGGGGTGACAGAAACAGATGTGACAAGATTAAATGAAGCATTAGTAATCAGCCAGTCTAAAATATGACCAGATCTGTGCGTTGCTTCGTTTACCAGTTGAGAGAGAGAATGGTTGGACAGAAAAAGAGAAAGACGTTTGACATCGGAGAAGACTGGTTGTCGAAATGGAAGTTGAAGTCACCAAGAATTATATAATGTTATCACCAGTGTTACCCTGTACTGCATGGAGAATGAGCAGCTGACAGACGTAGAAGAGAACAATCAAGAACTTGCTCTACTACTTCATACCACATTTGTTTTTATAACATTCATTGTCACACTGTCAAGAAACCATCAAGGAAGTCAGCAAGTTTATTTACCTGGGCAGTGTCATCAGTAAAGATGGGGGAACAGATGAAGACATCAAGTGCCAAATCAAAAAAAGCCCGTCACGCCTTCAACACCCTTCGGCCAATTTGGAGGTCAACAGCCCTCTCATTTCAAAACAAGATTCGGATCTACGATACCAATGTCAAATCGGTCCTACTTTATGGCTCAGAAACCTGGCGGGTAACAAAAACCAACACCCTCAAACTACAGTCTTTTACCAAAAATGCTCAGGAACATCCAAAACATCAGGTGGCCGGAATCATACCCAACAAACAACTGGGGGACGGGACCAGACAAACCCCAATCGAGTCCATTATTAAACAAAGGAAGTGGGGATGGATCGGCCATACACTCCGCAAGTCTTCGTCAAGTGTCACCAGGCAGGCCCTTGACTGGAATCCACAAGGGAAGCGGAAAGTTGGTCGTCCAAAACAGACCTGGCGCAGAAGTGTTGAAGAAACGAAGGCAGCCGGAATGACATGGACCGAGCTGAAGAGGATCTCCCAAAACCGAGTTCGTTGGAGGGGTGTTGTTGCAGCCCTGTGTTCCCCAAGGAACCAAGAGGCATAAGTCAAGTAAGTCAATGTCACACTGTGTTAAGGCATTTTTGCTCCAGTTCGTTTTTTATTTTTTAGTTGCTTTAATTTAGAATGCACCGCCACTAGACATGGTTTTAATGAGAGATTTTCTTAGATGAGATGGCTGGTAGTTTGCATCCCATTAGACACGGTTGACCCGGCAAGCTATCATTAGGGTCCAGAAGGTATTAAACCTTAAGATAAATGTAATGTTTTAGTTCGTTTTTTGATTCAAAATAGTCTTCAAGTCCAGAGAAAAACTGGACTTCTTGGTCAGTAAGATTGGTAAATATAAAGTCAAGTGATGTTCCAGTGTACAGAAGTTTTTCAGTTGTCCTGTCTGCATGTCGCACATGTGTAGAACACTGGGTTTGTCTTCTATGACGTCTTGTCTGCTTACCTATTTTAGGTGTTTGTTTCACACTTTCTCTAGTACAGGATGTACCAACACAAGGCTCCACATGGTGCTATAGTTTAAATTTGGAACAAAATCTTTGTTACCTTCATGATCTTGAGTACCAGTGGAAATGATTGGCTCACTTTTATTTTATTGGATAAAGGGGATTGAAGAGAATCGTGAACCATGTGATCCAGAAGGACTTTAATATAATGGAGTAGGTCTTTTGCAGCAGAAGAAGAATGAAGAGAGTGAGGAAGAGAGGGTCACACTTAGTCTTCGTGGTGGAAAACAAGAATGACTGACTTGGACAGGTGGCTAGATAGTTTGTTTATCCATAAATATAAGTTCCAAGTGATGGTCATTAGAATGATAGTATGAAAAATATAATCATCGCTTACAGATGAGTGGCAATAATAAAGACAGTTTCTTCATGAAAAAACACATTGAAAATGTTTTTTTGGAGACAGCCGGCCCAGTGTTGGTTGTCATTTGGCATCTTTTTGCTGTTGATACATCAAACCTGCCCTTTCCTTTCTAAAAGGGTTTCCTAATATCTCCATTCATACCTGACCTTCCTTTTACAATGGTCCTTGCATCTGCATTCCTACAAGACCTTCGTCTCACAAAGGTCCGCACACACAGTCTTGCTACCCCCAAGACTCACTCCCACTCTTGCACGTGCTAAAAATGTCACATTCATGCATGTTAAAGACCGGAAGGATAAAGAGTTTACTTTTTGCGGTCAGAAAGTTTTGCGCTTTCGTCTTTTATCTTCAGTTTTGGCATATACTTTTTCACTTACAACGCATTTAACGCTAGAGACAGTGTCCAGAGTTGTGAAAATGCATGATGAGGAGAGTCTTCTTAGGGTCCCTGTTTCTCTGAATGTGTAATCGGTGTCGGTACATTGGTTCTTTCATGCTGTTTTGTGTTTGACCAACATATCAACGCTGACAGATGTCGCAGTACAGCAGGCAGATAACGTTCTTGCTATCACAGGACAGTCATGTCTGTGAGGAAATGTTTTACCAGTGTTGGAGCTAGAGACAGTGGCCCCGCACAAGATGTTCCCTGCCTGTGGCACACTGACTGCTGTCCTTCTCACACCTGACAGCCAGGCGCGTCGTCATCCCTGGTGGTTGGAAGTATGGAAGGCATGGGCAAGGAACGGAGGGAGCGGCATGTCCTCTCTGCCACAAGGGGAGGTGCGGGCTTGGCCCGATTCATGCGTTGGCTCTCATGCAGCAGAGGGTGCAGCTCCTGGAGCCAGGCTCGCAAAGGAGGATTGGTCGACTTGTGGGTGATGATCATTAGAGTTTCGGGTTTCTGCAGCCAGGTTTTGTGAGTCAAATGTTTGGTGCCATGGAATGGTGGCTGCTCTGTTTTTAGCTGCTTTCAGACTCTCAAGGCTGTGCCCTCTTTTCCAAGAAGTCTGTGCTCACCTCTTGGTACCTTGCTTTGTAGGAGCTCGCAATGAAGCGCAGACGACTGAGGAGCAAAAGCTGGGCTAAAGGGATGTTCTTACAAATGTTCTTGGGATGACAAGAAGATTAAGTACATGTAGGCATATGTATCTCCAGGTTTTGATAATAGGTGTGTCTGTAAACATTCATTTTGCAGGGTTACCAAGATGTCCAGAAAAAATATACTGGTCTGCAAATTGGTAACTGTGAATTTGGTAGCTCTGTGGTAGTTGTTTTAAGTGTTCTATAAAAAAAAACTTAGCTCTTCTTCAGATCCCATCCACAGGAGAAAATATCTTCTATAAATGGTCGCCACCATTCCGCTGGGGCCAGAGCTAGGTTACATGCTAGAACAAGCTGCTCTAGCCACCACATGGATAAAAAGGCCACGGTGGGAGCCACGGCTAGCTGCCAGAACTGCCATGACCTGTTCATACATTCACTCAAAAAGCTGTTTTCCCCTCCGCCCCCCGCCTCCCAAATCCTATTATGCTCACGCACATTGTGTTTCATTAGCCCGTGCATACCTGAATGCAACTGCGCAAAGCTCCACAAACTTTGTTTAAAATTGCCAAAACTTTCAACAACAGAGCATTTGAGATATGCGTCTGGTTTTACATATAACGACAAACTGGGTGACACACACACATTCACATTAAGTTAACCTCACCCCACTCTTTTCAAAGTCAACAGACTAAAAGAACTCCGGGATGAAGTTGACAGCTGGCGTGAATGACCTCAATATTCTGCTGAAAAAAATATATTTTTGAATCTGTAAAAGCATTTTAACTGACACAGTTAGAGATAATAATAATAAATAAAATTCTGATTGTGCTGAATCTTGCAAACAAATCAAAGCACTTGCATTTAAATTATTCATGCGCATTTGACTGTTCGCAAACAAGAACAGAACTTAAATTCACACACACACTCACACACAGTGACGCATTAAGGCAAAGTGATGGAGAAGGCTGATTGAAAGTAGGACAGATGTGAGGTGTAATGATGGAGAAAGATCCTAGGTAGGAAAAAGTACCTTTAGGCTGGATTTGAAGGTGTTAAATAAGGGATTTTGGATAAGGGAGAGGGAACATCATTCAAGGTAGATCAGTAATAGAAAAGATCAACGCCCCCACACGGACTGCTTGAACTGGTGTGTGTAAGCACATGGATGCAAGCAGAACGAGGGACGGGATAATATCACAGAAATGGAAGGTGCAATCTTGTAAGACATTTGTAACAGAGGGACCATCTTGTACCCCAACTCTTGTGAGAAAGGCAAACCCGTGTACAGATTGTTTTCATAGGACGGTAACAATCCAAGTTTAAAAAAAACCCAACTTTACACAGATAAATTTTGCATCTCCCATATAGCTTTTAATACGAAAATAACTCAAGCTACATGCACTCCGTGACTAACCACTAGACGACTCCACTCCACCAAAAGTCCCTTTAACTTTAGGTGCCTCCAAACTGTGGGACAATCGCACGCAGGCATCTTTTACACGCGTTTAATATCATCCGTCTTCCGGTAGAAGGGTAAGTCGTTAAAACCCAAAGGTATAGCTGACTCACACTGCGGTGCCCGTCCTGGGTGACCCTTAGGTTGGGCCAGGGCATTTCTACAAAGGAAAAGGGCAGTAAGTTAGTTCATACCCTGTTTTAATCTGTATAAGTTCACAGTTTTAATCTAGATTAAAATTTTTGACAAAGTGACAGCCCTGATATTTTGCCCATGTGGTCCGGTAGGCTATAAACAACGGATTGGATTTGGGCCCCGCTGCAACATGTATAAGGATTGGCTCAACCGTTTTACTTTACCGCAACAGACTGCCTGGAAAAACTCAGCGCATTTCCCATCAAACTTCTAAAGGAGTTAAATTGAAGTCAAGGACCTAAAGGATTAGTCCTGTACCCTATAAAGGTGACACATACGCCTTTGGCACGTTGGGAGAAAATAATGTCTTCTTCAGTGTCCTACAGATTTTCTGTCTGAGGAAAATACAAAAGGATTTTCTTTCCGAGTCAGAACGCCGAGTGGTGCAATAACTAGCCCAAGTATCTTTAAGTTGCTAAACAGGGATTTGAATCCGAGTGGTGCCTGATGGACGAGTTGTGGTTGCTTTTACGATCTTCCTATAAACTTATCTCGATACATACTAGAGTCTGACTTAATGACTCAAGTCCCTTTCCTGTGCACGCTCGTGCAGAGCAAGTAGGCATGGAAAATTGTACGAATATTCGGTGAGTTTCGGAAAAAAAGAGAAAAACCCAGCATCCACACTGAAGATAAGCACTTGTTATCATCCAGACTGTCGAAGAAAATTACTTTTTATCTTCCACACAGAATATCTATCTTGTATAATCCAGACTTAAGATAATTAACTTTTATCATTGAGATCAATAACTGTCTTGTAATATCAATACTTAAGAAAATCGGCTTTATCACCAAGATGAAGATAACTTTTTTTTTAAATAATCAAGACTGAAGATATTTAATAATGATAATAATAATGTATGGAATTTATGTAGTGCTGAATCTTGCGAAGGAACAAATCAAAGTGCTTACATTCAAATCATTTACACTTATGCAATCATTCATGAATAAATTTAAAAGATATCAATATTATACACACATGTGTGCATAGCATGCCTATGCATGGTGATGGAGATGGAGGTGGCCGCTGAAGAGTATGGATAGATAATGAAAAGGAAGATCTTAGGAAGGAAAAAAAAACGTGTTTTGAGGCTGGATTTGAAAGTATCGAATGTAGGCTTCTGGCAAAGAAGTGGAGGGAGGTCATTCCAGATGTGAAAAAGCAACGGCTGACAGTGGTTTGCTTGAATCTCAATATTCGGAAGCCCAGAGTATCCACAACTGAACAAAGGGAACAGGATGGGAGTGTACAGTTAAACATTTGCAGAGATAAGATGGTGCAGATTTGTGGAAACTTTTGAAACGGAGGGTACAAATCTTGTACTTCACTCTTTGTGAGACAGGGAGCCAATGAAGAGACCACAAGAGATGAGTGATTTGTTAAGATTTTTTCTTTCGTAGGACTATTTGAGTTGCAGAGTTTTGTATGCGTTGAAGGGAGTGGATGGACGATGCTGGTAGACCAGCCAAAAGAGAATTGCAGTAGTCCAAACATGAGAGAATGAGTTGTAACATGCGACAAGCTTGGATGTTGCATCTGTAGACAGATACTTTCCAATTGCTTTTATACGCCGTAATTGAAAATAGCAGGACTGGCAGGTCTGCGTGATGAATTTTTGCATTGAGAGTGTGTTGTTAACATCTAGGTATTTCACAGATCTGGGCAGAGGGACTGACGTATTGCCAAATTCTATTGAACTTGTTGATAGGGAAGAAAGTTTGTTTGGTCCCAATGAGCATGGCTTCAGTTTCATCCACATTTAATTGTAGCTTGTTCTGTATCATCCAGTTTTGAATATCTTGGAGGCAGTGGGACATATTTTTCAGAAGGGAAGGCAGGTTTTCAAAGTATCACTGCATTAATAGTAATAATAATATTAATAATAATAATACATGGAATTTATATAGCGCTATATCTTGCAACAAAACAAATCAAAGCGCTTTCATTCATCCTACTCATTCACATGCAGCCAGTTACAATTAATATTTTACGTTCAAATGTATGCACACACGCTCGTACCCCCCCCCCCCCACACACACACACACACACATAAAGGTTTGCTCTACGGCAGGGTGATGGGCTTTTGGCTGTTGAAGGCAGGGACAAAAATGAATCATAGCTTTGAAATAAATGTCTTGAGGCCGGATTTAAAAGTGTCAAGAAGACTTTTAGTGAAGGGAGAGAGGGAGGTCATTCCAGATCTATGGACCAGAAACGTAGAAAGAGCGACGGCCAATGGTGGATTGGTTGAATCTAGGTATTCTTAAGCACAAGGTATCTGCAGCAGAGCGGAGGGAACGAGAAGGAGTGTACAAGTGAAGACATTCACAGAGGTAAGAAGGTGCTGTTTTATGGAGGCATTTTTAACAGAGAGTGCTTACTCTCTGTGGCACAGGCAACCAGTGCGCGTAGAGGCGTGTTTAAGGTGTGCACTAGGGTGGTTTCGGTGCTGTGGTTGGTGCGATAGGCAGACTGAAAAGGGGGAAGGAGACTGAATGAAGATGGCTGTTGAGTTGTATCAGAACAACTTTTTCAAGGACCCTAGTAATGAACGTAGGTTAGATACAGGTCTATAATTCTTCAGAGTGTTAGGATCTAGATTGTGCTTTTTGAGTAGAGGTGTAACTATTGCAGTTTTGAGAGCTGTTGGAAAAATTCCTGAAAGAAGTGATGAGTTTACTATTTTTGTAATAGTGGGTATAAGCTGTGGAAGGCACCGAGTGAAAAGAAAAGCAGGTACAGGATCAAGATCACATGATTTGATTGTCATTTCTTTCAGAATTGTCGCTTATTTCCTTCTCGCTTGCTGGATGAAAGAAAAGGAGAGGAGTGCCAAAAAATTTGGGGTCAGAAATTGCAGGCTGAAAAGGAGTCTGATTAAAACTAGAGCGAATGTTGCAGACTTTGTTAGAAAAGAATGCAGAAAATATAGAAGGAAGTTCAGAGTGGTTGTAGATAGAAAGCAGAGGACTAGCCTTCGCAGATCCAATAAGAGTGTATGTGAGGGACGTTGCATCAAGAACTTGAGACAAGTAATACTTTGTTTTTGCTGAATGGATTAAGGTTTTGACGTTGTTGATTTGTTTATGAAGATGCTGCTCGTTTATCTGTTTTTGTTTTTCACCGTGGCCGCTCTAGCTGTCGTCGTTTACGTTTTGCAACCAGGATGCCGTGGGTATACCATGGTGCACAGGGCCTATCAGACAGGAGATGGTCAGTAGGAGGTGCATGCTCATCAAGAAGTTGGCTGAGAACGGTATTGTAGTGTTTAGAAGGCTCAGTATGGTTAGGGATTTGTGATAGACGTTCAGCAGCTTGGAAAAGAAAAGTCTGAATATCTATGGCCTTGAGGTTGCGATGGGTAATGGGTTTCTTCTTTCTGATAGGCTTTGCGATGCTGAGGAAGAAAAGAATGGCGGAAGGATCGGAGAGTAGTTCGTCAGTGACAGATACAGACTGAACTCGAACTCGAATATTTTAATGAGGGTAATTGGGTAAGCCAGAGGCTTCTTTACACCAGGCCCTCATGGGGGAAAAGGGAAACAAACATAAATAAATCAATTAATAAACAAGATAATATCAAATAGCAATGAAATGAATACTCAAACTGTCATTCAATTATTTAAAAATCAAGAAATCGAAGAAAGATCACAAAAGTTAACCAATGAAATGAATAAACAAGACCAATTAAACATGGACAAACTCTCACCCCCCTCCCCGCCCTTGACCCCCCCTCCCTAACAAGCGACCCTCCCCAAAATCGAGATACACACACACCCATACACACAAACGCACGAAACCACACACCCCACACACATGCACTTTACATATGCATAGACGTACATGCGAGCGTGCACACACACATCACACACAAATGATCATGGATACAAATAAATACCACAAGTACATCTCGTCATAACTATAAAGATCGTGCATAATCGTCAAATATCATAACCTTTACATTGCACTGGCAGGACCAAGCAATGAACATTATTTGAAGCACGAAGAAAGCGACCCAGGGTGCATCAAGAAACACACAACACACACACACACAAACACAATGAGGTTTAACAGCATGCGTCCAGAAAATTAACTTGTGTGTGTGAACGTTTTTTGAAGGTGATAAGCTTACTTTCTCTTTTATAATGACTGGGATTTTGTTCCCATAATTTGTACCAGATAAAAATGTGACATAAAGAGATGGTTCTTGGAGGAGGAAAACAACGTTCTTTGTTTGAACGTTTTAACAGGGAACTCTGACAAAGAAAATGTGGAGGTAGTTTATTCTGTCTATTACATAAATATGCTTTATTTAAGAGACAATGTAACAAAAGGAAAAAATGTTCAACTCTTTGTAGTTATTTGTTACCAAGGAAAGTGTTCTAAGGAGAATGAACTTGAGAGAACATTTATATCTTCTCTCAAGTTGCCCTAAAGTTTTTCTTGTTTGTCCAAATGTGGATGCATTAGTCAAGAACAGGTTTTATGTAAGCGTAGAAAAATAGTTTTCACGTTGTGGTGTCAAGGAATTTTTTATTTGGTTAAGTTGGGAGTTCTTAGTAATTTTCTTGAAATATTAAAACATGTTTTGGCCATGATAGTTATTTCAATGTGCTAGGCAAGTATTTTTATATGAACTGACTTCTTAAAGGATTTATCGAAAAATTTTATTCATTTAGTTTTAGTTTTAAAGTTTTGCCGCTTTTGTTTTGTTGCAAAAACCATGAATTTTGATTTTTGTGGAGGGATCCATGTGATTGACTCTGTCATGCTGCTAGATTGTTTAAGTTTTCTTGAATATTGTACATATGGTTTACTCGACTAGTGAGTATGTAGTGTCGTCGGAAGAGTTCTCAAGTGGAAGAACTTTGGAGAGGAAGATCGTTTATATTATTGAAAGAGGGACTGGCCCCAACAGGAACCTTGAGGAATACATACTCACAGGAAAAAAGGTACGACTAATTGATCTTGATAAACAGCTTGTCATCTTTTATGAAAAAACGAGGTAACGTTTTAGTAAACCCGACATAAACCATACATAGCAGTTTCTTTATAGGGGTTGTGTCAATACAGTCAATTACCTTGGCAAGTCTACAAAATTGTCGTTAGATATGTTATATTTAAATGCATTGCTCTATGAGATTACTGGTGGTGGTGTGACATGAATTTGATTTTCTCTTAAGACTTTTAAATTTACAAAGTTTTTAGTAAAGTTCGATAGAAGTTTTGTTTCTTATCTTTTCTAAGGTTTGATTTAACACGGGTGAATTAATGGTTCTGTTGGGGTTTGGATTCCAATTTACAAAATTTTGGATCTTTAAACAGTTGAGGATAGCAACTTTTTTTTTCCAATACAGGATTATAATATATGTAGGATGTTTGAGATTACTGCACGAAATCTTCAAAATTTTGGCTGTCTTAATCATCTAAACCGCAGGATTTTGGTTGTTTTAAAGGGAAAGCACACTCCTTATCCCACTTCATGCACACCAATATATTTGAATGACGTTTAGACTTTTTGCCCTTAATTACAAATTCCTGTAAAAGAGGTAAATCATTGAAATCTGAGCTGTCAAATTTTACAATTATTCAGCAATTGAACAAAAAGTTTTTTTTATTTTTCTGCAGATGACCGTCCCTGATAAAGCCCCTGATGAGACATTTACAGCTAATGTTTTTAATTGCTTTCCAGAGAGGACTTTGGTCCTTCTTAGATGATATTAACTCATTTTAAATATTTCTTTTTTGCAATTCGCTTCATGAATGTCACTTTATTATGTTTGGCTCCTTAAATTTTTAATCTTTTTCCCTGTTGATTTTTAGTAAAGTTATTTTGGACGGCTATGGCTTCAGTGATTTCATCAGTTAACCAGGGTGGTTTATCTTTTAGCTTTTACACTTTTGATTCTAAAAAGGGTTTAATGATTTGTCAAGTGATGAAAAATATTTAAAACAAATTCCAGTGCTTTGTCTGGGTAAAGTAAATGTAAACATCAGAGAAGTTAGCTTTACATAGCCCGACCCCAAAAATTCTGCATTAAACGTTCTATGGCTGCTAAAGAAATGTTATATTGTGTTTTGCATCCTGGGTATTTTAGCCCTTTTTTGGCCCTGTAAAACATTACAGGGTAGAAAAATTGCTTAGCCTTTGACAGGTCAGACAGTTCAACAATGTTAGATGGATTGGTTGGTATTATGGTCAATCAATGTTTCGAATGTGAGTTTCCTTCTTGGAAAATTTACCAAATTGTGACAGACTTTCACTGAAAGATTTTTTCCATTTATCATTAGGTAAAGTTAATCAATATTGAAACACCAAGGAACTTTTTCGTTGAGTAGTTACAAACTTCATAATGTGTTCAAAATTTCATATCAACTAATGCTTATCTGGGTTTTTCGATTCAAAAATCGACTGTATTGGTTTGGCTCCTTTTCAGGCGTGCTGAGTGGATGATGTGAACTAGACCTTTTGAGCCATTGGTGAAAAGCCAGTTAAAATGTGACCTAAATCTGTGTGTTGGTTCGTTAACAGCTGGAAAGAGAGTGATTTGTAAGAAAGAAGAAAGGCGCTTGCATCAGGAGAAGACAGGTTGTCAAAGGGGAAAGGGTTAAAGTATAGTATAAGTTTCTTGGGAAGAGGCTGTAAAGGGTTTTAAAGGAGTGACTGTTTCTTGGTGGAAAACTAAAGATGTTAAATTGTTTCAGTTGCAGGTGGATGGTAAAGGCAACAGAAAGTAACAAAGTCGCCGGTACAGGAGGTCGAGTTCCGACTTTCGAAGGATTTGGGTGAAAAAGAAAGGGAGTGGAGGGATGAAAGTGGTGCGAGTGTTTTTGTAGCAAGGCAGAGCAACTCCACGGGAGAGTCGGGGGGAAGAAGAGTTTTGTGCCAGGTGGTTTTTAGTTGTTTTATTTTTGGGTCGTGTCCATGTGGTTTAAGCCAGGTTCAGTGGAAAGGTTAATCGATATTTTTTTAGATAGGGAATCGAATAAAATCAGCTTTTCCTCAGGACAGACAGACTGACATTGAACTAAGAATTATGAGGGGGATCTGAAGGCAGCAGAGGGGTTGAAGAAGAAAATGGTGAGTTAGGGAAGCCATCAGAAGAAGAGGATCAAGGTGATGGTAGAGGTGTGGACAAGGGAAGGGTGGTCAGGAGTTTGGATGGTGAGTCAGAAGTTGATGTAGAAAGAACTGTGTTAATTGGGGAATTTGAAATTTCACACACATCTTGATCTGCATCACAACGAGAAAACACAACAGAAGAATTGAAAGCCGAGGGGGACAGGTGAACGATAGCGTGAGGAAGCAGTGTTGTCATGGGAAAAGGAAGTGATGTCGGTGGTGAGGGGGGAGACACAGGAGATGGAAGTGCACCACTTCTGATGACGTTGGCCTGCCCCTGTTCCCCTTCTGGTTTTGCACCAGTGGATTCCCAGATTTTGAATGTGCTGTTGTAGCTGAGGAGAAAGAGCCTACTATTTATGACAAAAGTCATGTGAGAGCATTGTTTTAATGTCCACGGCTCTATCTGCCATCCTAGCCAAACAACACACACTGGATGTTGGCGATGGGGGAGGTGGCGGCTCGTGAAACACGTGCGGATGGTTGATTGGCAGCAGGGTCAGAGGGAAGTGGGTCATGAAGACTAGCACAGTCAGATAAACAAAACTCATCAAGTCAATGGAAATTTCGAACAATCAAACAGTATATGAAAATAATAAATTGAAATATTTCGAACAGTAAATAGTAACAAAGAAAAATGTTCTGACCACTTGATTCAGAGCAAAAACATGTAGATGTAAAAATTTCTCATCAGGAAGCAGGAAAACCACAAACACTCAACATTCAAACAGGAGTTACACACACTGCTGCTGCCAGGCGCAAAGGTGAACATTGTATCAATAGCATTTAAAGCTGTATCAATAGCATAGAAATGATGATTGATTTGAGAGCGGTTTATTAAACTTGAAAGTAGAGCACTGTCGAAAGTGAAGAGAACAGGGCCCATAACTGGTTCCTGTATGACTCCACACAGAGTTTGGAAGGTATTTATTGCATTTTGCTCACATTTACTGCCTGAAAGCGGTTTGTGAGGCATGAACTGAACCAGGTGAGTGCTGTGCCAGAAATACCAAACGTATTTTGAAGGCGAGAGATGAGAATTGAGTGGTCAATAGTGTCAAAGGCTGCAGACAAGTCAAGAAGTGTAAGAAGAGATACTTTCCCTCCAGCAGAAGTGAGTAGAAGCATATCTAAGGTGTGGACTAGAGTGGTTTCAGTACTGTAGTTGGAGCAATAAATAGGCAGACTGAAAAGGGGGAAGGAGATTATTGAAATGAGGGCAGAACTACTTTTTTGAGTACTTTGGAGACAAAAGGTAAGTTTGAGACAGGCCTATGGAAAGGAGATTACTGAAATGAAGGCGTTTGTTAAGCTGTTTTAGAACTACTTTTTTGAGTACTTTGGAGACAAAAAGTAAGTTTGAGAAAGGTGTATAGTTTTTGAAAATGTTCAGATAAACGTCATGCTTTTTGAGTAGTGGTCTGACTATTGCGGTTTTCGGAGCTGATGGACAATTTCCTGAAAGAAGCGGTAAGTTCACTATTTTGGTGAGAGGGTACAAGTTGTGGAAGGCACTGTGAGAAAAGAGAAGCAGGTAGGGGATCAAGCTCGCATGATTTAATAGTCATTTCTTTCAAGATTGTCTTAATTTCTTGTTTACTTGTGGGATGAAAGGAAAGGAGAGGAGTGCCAGTGAACTGAGGATCAGGAGGAGTAGGCTATAAAAGAGTCTGATCCAGTCTGGAGCGAATGTTGTGGACTTTGTCTGAAAAGTAGGATGGAAGTTCAGACAGGCTGTGGGTGGTATGCAAAAGGCCTGTTTTGGCTGATCCAAGAGGGTTTCAGTACTAGGTGAGGGAAAAATGAGATTTAATAGATATAGCATTTAGAACTTGGGAAGAGTAATAGTTTGTCTTAGCAGAATGAATTAAAGATTTGACTTTGTTTTTGGAGGAGCTGGTAGTTTGAGAGAAGAGTTTGATGAAGCAAGATGATTGGGCAAGGAAGTGGCATTGTTATCAGTTACAGCAGATTCGGAAGTGACGTCTGAGGCAGGAGGGTAGACAAGTGAGAAGGGGGCGAACCACTGGCCATGACGTTTGCCTGCGCATGTCCCCTTCTGATTTTTCGGCAGTGGTTGCCCAAGTTCATGATATGTTTTAATTCAGCAGCAATTGTTTATGAAGTTCGGCAGCACTCGCGTGACAGTATTGCTGTTATTTCCGCACCTGTCACTGCCATCATGGCGAGATAAGGAACACTGAACATTGGTGGTGGGGCTACGTGAAACGTGCACAAATTTGCAGGCCAGCAGGGTCACATTGAACTGGGTCATGAAGACAAGCATGGTAAGGCAAACACACTTAAGTCAACTGGATTTCGAAAGTATCAGCTTGGAAATGAAAATTTTTAATTGAAATATTTCAAAAAGTAAATAATGTAAAAGAAAAATGTACTGACCATAAAACTTCGGGCGCAATCTCAAACACGCAGGTACAAGAATTTCCTGACAGGACAAAGAAAAACCACACACAATCAGCAATCAAACGCAGAGACATGCCCCATGCTTCCACCAGGAGCTAAGTTGAACGCAATATAGGGCGTTTTATTATCCAGAATAAAGAAAACTATCTTGTATCCTCGGCATTTAGGATTATCCCCTTTTATCATCCAAACTGAAAACTGATCTTCTGTCACCTAGACTGAAGATAATCAGCTTTCGACATCCAGATCATAATGCATACAATAGGATGACAATAGGAAAGCAAACGTGAATATTCTAATTACTTGGAGGTAGAAAAACAATACAGTGAAGAAATGTCTTAACTGATTTACCGTTTGGTTCCATGGTGTGTGACTTGTGGTGTGCAAGTAACGTTCAAGCATCTGCATTTGGAGTGTTGAGATGGTCAGGATATAAGGCGCAAGCATTTTACTGCAGACTGCCTAAGGAGCCTTTTCGCAATGTCCCTGGACATTTTTAACTTCCTGTTAGAATCGGCCTTTTCACGTCTGATATGTCATAGTCACTAAGAATTTTTCAAAGGAATCTGGTTTGGGTTTTATTTTATTTTATGTCGCTGAAGAGGTTTCTCCCACAATGCAGTAACCCTCCTGGGTTGATCCTTAGGGTTGGCAGTGAATTGGTTCAATAGCGGGACAGGTAAGGGGACAACATGTCATAGTATTGCGCACTTCTGGTTAGAAGTGTGAAATTTGGTATGTGGGTACCTAAATCCCTTCTAAATCATACTAGAAAGGGAAACACTTTGGGCGTGACCTCTGGGAGGCGTGACATTACATTTAATTAGGTCAGTATGTCATATTCCATTTTTGTATGTTTGCATGCTAAAATCGAGTGTTAAAGTATCTAAAGACTGCATTGTGTCAAGTCTGACCCTACATTTAACATAACAAACTGTTACTATAGTTTGTTGCTGGACACCAGTTAAAGAGGTCAGCTAAAAATAGGTCAAATTCAGTGAAAATTGATTTTTTAATCTTTTTGTTGATGTCTTTGATCTCCAAGCAATTTTGGCTCAGTCACGAAATAACAGCAATTGTTTCTGGATCACAGGATGGTCTGAACTTGTTTTTGTGAATAAAAACAGCCATTCTACTGAAGACAGCTTAAGTAGGTCGTCTTTTGAAGGAAATAGCATTCACATTTTCACTCTTACCTCCTCATACTTTATTTCAACTTAAATCTCTTCACTGTATCTTAGAAAATAGCTGGGATGTCAAAAATGTCATTGTGTCTGCTATTATTGCTTAAGTTAATACATAACAATTGTATAATTCCTACATAAGGCAAGGTTTGATTTGTTTAGGACTCTTTTGACCTATAGAAAAATCGGGTGCTCTCTTCATAACCTGTATCGTAGTTCTTGTTCGGTTTTGTTTCTTTTAAATATGAATATAACTTTCATGTTTATTTTGATGTAGCTACCAACCCCCCACCCCAAATGTATACAATAATATCACATTGCATTACAGTGTAGATTACATTGCATCGCATAGCATTCTACATAAACTCCAGACTGCCCTGAGGGAGAGTGCATCAAGATTGTTCAGTATTGGGGTTTTGTTGTTGTCAACTGTGTGCATGCATGTGTGTCTGTGTATACATATTTATATATATTTTATATATATTATATATATTTTATATATATTACATACACACACACACAAAGATCAAACTGAAACCACCCCTCATGGTGTAGTGATAATGAATGGTACATTAGAATATTTGGTGAAGGCTTTTCCTCTAAACCCACACGCCATTACTGTTGTTAATTTAAAAAAGCTCCAATGCAAGTTTTCTCAAATAAGGAACCAAAATGTGCAGTATGAAAGCAGGACATTGGTCGTAATTTGGGCCCGAGTTCTAGTCAATCTTTCATCAGCAATCTCTAATTCGTGATGTCAGGGAATTTTTGGTCGGCAAAACCTGCACCTGAAGGACAAATGTGTTATAGACCTATGCACAAATCTCGCTTTATAAGAGCATTGGGAGAGTTTGCACCCGCTGCAAAATTTTTTCTCTTAACTATTCTGAGAGGGGAATAGTTAGGGCATATTTCTTAATCGTGGGTTTTGAAGACAAGCCCAAAGAGCACAATGTGACCCTGGCAAGTAACAAGCATGTGCTTCGTCAAGCACCAGGTACCGCATTATGATTTTCTTTTGGTATGTAAACAGGGTTTAAAGTACATTACTGAAGTCAGACCCGTAGCCCAATTGCAAACTATTTCCTTTGCATATCTATGCTTGAATGAATCAAAACAGTCATTTGGAATTTTGTAAAAAAGCTCTCATAGTGTTTTTTGAGGCCTATCCTAATAATGCAAAATGTGTGTGCTGTTTTTTAAGATGTCTGGCCACAATGGGTCTCTCCCTTAAAGAAAAATGTGGGCAACTCTGTCCAAAACATGCGTGTTACCTAGGTTTAGGGAAAAAGGGGTAGTGATTATATTTGCTATGGAATGTGCTTGGTCACAGAAGAAGTACCCAATAATGGTGAAGTGATGCTGCCCTATATTAACTTATAGGATTCACTGTGCTGTTAAGACTGTATGTGCACTGCAGCTTGACATTCAAAACTAGTATACTGCCGAGCAAGTAAAATTCATTCCCCAAGCATGTGTCATGGTTGTAAATATAATTTGAACCTGGATTGGCCCATATAATTCCAAGTGATAGAAAAGTACTCTTTGTGTGCGTGTTTGGTTAAAGTTTGGTGTTCAGCTGGAAACAAAGGGATGGTGTGTTTCAGTATTCACTCATCCAGAGAAATTAGTTCATACCCTCCTCAAAATTGTTACTGAGTGAGGGAAGTCCTTTTCCATAGCGAATGATTATAGTTGACTTGCGTGGCTGATAAGACGTTGTGTTGGCTGCAAACAACCACCTCATATATTTGTTACTAGTCCATAACAGTTCTCTCTACCCAGAACCTATGATATAAATTGTTGAGTTATGCCCTTGGGGGGGGGGGGGTGGGAGGGGGCAAGATGCTGCGCAATAAAGTTCTAGTCTTCTACTATGTCATAAGATTCATTTTCAAAAGAAAAGAACAATGGGTTTTGTTTATTTCTATCTGTACACTGCAGAATGATCCCTTCCGTTTTCACAAAAATAACACCGTGTGGCTTTCAATATTTTACTTAAAGGCAGTTGCTTAATTTTATTAGAAAAGGCATAATTCCAGTAAAAATACTTGTTTCTTCATTTGGAAATTGATACTGGTATATTTTTACTTTAAAATTTAATTTCAGAATTGCAAAGTTTTGAGTGTGAGCGCGCGTACGTGCATGTCTGTGCGGGTGTGTGATAGCCGCAAGGCCTTTTATTCTGGATGTTGTTTCTTGGGCTAACGTTTGTTTTAAAATTGGTTTGGGTTTTGTAGTGCACACTCTTTCCCCTGATAAGCTCTAAACATGCGGGAAAATGCTGTTAATTATCGTAAAAATATTTTTTATTGTAGCTGCTGTTAATATTACAATTACTCAGTTATTGGGTTGGGGGTTGAATTGCTGAAGAACGAAAAGAGGAACATAACAAGAATGGCGACCAAAACAATTTCGTAAGGGAGGGTGAACAGTGTGTCCTTCTCCCCTAGAAAATATCAGAATATCAAATGGGCGTGGTTCTTATTTAGCCACCATTAACTCAACAAATGCATCAGTATTCGTTTGATCAAGAAAAAGCTTTAGCTCTTGAAAATCTGGAGCAGTACGGTGAAGGGGCAGTTGTGTAACATGAGAGCAATCCAGCGAAAATGAGCGAAGTCGAACGCCAGTGGAACATCCCACTGGTTCCGATTACATCAAGGGGCAGCAAGGCTGGTACTTTCCCCTTCTCCCGTGTCACTGGACAGATTACCGGAAGGGCCCAAACCGATCTTGGGCCTTAACGAATTTATTTGCTGACGCCAGTCTTGATGAATCGAACAAAGCAGCTCTTCAAGAACACACAGACCAACTCAAACAAGTGCGAGAGGTATGACATGAAGATCAGTATCACCAAAACGGTTATGTTGCAGCAGAAATCAGGAAAGATGGGCATCACATTTAACGGCACCCAGCTGGGAAAAACCCAAAAAATTTAAATACCTTGGCAGCCTTCATGAAGATGGAAAATTGGACAGAGAGAACAAGATGCCAGATAGCGAAACGCAGACAGTTCCAACTCGTCCCTTCTAAAACATTCCGCATCCCAATGAGCACCAGGGAAAATCATAAAGCAACTTCGTTCCAAAATCACATTCCCGTGTCAGAGGGCCTAAAACAAACCTTTGAGAAAATTGCCATGTGAAATGCGCTGCCTGAGAAAGCGTCAAAGACGAGACGCGACAAGTCAAGAATGAGGTGATCAGAGACTGGTCGTATAACACCTATTCTCCACCCTTCGAACAACAAAGGATCAGGTGGTTGGTCCCCCATAGAGTGCCGCCCAACAACAGCTCTAGGGCATTCACACCAATACCATGGTGGAAAGCCAGAGGTAGACCAAGGAGACGATGGGAGCGACTCCGTTGGCTGAAAACCTGCAAGCCATGACCTGTCAAATCAAGCCTCGCCTTGCTGCAACAGACGTCTGGTCCCCGCGACTGAAAGGCCAGCGGCAGATTTAAGAAGGAAGACTAACAAAGGTGATTTGTAATTTATTAACCAAAAAAGATAACATCACCATCGTAATGCTGGAATGTGTATTAGTAATGTATTCTTGAAATCAATCTCTCTAATATTTACATGGGCAATGTAAATTTTTAGCATTTTAAAAACTGAAGTATTGCTTGGTTATATTACTAAAGGAAACAAACAAAAACCTAAATATTAATAAAAGAAATCATATACTCCAGTTACGACAGTTAAAAACTACATGTACATAACTAGTCACAAAAGGCACAGCGATTTTGCAAAGCATTTCTTTATTATCATAAAATAGATTTTCAAAATTATGCCATCTGGATCTGCTGCAGAGTAGGGGATAGGGGGCGTGTCTGTCATCTCTCTCTATTGCCCCTGCTGACAGCCAGCACACCAGGTGCAGGCTTCGGCTATGGTGTGCAGATGGAGTCAAACTGGCAATGATTGAAATCAATTATCGATCACTGTGCCTAATACAGGGTCCTGTGATCGTGTTTCCCTTTCTAAAAATAATCGTTATGATCCATAGTATCACTGTGCAAGAGGAAATATTTTAAGTAAATCTTCGCAATGGAGTTGGGAAGCCACAACACTACAAAAAACGACAGTACAGTTGATTTTATGTCCTGTTTTTTTAATCAGCATATAGTTGCACATCTTTAATTCTGAGATTTTAAATTTTACGAGGTGAAAGCCTGATATGGCCTCTATGGTTGGCGGGGCTGTAAACAGTAAGACTGGGCTGGATTGGACAGTGTTGGCTGACTACATATGTCACAGGGTATGCTTCAGTTGCATTCGCCTAGACTAAGGAAAAAAGGATGTGTGTGTTTTTTTTGTCCAGCTTAACCATAGACTAGCATTTACGTGAATTGCAGTTGCTGAATTGCGTGTTCCACTCTTTCCCTACCCTGCCTTTACCCTTGCCTCTGGCACGGTCTTGCACGCACGCGCGCGCACAGAAACACACACACACATAGTATGACACTTTAAAATCCAGCCTCAAGACATCTTTATTTCAAACCTAAGATTTCCCCCTCCTATTTCATATCAGAACTATCCCACCTTCACTAACCCATGTCCTATCACCCTACTGAAGTATACGACCTGTGTGTGTGTGTGTGTGTGTGTGTGTGTGCTTTTGAAAAACATTTGACTATTGCAATTTTATTTCATGAATTGTGTCTGCAGCGCACCATGTTTGTAATATCTGTTTGTTTAAACTATTGATTATTTATCATTGATTGCATGACTGTTTAAGATTAGATTGAATGCATGCGCTTTGATTTGTCTTTGCAAGATATAGCGCTATATAAGTTCCATTTATTATTATGTATATATAATTATATGAGAGAGATAGAGACTGACTGACTTTGACACAGTTTTGGTCCGTTCAGCATTACAGCCCAGTAGACCAGGCGGGAATAACAAATTTCAGATTGTATAGCTAATAGTCTTTAAAATATTCCTCTCATTTTGCACTTACTGCACAATTGAACACATCTGCTTGCCACTGGTTTCACAATCAGCTGCACACGGAGCCTCTACCAATTCTGCATGTTCAACACATCCGACACACCACCCTCAATGTTCACTGGC
>CM054138.1:14871662-14922259 GCA_028751875.1 Rapana venosa | reverse complement strand
GGTGTAAATATAATTTGAACCTCAGGATTGGTGCCCAGCTGATAATCTCCAAGTGATAGAAACAGCATACTCTTTTGTGTGCCAGGTGCAGGTTAAAGTTTGGTGTATTCAGCTGGAAACAAAGGGATGGTGTGATTTCAGTCATTCACTCATCCAGAGATAAATAGTTCACTACCATCCTCAATAATTGCTTACTGAGTGAGGGGAAGTCCTTCTTCCATAGCCGAACTGATTACATAGTTGACACTTGGCTGTGGCTGATAAAGACAGTTGTGTTGGCTGCAATACACATCCCTCATATATTTGTTACTTCATACGTCCATAACAGTTCTCTCTACCTAAGAACCTACTGATAAATTGTTGAGTTATGCCATTGGGGGGGGGGGGGGGTGGGAGGAGGGCAAGATGCATGCGCAATAAAGTTCTAGTCTTCTACTATGTCATAAGATTCATTGCAAAAGAAAAGAAACCAAATGGGTTCTGTTTATTTCCTATCTGTCACACTGCAAGAATGATCATTCCGTTTCACAAAAATAACACAGTTGCTGGCTTTCAATATTTTACTTAAAGGCAGTTGCTTAATTTTATAGAAAAGCTCATAAATTCCAGTAAAAAATCAACTCCTCGTCTTCTTCATTTGGAAATTGATAACTGGTATTTTATACTTAAATTCAATTACCAGAATTGCAACGTGTGTGTGAGTGTGCGCGCGCGTACGTGCATGTCTGTGCGTGTGTGTGTGTGTGAATATGCTGGCGCAAGGTGTGTTGTTTCTATGAGCTAACTGTATTGTTTTAAATTGTGTGGTTGTGTAGTGCACACTCTTTCCCATGATAAAGCTCTTAAACATGCTGGAAAACATGCTGTAAATTATCGTAATAATATTATTATTATTGTAGCTGCTGTTAATATTACAATTACTCAGTTCTATTGTTGTTTGAATTGCTGCAAGAACCGAAAAAGAAGGAACTTATAACAAGAATGGACGACCATACATTTTCGTAAGGGGATGGGTGAACAGTGCTGTCCTTCTCCCAGTAAGAAAATATCAGACATATCAAATGACAGTGGCTTCCTTATTTAGCACCATTAACTCAACAAACTGCATACAGTATTCGTTGATCAAGAAAAAGCTTTAGCTCTTGAAGATCCTGGAGCAGTACGACGTGAAGGGGCAGTTGCTTGATAACATGAGAGCAATCCATGCGGAAAGTATGAGCGAAGTCTGAACAGCCAGTGGAACATCCGACTGGTTCCCGATTACATCAAGGGTCAGGCAAGGCTGCGTACTCTCTCCCCTTCTCTTCGTGATCTACATGGACCAGATTACATAGGAAGCCAACCCAGATCTTGAGGCCCTTAACGAACTATTATTTGCTGACGACCAGTCCTTGATGAATCAGAACAAAGCAGCTCTTCAAGAACACACAGACCAACTCAACACAAGCTGCGAGAGGTATGACATGAAGATCAGTATCACCAAAACAGAAGTTATGTCTGTCAGCAGAAATCCAGGAAAGCTGGACATCAACATCAACGGCACCCAGCTGAAACAGACCAAAGAATTTAAATACCTTGGCAGCCCCTTCACTGAAGATGGAAAATTGGACAGAGAGATACAAGATGCCAGATAGCGAACGCAGACAGTTACCAACTCGTCCCCCTTCTAAAACATTCCAGCATCCCAATGAGCACCAAGGCAAAACTCATCAACGCCATCTTCGTTCCAACACTCACATACCAGTGTCAGACATGGGCCCTAAAACAAAAGCCTTAGAGAGAAAATTAGTCACATGTGAAATGCGCTGCCTGAGAAAAGCTGTCAACAAGACGAGACGCGACAAGATCAAGAATGAGGTGATCAGAGACATGGTCGTACTAACACCTATTCTCCACCATATCGAACAACAAAGGATCAGGTGGTTTGGTCACCTCACTAGAGTGCCGCCCAACCAACCAGCTCTACGGGCATACACCACCAAATACAATGGCTGGAAAGCCAGAGGTAGACCAAGGAGACGATGGAGCGACTCCGTGGCTGACACCCTGCAAGCCCATGACCTGTCACTACATCAAGCCTCCCGCCTTGCTGCAGACAGACGTCTGTGTCTCCCCGCGACGCTGAAAGGCACCAGCGGCAGATGAAAGAAAGAAAGAACTCAACAAAAGTGAATTTGTAATTTATTAACCAAAAAAAGATAACATCACCATCGTAATGCTGGAATGTGTATTAGTAATGTATTCTTGAAATCAATCTCTCTAATATTTACATGGGCAATGTAAATTTTTAGCATTTTAAAAACTGAAGTATTGCTTGGTTATATTACTAAAGGAAACAAACAAAAACCTAAATATTAATAAAAGAAATCATATACTCCAGTTACGACAGTTAAAAACTACATGTACATAACTAGTCACAAAAGGCACAGCGATTTTGCAAAGCATTTCTTTATTATCATAAAATAGATTTTCAAAATTATGCCATCTGGATCTGGCTGCAGAGTAGGGGGATAGGGGGCGTGTCTGTCATCTCTCTCTATTGCCCCTGCTGACAGCCAGCACACCAGGTGCAGGCTTCGGCTATGGTGTGCAGATGGAGTCAAACTGGCAATGATTGAAATCAATTATCGATCACTGTGCCTAATACAGGGTCCTGTGATCGTGTTTCCCTTTCTAAAAATAATCGTTATGATCCATAGTATCACTGTGCAAGAGGAAATATTTTAAAGTAAATCTTCGCAATGGAGTTGGGAAGCCACAACACTACAAAAAACGACAGTACAGTTGATTTTATGTCCTGTTTTTTTAATCAGCATATAGTTGCACATCTTTAATTCTGAGATTTTAAATTTTACGAGGTGAAAGCCCTGATATGGCCTCTATGGTTGGCGGGGCTGTAAACAGTAAGACTGGGCTGGATTGGACAGTGTTGGCTGACTACATATGTCACAGGGTATGCTTCAGTTGCATTCGCCTAGACTAAGGAAAAAAGGATGTGTGTGTTTTTGTGTCCAGCTTAACCATAGACTAGCATTTACGTGAATTGCAGTTGCTGGAATTGCGTGTTCCACTCTTTCCCTACCCTGCCTTTACCCTTGCCTCTGGCACGGTCTTGCACGCACGCGCGCGCACAGAAACACACACACACATAGTATGACACTTTAAAATCCAGCCTCAAGACATCTTTATTTCAAACCTAAGATTTCCCCCTCCTATTTCATATCAGAACTATCCCACCTTCACTAACCCATGTCCTATCACCCTACTGAAGTATACGACCTGTGTGTGTGTGTGTGTGTGTGTGTGTGGTGCTTTTGAAAAACATTTGACTATTGCAATTTTATTTCATGAATTGTGTCTGCAGCGCACCATGTTTGTAATATCTGTTTGTTTAAACTATTGATTATTTATCATTGATTGCATGACTGTTTAAGATTAGATTGAATGCATGCGCTTTGATTTGTCTTTGCAAGATATAGCGCTATATAAGTTCCATTTATTATTATGTATATATAATTATATGAGAGAGATAGAGACTGACTGACTTTGACACAGTTTTGGTCCGTTCAGCATTACAGCCCAGTAGACCAGGCGGGAATAACAAATTTCAGATTTGTATAGCATAATAGTCTTTAAATATTCCTCTCATTTTGCACTTACTGCACAATTGAACACATCTGCTTGCCACTGGTTTCACAATCAGCTGCACACGGAGCCTCTACCACATTCTGCATGTTCAACACATCCGACACACCACCCTCAATGTTTCACTGGTCTGTTTGCGTGGCTGGAAAGAGAAGACAATTAATGAATTTAACGCGGGTGTAGTGAAGAGTTATGCCTCCACCGTTACCAACAAAAGGCTGCAACGAAGCTTAAGAGATAGAGACAGAATTAAGCTTTTTAGAAAAGTTGCATTTCAAATCAGAGAATGACGATTCGTTACCGTGTGCGTCAGATGACTTAACTGTTAGAATTTTCATGCCAGTCACTTAGGAAAAAAAAGACTGATATGTAAAACAATAAAGAAAGAACATGCTGACAGAAGACACAAATCTGGAACATCTACGACGTGGAAAGCGTGCTGGCAAAAATGCATACCCTTACACACAAGAAGTGGTCTGGGAAAACTACAGGTGCTCCCTGATCTCCTCTGTTTTTACCTGGGGTGATGACACCCGTGTACCACGAACCAGCGTGCTGCTTAGTGTGTACATATCACTCACCAAAACTTTTAGTTCTGATATTATAATTTTTTTTAAAAACTGTTATGGTTTCCATGTCAAACCTTTTGCATCGTGTTTGAATCGATCTTTCGCGATGCATGCTTGAGGTTCACAAAAGATATTTGTGTTGCCTCCCTCGTCAAAAGGCCTGAAGATCCTTTCTTGGGATGTTGCGCCAGGCACCATTTTTATCTTCCAGAGAGAATCGGGGTTTCCCGTCTGATAGGGTGAAAGTGTTACAGTTGGTCACAAAGGACAAGGTGTTTTTTTTTTTAAAGGAATCTGGTTTGGGTTTTATCTCATTTTATGTGTGATTGATGTGGTTTTCCCACGACGCGAAGCTCGTCCTGGGTTGACCCTTATGGTTGGCCATGGCATTGATTCAAGGAACGACAGTAGAGTTGGTTTTATACCCTGCACAGTTTTACTCTGAGATTTAAAAGTTGATGAATGACAGCCCTGATATGGCCTCTGTGGTCGGCGGGACTATAGACAACAGGTTTGGATTGGTTAGGTCTAGATGGGCAATGACAATAAAATGTTAATGCGGTAAAGCATCTCTCTCTCTCTCTCTCTCTCTCTCTCTCTCTCTCTCTCTCTCTCTCTCTCTCTCTCTCTCGCACACACATATATATGATGAACCATCGGGGAACTGATTATTCTGTTTCCTTATTTTTCTCTCCTAATATTGCTTTTCCAATAAATTTAGCAAAGCTTTTTCTTTTCTCTTCGCTGCTGTCAGAAAGTATATTGATAACAGAATTGATATCAGCGATGCCTGTAAGGACATTGTCTCACAATTTCTGTGTTTTTCGGAGTGCGCCACACAGTCAAAAAGAAAGTGAAATTCATCTTCTGTGGCATTTTGGGCACAAAAGGCACATGTTATTAAAATTATATCTACTTGAAAACCAATACTTACAACTTTTAAGGCCGCTAACTCTTAACCGAAATCTACTGAGGCTGATCTTGTACCAGTTGTTAGAAAAGACAAATATCTCTCTGTTTGGAATACGCTTTTGAACGAACTGTGCTATCTGTATTTGTCATTAATCTCCATTTCCGAATGCCAACTCTGTAGCATGAAATAAGTCTATCTTTAAAATCATTTATGAAACAATATTCACATCCTACACCTTGATTCAGCCACACAATACCAAAGCCATGCTCATTAGGTTTTCTGTACATTCGACACCCAATTGTGTCCACCAGTTTCACGTTGTAAGACTAACATAGGCCTGTCTGCATATTCTAGAGGCTGATAGATTGACCAGTTTTAACCAGTATTTAATGCTTTTACACATATTCTAATATGTAACAGATATCTTCCGCTCTCTCCATAGACTAAATTATTTTATGCATGCAAGTGCACATATCAAAGTCTCTTTATAGCAAATGAATGAGTTTTTCCAATCAGCTTACTTATCCTCATCACACAATCCCCAAACCTCAGATGCATGCGTTAATATTGGTTCTATTTATGTGTCAAACATCTTCCAAAACAGTTCTAGATTTTCTGCATTTAATTTTTTCATAGATTTCTGTATTTCCATATCCCCTCGTTTTCCTTTGTTATAAACATTTACCATGGCACTTATGATGCTCAGTTATGATGCTCAGTTTTGTTGTAAAACCCACCCCTATGTATTTATATGAATTAGTGACCTTAATGTGTTCATTCCCATACAACCACCTTTCTCGAGAGCCTAAATAACCTCCCTTTCTAAACGCCATTACATTAGTCTTTCCAAGGTTAATGGCCAAACGCAATCTATCCGCTTCTCTCTTTAGACTGTTCAATTGATTTTGGAGACTGATACTAGTATTAGACAACAGAAGAATAATGTCAGTATCATATATTAGTTGGACGCCATGTTTTCCTATTCTAGACAATTCAAGAGCCAATGCGTTTATGGATAAGGAGAACAAGAAAGGAGCGAGATAGAGAGCTCGGACTCGAACTCGAATGTTTTAATGAGGGTACTTGGATAAGCCAGGGGCTTCTTTACACCAGGCCCTCATAAAAAGAGGGGAAAATAAACAAACAAGCAAGGAAATAAATAAATGGATAATAACTACTTACAGAACTACATGCATAGGCAATAATAATGACTAATTCCCACACATTGACAAATCTAAGACTATGTTGCTGATAGACATGCATGGACCCAAATTAACAGTAAGCTCGAAAATAAACAGTTTACACAAATTCATCAAAATCAGCAATATATGATCAAGACAGCAAATGGCTGGACACAATCAATCTATTATTGGGAAGCAAAATTACAAACACATAATTGTAGTGAACAGTCTCAAGCGATATTCACTCTCTCTCATGCCCCACAACATCAGAAGAGAGAGGGGAGAGAGAGAGCGAAGGAGAGAGAGAGACAGACATACAGACAGGCAAACAGAGAGATTCCAGAAGTTGATAAACTAATTATGGTATTAATAATCATAAACATACTAACAATAATCATAATAATAAAAGGGCCACAACAAAAAGAACTTGCATTTCACATAATTATATGAAATTTTGTGCTATTAATAATAATAATACATGAAATTTTTATAGCGCCATATCTTGAAAAAAACCCAAATCATAGCGCTTTCGTTCATCTCACTCATTCACATACAGCCAGTTACAATCAATAGTTTTTACAAATTCAAATGTATACATTCACACGCACACACATAAAGGTTATACACTTCGGCAGGGTGGTGGGGGTTTGTTGAGGGCAGGGACACAAATGAGATGGAACAAGAGAGGAGAATCTTAGGTTTGAAATAAATGAGTCTTGAGGCCGGATTTAAAAGCTTCATAAGAAGGCTTTTGGCGGAGGGAGAGAGGGAGGTCATTCCAAATCGATGGACCAGAAACGGAGAAAGAGCGACGGCCAACGGTGGATTGGTTGAATCTAGGTGTTCTTAAGCACAAGGTATCTGCAGCAGAGCGGAGGGAACGAGGAGTGTACAGAAGACATTCACAGAGGTAGGAAGGTGCAGTTTTGTGGAGGCATTTGTAACAGAGGGTACTGATCTTATAGTTTACCCTCTGTGGCACAGGCAGCCAGTGGAGAGATAGCAAGAGAGGAGTAATGTGCTCATATTTTTTCTTTCTGAGGACTAGTCGAGCTGCAGAGTTTTGTATACGTTGAAGGGAGTGGACGGATGAAGCTGGGAGACCGGCCAGAAGAGAATTGCAATAATCCAGTCGTGAGAGAATGAGGGACGTGACTAGTTTGGATGTTGCATCAGTGGACAGGTACTTTCAAACTGCACTGATGCGCCGTAATTGATAGTAGCACGACTGACAAGTTTGGGTGATGAACTTTTGCATAGAGAGTGTGTTGTCGATAATGACCCCTAGATATTTCACAGCAGTGGCTAGAGGGACAGACGTATTGCCGAATTCTATTGAAGCTGTTGTGATGGAAGAGAGTTTGTGTTTGGTCCCTACAAGCATGGCTTCGGTTTTATCTGCATTTAACTGTAGCTTGTTCTGTATCATCCAATTTTGGATATCTTGAAGGCAGTAGGACATATTAATCAAGAGAGAAGGCAGATTTTCAGGAGTATCACTGCTAAGAATCTGAGAGTCATCTGCATAAAAGTGATGGTTGATCTGATGACGATTTATTATATGTGAAAGAGGAGCAGTGTAGAGAGCGAAAAGAACAGGGCCGAGAACTGATCCCTGTGGGACTCCACATTCCAGTTTGGTAGGTGTTGATTGAATCTTGTTTACTGCAACTGTGTGGAATCGGCCTGTAAGGTATGAACTAAACCAGGTGAGGGCTGTGCCTTTAATACCGAACGTTTTTTGGAGACGGGAGAGAAGAATTGAGTGGTCTATAGTGTCGAAGGCTGCAGATAGGTCGAGAAGAGTGAGAAGGGAGATTTTTCCTGAGTCAGACGCGTGTAGAAGCCTGTTTAAGGTGTGGACAAGGGTGGTTTCGGTGCTGTGGGTTGACGCTATAGGCAGACTGAAAAGTGGGAAGGAGACTATTTGAGTGAAGACGGTTGTTCAGTTGTTTCAGAACGACTTTTTCAAGGACTTTAGAGATGAACGGTAGGCTGGATACAGGTCTATAATTCTTCAAAGTGTTAGTATCGAGGTCGTGCTTTTTTAGTAGAGGTGTAACTATTGCAGTTTTGAGAGCAGTTGGAACAATTCCTGAAAGAAGTGATGAGTTAACCATTTTTGTGATGGTGGGTATAAGCTGTGGAAGGCACTGAGTAAAAAGAGAAGCAGGTATAGGATCAAGATCACATGATTTTATTGTCATTTCTTTCAGAATCGTCTTGATTTCTTTCTCGCTTGTTGGGTGAAAGAAAAGGAGAGGAGTACCAGAGAATTGGGGATCAGGAGGCATAGGGTAGAAAGAAGTCTGATCCAATCTGGAGCGAATGTTGCGGATTTTATCAGAGAAGAAAGAAGAGAATATAGCAGGAAGTTCAGAGGGGCTGTGAACAGTAGGCATTGGGTTTGCCTTTGCAGAGCCCAGGAGGGTTGATGTGAGGGAAAAAAGAGATTTCATGGACGTGGCATCAAGAACTTGAGCAGAGTAATAGTTTGTCTTTGCAGAATGAATCAGGGTTTTGAATTTGTTTATTTGTTTTCGCAAGAGCTGTTTGTTTATTTCAGTTTTTGTTTTTCGCCACTGCCGCTCCAGTTGTCGGCGTTTGCGCTTTGCGACCAGGATATCGTGAGTGTACCATGGGGCGCAGGGCCTATCAGGAAGGACACGGTCAGTGGGAGGTGCATGCTCGTCAAGCAGTTGGCTAAGAACAGTGTTGTAGTGTTCAGAAGGGTCAGCGTGATCAGGGATTTGTGATAGGCGTTCAGCAGCTTGTGAAGAGAAGGGTTGAATTTCAATGGCCTTGAGATTGCGACGGGTGACTAGCTTTTTCTTTTTGATAGGCCTTGCGATGTTGAGAAAGAAAAGAATGGCAGAATGATCAGAAACCAGTTCATTTGTGACAGATACAGATGTGACGAGATCTTGGGAAGCATCGGTAATGAGCCAGTCTAAGGTATGACCTGATCTGTGAGTTGGTTCATTCACCAGCTGGGAAAGAGAGTGGTTAGACAAAGAAAGAGAAAGACGCTTGACATCAGGAGAAGACTGGTTATCGAAATGGAAGTTAAAGTCGCCAAGAATGATAAGCTTTTTAGGAGAGAGGCTGTAGTGATCAAGAAGCGACTGAAACTCTTGATGGAAAACTGAAGATGTTAGATTGTTTTTACGGCTGGGAGGTGGACGGTAAAGGCAGCAAAATGTAATAGAATGTCCAGATAGGTTGAGGTTGAGTTTACAGACTTCAAAAGATTCATGTGAGAAAGGAAAGGAGTGGCAGAAAGAAAGAACTGGGTGCAAAGTGTCTTTGTAGACAACAGCAATACCATCTCCACGGGAGAGTCGGGGAAAAGAAAGAGTTTTGTAGCCAGATGGTGTCAGTTGTTTGATTTTAGGTTCATGACCTTGTGGGTTTAGCCAGGTTTCTGCGAGAAAAGCTAGATCAATGTTCTGTTCGAATATGAAATCAGCGAGATAGTCGGCTTTACCCTCTGGGCAGACAGACTGGGCATTAAGTAAACAAATGTGGGGAAGGCTTGATGGAGGCAGAGGGGTTGAAGATGACAGTGGTGAGTGAGGGTGACTTTCAGAGGGAGAGGGCAGAGGTGATGAAGGAGATGTGTGCAGTGGAAGAGCAGACCAGAGTTCGAATGCTGAGTAAGATGGTGGAGGAGCTGGTTCAGTCAGGGAATTTGTTGTCTCATACACATCATCATACACATTTCGGTTGGAACAAATGTAGAGTCACACACAAATGAAAAAGTATCTGGAGAACAGAGAAGTGAAGGGGTGTTGTCTCTGGTTAGGGTCGTTGTGGCAGTGGCGTCTGAAGTGATGGGGGAGGCAGATGTACGGGAAGCAAGCCACAGGCGATGACGTTTGCCGGCGCGAGTTCCTCGTCTGGTTTTGCGGTTGATTCCTAAATCTGAAAGAAGCTGTCTGAGTTCATTATTTAAGGGGTAGTTCACATGTGGAGACAATGCCTTTAAGTCTGGAAAAGTTTGTGTTATTCTTATCAGGAAAATAGTTTATAACATTTCGAATAGATAATTGTAGAAGGCTTTTTTTGAAAGAAGTCAAACTGTTTTGCTCTTTCATAAAGGAGGGGATTTCGTTCCATAGTCTGCTTCCTGAATATACAAGGGATGTCATAAAAAGATCAGTTCTTGGGCGAGGCTCACATGGGTAATTTTATCTCGAATGTTTTTAGCTACAAATCTTTCACAAAGGTATATTGGGGAAAGCTTGTTCATGGTTTTATACATAAATATGCCTTTATTGTATCGGCATATCGAACCAAATGGAAGAATATCGAGCTCTTTGTAATGACTTATATCTAAGGATATTATTATATGAGATAATATGAGAAGGATCAGTTTTAGCGAACGTCTCATATACTTTCCAAGGGTTTCAAGCAATTCTTACTAGCCAAGTCCCAGCATGTTGAAGCATAATCGATGTCAGGCTGCATGTATGCATGGAAAAATAATTTTCTGGTTGGAAGATCAAGAAAATGTTTGATTCTTTTGAGCTGAAACACTTTTGAGCTATTTTCTTAGACAGAGCAGAGACATGACTTGACCATGACAAGTTATTGTCTAATGTTAAGCCCAAGCAGTCTATGCGAACTGACTTCTTCTTGTGCATTATTACGAACTTTTAAGTGCATTTAAGTTACTTGAGATAGCTTAAATATTTTGGCGTGTTGTAACTAACATTAATTTTGGGGTGTAGGGCCATGTGTTATAATCAGTCCATGTTACAAGTTTATCAATACCATTTTGAAGCTCATTGTATACTATTTCACTTCTTTGCCTTTACTGTGCAAGGTTGTTTCATCAGAAAATAATTCAACAGAAGAAGAAAGACACAATGGAAGATCATTTATGTAGATAGTAAATAGGATTGGGCCTAGAACAGATCCCTGGGGAACACCCCATCTTATTGGCATTAATGAAGGTAGTAAACAGTCTTGAAAAACTGCCTGCCTTCTGTTAGTTAGGAAAGAGGTTAGTAGTTTAAGAGATTTGGATGCTAAGCCATAGATGGTAAGTTTCCTTAAGAGAAGATTGTGGTCAATGGTATCAAAAGGCTTTGGCAAAGCCCACAAAGACTGTTCCAGTTACAAGATCATTGTTTATATTTAGGTGCCACTGTTCTAAAAGGTTGCTGAGAACTGTATGACAGGAATTATTATTTCTGAACCCACTTGGATTCGGGTGGAACAAGTTGCGCTATGTAAAGTGTGATAGAAGATTGTGCTTCAGATATTTTTCCAGTGTTTTGGACAAAGTAGACAGAATAGGTATAGACCTGCAGTTAGACGGGTCGTTGGAATCACCAGATTTAAAGACGGGAATCACTTTAGCATCTTTCAACATTTGGGGATAACATTTTTCAATGAGGTTGTAAATATAAGTAATATGTTCAGCAATTATGGGGGCAGATATCTTAAAAAATTTTACTGTCTTAATCATCCACACCATGGGAGTTGAACTGTTTAAAAAAACACAAATCTCTGTACACCTCACTGACACTGATAAACTTAAAGTCAAGTCTGGAATATATTTCTTTATAATCACAGTAGTTTTTGAATGGAAGCAAGTCATCTCCTGAATAATCGTATTGATTAGTCTTTCAGCTATGGTAAAGAAATGCTTGTTCATACATTCAGCTGATAAATTCATAGCTGAAGAGGGACATAATATAGATGTTTTACCTGATAACTGATTTATTACTTTCCATAGAGATTAAGGGTCTTTTTTACATGAAATAAGCCCAGAAAAGTAATTTTTCTTGGCTGCTCTTTTGTTAGCTATTACTTTGTTACGCTGTTGTTTGAATTGGTCATCTTTTCCGTTGATTTCAATAACCTACCTATCACGAATTGCTATCGCTTTATTAATTTCATAGTTAGCCATGGTGGCTTATCTTTTGGCTTAACACATGTAATCCTAATAGATGCATGCTTGTCAACAAATAGAAGAAAAAGTATGGTATCATGTTTCCCCAGCTTTTTCAGGATCAGTATTTCGGTAAACACTAGAGAAGCTGGCAGCACATAAGTCAGACAAGAAATCTTCAGAATTGAAAGTTCGATAGCTTTGAAAAGATATACAATTGTGACTACACCTAGGAATTTTTATACCCTTTTTTGACAAGTAAGACATATTGGGAAATGATCACTAATTCGAAAAACTGGTACAAACATTTCTATTATATTAGTCGGATTGGTGGTATAAATATGATCAGTAAGTGTCTCCGAATGGGATGCTTTTCTGGTTGGAGTGTCAACTAGTTGTGATAGATTATAGAATTCGAACATTTGTTTCCATTTATCATGGGGCTTATTTAGGTCAATGTTAAAATCTGAAGCAGTATTATTTCAGTTGAGTAATTTGATACATCATCCATCATGAGACCAAAGCAGTCAAACCAGTTTATCCCTTCACTTAGATTTCTGTGTAGAAATCCAAACAGTATAGGTTCACTTCCTTTTAGCTGAACCTCCAACCAGGTACATTCAATGTCGTACTTATCACAAAAATTTACTGTTTGTAGTTTACAGACCTATGTACGTACATATATTACCAAACCAGATTCAAGTTTTGTTTTAGCATCTGTTATGATATTGTATTCAGGAATTGATACTACATTGTCAGCAACTTTATTAGATAACCTTGATTCAGAAAAAAACAAAAACATGAAAGTAGTCATTTGAGTTCGATAAAATAGAAGAAATATCAGATACTCTATTCAACAGATGACATATATTCAGATAGCCAACTCTCAATCCAAATTTTCTCAGCCATTTATTGGCATTGACATTGCTAGCCATGGTTTCTAGAGATGGGAAAATAACAGCACTGTTTAACCACCCTATGTTTTGGGTATGTCCACTATTCTCAATGTACCAATGCTAAGACAATAAAGAGAGATCAGTTCCAAAGAAGATAAATTTGCAAAAGACTTCACAATAGTATTCGTATATCCAAACTGTACATACACGTGCAAGATCCAATGCGCCCAAAAGATATATATATATATATATATATATATATATAAACGTCGGAGAACAATAACACACTTCCAAAGAAAAAAGTAAGATGATAATACAATCAAAAAAATATATATGAACACGAGAAAAGAAATAGCAGTCAGCTTCAATGACATGCAGACTCAAGCCTGCGTTTAAAATTCAAAGTACAAAGCCCTCTCCAGGGATAGAGAAGAGTGTTCCTTTTCTTTACACTCTTTCTCAGATTTGCCAAAACCTTGTCAATGCCCCACATCCGAGAGTTTTCCAGCACAATTTTTCCACCTGGGAAGATCTGTCATTGTTCACATACTGTACAAAAAGGAAAGGAACATGCAAAGGTTCTCAGGGGAAAAAAGTTAAACAAAACAAAGCCCCCCCCCCAAAAAAAAAAAGACAAAAAAGAAACAAAAACAAGAAAATCCCAACAGGAAAAGCATACTAACAAAGTTAAAGTAAACTGAGATTTCCTTTATATCATTGATGGAAGACATTTTAACAAGCATTGAAATGTCTTTTGTTTTCATTTAACACATTAAGCAAGATAAAAGACAGCCACATAAATAGACATTTAAATTAGAGCATTGAATGTGAAAAGAATAGCCCTAATCCCAACGACATCCTTTTTACCATATCAAAAACTTTGCATATCACCTGGCATGACACTATGACACCATTTGTGATGCCAAATTGATCAGCTGCTGTGCATACTGACCAGCAGGACTGCCAGACATCCAGCCCTGGGGGGGTGGGATGGGCTGGATTTCCGAGGGCTACAGGGTATAATAGGGTGGGACAACAGGGTTTAAAGGAAAACTGTCTTTGAATAAGGTATTTATTATGGGGGACGGAAAGTTAGTAGGGGCCTTGAGGTAGAAAAGGATTTGTTGTAAATTGTCAGCAGTCCAGTGACTGGTTATTGTCAGTATCAAATGATACATCCCCATTTGAGGGTTCTTGAAGCTCCAAGGTTCTTGGTTCACCAGATGAAGCTGGAGGCAGATGATCCCGCCTGCTGAATCCAGAGTGGCGGCTGTTCCTTGAAGGTAAGGAAGGGAAGTCCGCTGTAGAGAGAGTCTGGCACAGTGTTTTCCAAAGGTAAAGTTCTATATGCAGTAATGCGAAAATCTGTGTGCAGAAGGTGCCAGTGACGAAAGACAACAGCACAAGGCTGTCTGTACCACACCACAGGACCTTCCCAACCAGGCCCAAGGACCAGTCTACCAAAGGAGAGAGACTGCGTTTTCCTCAACAGTGTGCTCTGGTCACAGACACTGTTTAATTTAAGGGACTTGTGTGAGCTGCTGTAGAACTGCTTCGAACTGTTATTGTGTTGTGTAGTGTAGGGTAGTGTGAAGTAGATAAAGAGTAGTGCAGCGCTGCATAGCTTAGTGTAACGTAGTGCAGTATAGTGTAGCATAGTGTTGTGTCTCATCCCTTTACCTCCCCCTTTCTTCACTCCGCTAAAGTGAAGGTTTTTAAAATAAAGCTTGATTATAGTCACAGCCACACACAGCCTCTACCTAAAACTCCACGTGATTATTGTTAAAGCAGTTGAGAGCTTTTTGTACACTTTTGTAGAGGGGGCTTCATGCACACAACCCTGACTTGTGTTTTGTGTTCTTGAGGGTGTGTGTGTGTGTGTGTGTGTGTGTGTGTTTCAGTTACTGCCGATATTTCTGCATAAGATTCGGCTGCTTTCCTAAGGGAGAGCGAATTATCACAATGGCAGCGCCATCATTTTTTTCCCCTTTTTGCACGTGTATTTGTTTCCCTGTGAAAAAGTCTTTATTATGCAAAATGGTCTTGTTGCTGTGAGTTCTATTACCTGCGCTGAATGCGTGTTGCACACCTGACCTCGGTTTATCGTCTCTCCTGTGCATGTGTGTGTGTGTGTTTAGACATTTAAATACATTAAGTGCATGCACAGGCATCTAGATATAGACGTGTACAGGCAGACATACAGTAATCTAAAATGTAGGCATCTAATAGAATCTGAATGCAGAATTTTGAATACAGTTATCTCTGATAGGTCTAGATACATTTGTTTAAAGAGAAAGATATAAGTCCAGGCGTGTAGAAACACCTACAATACAAACATCTTGAAACGGAAACAACAAATGAACTGATAACTAAACATAGATAACTAAAAAATAAATTACAGGAAATTGGCCAACTAAATATTGACGTAAAAAACGAGATGTCACAGATACTAATATATGAACAGGGACAACTAAAAAGAACAGATATTAAAAATGCCGATTTCTGAACAAGGACATCTAAATTGAAACTTGTGCAATATAGATTTTGAAAAAACCCCAGTTACAAAGTAGACCTACAGATATTACAAGGTTCAGTCCTAACACATCTGGTTAAAACAAAGACTACAGACATCAAAAACAAAAAAAGAATACATAAATCTTGAGACAGACATGTAAGTAAATATATTCTAAAATCAACCATGGTAAAACGCACATCTTAGACCAGTTTGATAAAAGCGGGTTGCATCTTTGTCGGTGGACAAACTCTTGTGTTGATCCAAGGTCACAATCTGCCAAACGGTTGATGGTTGTCTGCAAACTTAATCATCCATGCTCCTGCAATGTTTAGGTCATAGATCATTTCCATTCATAGGTAATACAAGAAGGAAGCAATGGCGAACTACTACTCTTACTCGCTTGCCACTCTGTGGTCGGCAGGGTCATATACAACGGGATTGGATTGGACTCGCTTGCCAAGAACTGCATCCAAATTAAGGGGAAAAGAGAAGAAACTGACAAGTGGTACTGGGGAGATAGGATTCATGGTGGCAAAAGGCAACTGTGATGACGGTATTTATCTCAAATATCGCCAGTAGCAAGCGCATCAAAAATCCTCGAGAAAAAGAAAAGAAAAAAATGCCATCAGAATTGGTACCTAGATTGTTGGAATATTTTTAGAGTCGAGAAAACTACACCTGTGGTACAAGAATTGGGCGGGAACCAAATGAACATCTCGGCCTTTGTTGAAGTAAAGTGGAGAGGAGAAGGTAAATTATCACACAATGGAGGAATCAAATCTACTGCATTATGATTGATAGAAGACAGAAGTCGGTTATGGTAAAAGTAGATTCAAAGGTATGAAAAAGCAGAGTTACCATGAGACTGAAAAAACTTGCCTCTTGTTTCCAAAGTGAAACAAACAACCGTTTTTCACAATTGCTACATTTAAAGGTGGAAAATAAGTTGCCAGAGGAAACTTAAACTGTCATGAAAAAGATCCACAGAGAAGCAAAAGCACGCAAATACGATAAAAGATAATACTGCTTTCAATTAAAAAGAGAAATCCAGAGCAAGATTCTAAGAGACGGGGAAACAAACTGACTGGAAAAGATTATGTATAGATAAATGATCATAAGGAAAATGGAGAGAGTTTCAACAGAACAAATAAGTCAAACTAAGTTTTAAGACAAAATTCAATGCGCTATACCTCAAATGGAGCTACTCTGAGCCAGAAGATCAACAACAAAAATGACACGAATTCGGCAAAAACCTTGTTCAAAAGCCAAAGAGAAAACTACATCAAAATGATAGAGGTTTTTAATTTCAACACAAACGGCTCCGAGTTAGAACCAGATTCTATCATTGGTGAAGTTGAGACAACTATTTCAAGAATTCAAATGCAGAAAATCACAGGCCTCGATAATTTTCCATGAGAACTATTGAAGCGTTTAGGAGAAGGTAAGCCGAGAGCCATACACTGCCTTCTGTAAAATTTGGAAGACCGGTCAGTGGCCAGCAGATCGTAAGTCGCAAAAATTTGTCATAATTATGCCACAAGAGTGGAAATGTAAGACTGCAGTGAATACAGAACAATAGTTCTTGTCTGTCATTCAAGCAATATCTTGATCAAAATCTTAAAGAGGATGAAACAAAAAGTGGAGTTTGAACTATGAGAATGACTGGCAGTATACAGAAGAAAATGGAGAAACGACGGACGTGTTATGCGTCCGTCCATAACATTGTACAGGGATGGGCATCAAGATAGGTGGCAGAAGCAACATATTTTTCCTTCACTTCGTTTTGTGTTTAATGTTTCTTTGTTTTTCTCTGTATAAAAAAGCGTACTGTCATAATGCTTAGCAGTGTCTGACATGAAATTGAATACACATAGCTCTTGAAAAAAAGAAACATCTGCTGCGCTGTTGATACAGCACTACTAGCTGATAACGCACCAGCAAGAAGTTGTTACACAGAGTAGACCTAACAAGAAGAGCCGGTCTTGCTTTATGCAAAAAATACAAAAGTGATGGATGATGCTAGTACCAGCAGCCAAACTAAGCAAGAAATAGATTGATAAAACTCCTATAGAAAATGTCAAAGACTTTAAATATCTCAACTCGAAGAAAACAAATGACTTGTAAAGTACCCAGGACTTGAAGTGAGAATAGGCATGGCGAAAAGTGGAATGTTCAAACGAAATATTTGGAAAGATTGAAAGACTCCTTACCAGCTGAAAATGAAAATAAGAAAATGAATAGCATGATCTGTCGTGCTATAATTGCTGAGACCTGGACACAAAGAAAATGCGATGAAAAGAATCGAAGCATCTTTAAATAAAATAAGGTGTATAGATGACAGCTTGGAGAAGGTTGGACAGATAAAAGGACAAATTAAAGCACATTACACGAACCAAGAACCACAAGAAAAACTCTTTCTTATTAAATGAAAGGAAACTAAGACATCTAGGTCGTGCGCTACGAAACCAAGATAGGAACCTCATAAAAAAATCATCTCTCATGGCAAGACAACAGAAACAGATTTTTTTGAAAAAAGCAGACCACCAGCTTCTCTCGCTGGCAAAATCACCAAATCATGTACCATCAAAGTCTATGAAGTCTGCAAGTAAGACGGGTGCATAACCATAACCGTAGGGTGGATAAACTGCAGCCAGATTATTTCATTGAACGCGATTTCGTCAGACAGCACTAGTCAACTGGGACAATCATAGTCGTACAAGTATGATTACCCTTCATCTAACAACCCCCTGAATACAGCCATATGAAATGAAGCTTCTAATGCACAATTGAAATACAGATATCTGAATACATCGTATAAAAACATATCTAAATATGGGCACATAACAAGCAGATATCTAAATACAGATAACTATTCAGACATATTAATCTGTATATAGTACCTGGAGGCATATATAGTTGCATATTTTTTAATCGTATTTCAAATTTGACGATGTGACTATGATAAAGAAGCAAGACCCTTCTATAGTTAAGTCATCAAAATAATTCGTTTAAGTATACTTCCAGAAAGTCACCACTGCCTTTCATCACAGTCACACTGGCCGAAAATTCTGCCACAAAGCTCAATTTCGACCCTTGATGTTAATCCTCAAAATTCATAAAAGCACAGGTGATATATGGTGAGAGTGTTCATTATATCTACTTTAAAAACTTGTAAAGCGATCGACAAACAATTATTTATATGTGCACTTCTCATTATGCTTAAGAATGATCAAATTGCACCACAAAGAAGAAAAGGGTTCAACATTTCTATACTTGTTTTAGAAGGCATGTAACAGGAGCAGAGAACATCTTGCGCGCACATTAAAACCTGTTCCGTCTTTGGAAGAGTGGGCCATTTATGGCGCGGGAAATGGATGACAAAATTGCATGCTTACGGGAACTGGATGTAAAAAAGTAATCAAGTGCTCTTTTTATTATCTTTGAAATAAAAGAATGAATATATTAACAACTAGTTAAATAAATAACAGGTTCGGAAATAAATAACCTGATCTACTGGGCTCGATGACTGGATGACAGAATTTACAAAACCGCATACACACGGGGACTGGATGTAAAATAGCACATACGTGCTTATTCCATTAATCTCGACATAAAAGAATACAATATAAAAAATATAAACAAAAATGTCGCGCTGGAAAATCGGATTGAAGTAAAATGTTAGTTTGCACACTGCAGAAATTGGTGGTCTAGAGGTAACGCGCCTGTCCAGAAAGCGAAAAGCACACGTCTCTGATCCCCGTTTTTACCAAAACTTTCATTCCATCCCCTAGACCTTGAACAGCGGTCTGGATGATAGTCATTCAGATGACAAACTGAGGTATCATGTGCACCAAAATTTAGCACACGCAAAAGAACCCAAGGCAACAAGGGAGTTGCTCCTGACAGAATTATATAGTACAAAAACCACTGGCATAGCAAAACAAATATGCACGTGGACAGGAAAGTGAACAAGAATGGTTGATGCTGTTCTTGCAGTGAGGGAGAGCAGGCCAATTTTAATGCAGAAAAATTCATCGTTACTCAAGTAGTACACATACAGTACAATGCAACGCAATAAAATACGATTCCGAAAAAAATATAGGGAAAAGAATAAAAATCGTCAGATCACTGGTATAGTGTCTTACTTTCCGTCTATGGCGTCATTTCTTTGTAGCAGTACAGTTTATGAGATTTTATGGTTGATGGGAAGCAAATCTTGTCGGAATATGATTACCTAAAGCTTAAGTAGTTTCCCTTAGATTGAACCATACTCGGTGTCTAAGAATTGTCTAATATGAACCGAAGCCCACTGTACGTCACTGAACCGACAGTTTGCCTAAGCTGTGATATGTAGGCTTAGTTCTACTTTGAACTTTTGAAACTATTTACAGAAGCGTTCCTGTCCTCTTGTTGAAATTCTTGTTTTCGTTTAATGTGTTTTAGTTCTGACAGACTTATGTAGTTTTGTGAGTATTTTTTGTGAAGCAGAAAATGGTCTCCACAAGCAGGGTCTTGATCTCCGGGGTGATTCACACATTAATATATTTTAAAAGTCGGTCTGTTTTGTCGGAACGTGCAGCAGTGTCGCAATACTGATTCAGAAACAAATCGATGTGTTCAGCTTTGCATGCCATCTTTTTCACACATCCTTTATTGTCTTTCTAATTTAATTTGTGGCAGACTGGTGTGGCAGAAAAATAGCAGTGATAACAAAAGTACAGGATCATTGAAAACTACACTCATTTCGGGGGCTACATCTGAGGACCATCCAGTATCCAAAAACTTTCATTTCTGAAGAAAAATGATTGTTTTTGAAACATCAGCTTTTCCTGCACAATACTGTTCCAGTGTGCTCCAGACAAGCTGCTCAGGCAGGGCAGAGACTTCTTGCTCTTTTCCTGGGGAGAAAATTGTGCTGTTCCAGAGAGAAGGTACAAGAAATGTAAAGCTAAATCAAAGCAACCCCAATAGTTATCACATGGTTTAAGGAGACTTGTAGGCTTAAAAGTTTGTTTTTTCCATTCAAGTCGGAACGTATTCATATGGCTTGATGACGTTTTCAATTCTGTTTTCACTTCCTGGATGGGTAGTAATCTCTGTATGAGATACCGAGAAATTTGCTGAAGCATCTCACCTCCATTGTCTGTATTCTCCTTTCAACACCTGCTGTTATAGTTCCTGTTAGTCTGCAAGTAAAGCAGTTCTCTCTCGCACAGATACGTTCATCAACTGATAGAACTCCCAGAAGAATAGATAGTAAACTATGAACAAACGCTCTTCATTGGTGTCGCTTTTCTTTTATTATTACATATCGCATGTCAAAAATTTTCATCATTAGAGTATCATTTATCAAACAAATTTCCAAAGAAAGGTACAATGTTCACTTGCAAGAGCTTCACTGGGTTTTAAAAAAAATGCTCTGCCAAAACAGTTTCTCCTTGTTACACAAAGTACATCATTTTCAAACAATACACTTGCTACTAAATGACAAAAATCGCCCTCAAAAGATACATCTGACCATATATTGAATCATGGTTGCAAAGTATTCGGGACACACTTTTGAGATGCATTCTAAAATTCAAAGTTCAATTGTTAGTCAAGAACAACACGTTTCTTCGTCTTGGCCTCAATGTTTTGAGAAAGCGGCTCTTGTTTGCTTAGGAACCCATGTTCTGAGGTGTACAAAGCACACGTAATGTGTGACAACACGCATTTATATCGCTCTTTCTCTGTTTCTGGTCCATCGATCTGGAATGGCCTCCCTATCTCTCTTCACCAAAGGCCTCCTTGTGACACTTTTAAATCCGGCCTCAAGACATATATGTTTTAAACCTAAGATTTTCCTCTCCTCTTTCATTTAATAGCTGTCCCTGGTTTTCAATAGCCAAAAATCCCACCACCTTGCCAAAGTGTATAACCTCTGTGTGTGTGTGTGTGTGTGTGTGTTCATTTGGACTTGTCAGAACTATTACTTGCTATTGGTTGTATGACTGGGTAAGAATGAGTTGAGTGCAAGCGTTTTGATTTGTCTGTGGAAGATACAGCGCTATATAAATTCAATTTATTATTATTATCATTATTATTATATTTTACAAAAACGTAACTCTTTTCTCGTCAGCCGTATATTTACTACTGGTAAATCCTTACACTGAGAGTCTCAATATGGCTGATGATCTCCTCACTATTGAAGATGACAAGTCACGCTTCATGTTGCTGTCTTGCTACCGAAACCGAAAGCAAGACAGCACGGAAAGGGATGACGTCAGAACATGAGTTTTGAGGCAAATAAGGGAGACCATCTTGAGAAGGAGCTGTAAGTTACGCTAGTCATACCTGAAGACAAACGGGAGACCTTAAGTACAGTGGGATCAGTAAATACAGTCCATGGACCGCTAACCCACAGTTTAACAGATATAGGTTTGAAAAGAGAGATCCGTGGTTCGAATCGAGTCTGAATCCAAACTTGTTTCCCTGTTGAACTCCACCTTAAGTGGTGATGCTTTCTGATGTGAAGAAATTTCCACATGCAGCATACATGTATCACACAGCAACAATAATATCTTTCCTAAGTTATGATATCTAGTGAGAATCTATTCTCATATCCAAAAGTGCACTCAGAGAAGAACAGAGACCGAACAAGGTGCTAACTGCAGGGTTGTGATGTGCTTTCTCCCAGGAGGCAAGTCGATTCTTTAACTCATTGACGTTGTGCCGAAGCTTAAGCTTAAGCTTCGGCACTCCTCTCCTTTACTGTGACATGCCGAAGCTTAAGAATCGGCAGACTTACTAATTTTTTTAAAAACACAAAGTGATGGTTAACCCAAGGGAAAGTACTCTGGCCTGTAGGGCAATCTTTTTTCTAAACACAGTTGCTTTTCTTGACCATTAGCTTGCCTAGGTTTTGTCTGTTGACCAATTTTGTTTGACATCTCAACAAGTGATATCTTTGGGATTTCATGCACTCCAGTGTTATGATACTTTAAAAAAAATCTGTTGTACAAAAAGTGACATCACATGGATTCAGCCAGCTTCAGGGAACTTACTTTCGTGAAAAATCATCACATTGCTTCAAGGGGACTAGTTGGTGAATTGTTCAAGCCATTTAAGATACCAGCCCTAATTTTCAAAACTTTTTATTTTTCAGCATTCAGGGACATATTTTGAAAATTTGTAAAAATTAAATACAGTCATCTATTAACAAACTGTGAAACAATCTCAAAAGAAGACATTATAAACTTTTTAATGATGTATAATGTGTATGTAATTATTATGTTGGGTAAGTCTGCTGAATTTTTCAAATATAGCCAAAATCACGCGTCACCACAAAATGGCAGGATCCATTTCACTGCGACTCCAATGAGTTAAAAGATTAATCTGTTATGACAAGAAGATAAGGTGAAAGAACAAGCTTCAAACCTCCAAGCAGTATGCAGTCAGTTCGATGACACAGGACTGAAGAAAATGAATCAAAATACTCAAAAGCACCATTGTAAAAGTCTGTATTTTCAAAGACAATCAGGTCACCGCCAACCTGTTCTTTTGCAAAAAAGATAGATGGGTTTTTCAAGAATAAAACGCAAGTGCTTGCAGACAGGACCTCTATAAATTATAGTGTTGTCTAGAAGACTTGCATGAGCATGAAATCAGAACTGATGTTGACTCAAAGGGTAAACAAAGTTAACCGACCCCCCTCCTCCCCTTCCCCCAAATCTAAATGGATAACTCGGTGAGAACTTGATCCCTAAACCTCGGATTACCTTTGAAAATTTGTTCGACGATCTAAGTATTGCCTGGCACATGAACAAGTTGAGAGTTGTTCCCATAACCTATGCGGTCGTTGAAGAGCAAGGTGTCGGGGACCTCAGCTTCTCCAAGAGCCAGCATATTGAGGGCAGTACCCATCTCCTCTCCCTCGATGTTTTACCTTCCCCTGTCCCTGAAGAGGGCAGGTACCCATTTACAGCTGGGTGAACTAGGGAACTGTACTGAAGCAAGGTGCTTAACCTTAGCCTGGGGAGAGCGAGTGCTTTGATAATCGGGCTATGTGGACCCAAGACATCACAATCAAAAACAAAACAATAATACTGATCATGATCATCTGCTACTGAGAAAATAAAGAGCACACAACCGCCAGTTTTCAGTAAGTTAATTATCTGATATGTATCACAGATATTGCGCTTTTTTGTAGAACATACACTTTTATTCAAGTTAATATAAAGTAAGATGTATCACACAAATTCATCATACGAGAGAAAATCATGTAAAATACAATGTGATAGTGAAGATATTTGATATGTAAATGTTTCATTTTGATTGAAAAACTATGTAATATTCACAGTATTTTGCGCGCCATATACAGTGTGTGTGTGAACCCACGCGGAATCTTGTGTACAAAAACTCGTGTGCATGCGAACGTGCACTCGGATATTCAAAAGTGTACAGTAACTTTATGAAAATACGGGGCAGAAACTTAAAAAAATCTCAACAAAAGGCATCAATAAAACACCACTGTATCAAGCATACCTCACACCCAATGGGACACTTCATCAAAAAGAAACCACATTTCTTTCAGGATTTCTTTAATGTCCTTCGTAGCTCAGCTGACCTCGAAGACCATATACTTGCAACGTTTCTCAAACCTTCCTTCAGTAATGAAGTATGAAACTATAAGCCAATAATCAAACAACGTGGCTGTAACCTAGATATCTGTGATTGTTCTTTGCTTGTAGTGTGATCACTGCTTCTATTTTCCTGTCCATAAATTGTCAAACATTTTCTTGATATATTATCGTTATTTCGTGAGGCTTATTTTGTGTTGCTGCGTCTTAGCACGCACTTGGGGCCTCTTCATGAAGCGTGTGGGGGAGATGTTGCAAATTTCCGCTTGCATTTCACAGCATTTCATTACATGATTGCATTGCAGAGTGAATGGGCTATGTTGTGTGTACTTTCATACACCCACACCTGCTATCCGTAGTATTGTTAAAGTTCATGTAAACCCTCTGTGTGTGGGTGGGTGTGTGTGTTTAAGGGAGGCGGTGTCTTAAAATTCTTGAAGTAGTCTTGAAGTCTGGCAGTGTCCGTTCATTTCTTGTCCAGGATCATGAGAAGCGCTTTGCGGTAGTCCCCACTTGTTTCGCTCTCTACAGCCGACCGCAAGGACCGTCCATGACGCTCCAGGAACTTGCTTTTGATGGCTGGCAAGTCCACCTGTGAAAGAAGGAAGATATCCACGATTTTGACTTGAGTTTTCTGCTGCTTTTTAACTCCTTGTGGAGTCTTTGATGGGATACTGCGCTGGAGGTTTTAGGTAGTGTGAGTTAAAATGGTAGTGATATTGGAGGTGGTGGTGGTGGTGTGTGCATGTGTGTGTGCGCACATGCATGTAAATGCGCAAATGGAAAGGTCTTCTAGCGAGTGTGCATAATGCTTATGTTTGTTCCTTTCTTTTTGAGTCCTACTATTTGCATGTGTGTTTTTATCCTAAAAACATAGACAAGCAGGCAGACGTATATACATACATACATACATGGACAGACATAAGGGTAGACAGACAGGCAGATAGACGAGTTCTGACCTCAGAACGGGAGACAACTATGCGGATCAGCTGGTCGTCATTAGTTCCGGCCCCCTTGAAGGCCTTCTGAAGACTGTCGGCGTAAAACGTCACTGGATCATCCATGGCCCCGACTGAGGCCAAACAAACAACCGTCAATGTATCTGCTAACTGTAATGGAATAATGTAGTAAAGACTGTCAGAATACAAACGAGAAAGAGAGAGAGAGAGTGAGAGAGAGAGACAGAGAGAAAGAAGGCACAGACAAACAAACAGATGGATAAAAGACAGACAGACTGGCAGACAGATGCATAGGCTCACAGAGAGGTAGACAGATATACGTGTAATCACGCACAAGAATAGAAAGTTAAGCAGGCAAACAGATGTACACTTTATATATATATATATATATATATATATATATATATATATATATATATAATATAGTATATTCACAAACTCTCACCCAAGCATGTACTCAGGCATGCATGCTTACACACACGCACGCGCAAGTACGCACCCGCGTGTACATATTCGCACGCAGGCATAGAAACAAGCACACACCCACATACGCAAAAAGCATTTACACATTTACACACTGGAGATCGCACTCCCGCATGTACGCAACAAAAGACAGACAAACACGGACAGAGATAGGTACAGAGAGACAGATACAGAGACAGAAAGACGGACAGAGACATATAGAGAGAGCGAGACAAACAGACAAATAAACAGACAGACAGAGTCAGAGATGAACAATCTGACATGATCAGTCACACCGATACACATACATTCAGAGACAGAAAGGCAAACACAGCGAAATGACTATACGAGATAAACAAAATCTCATTCATGGACACTGTACAACATGATATAATAATGAATGAATAATAATAATAACGATAATATCATTTACTCAGTGCCAGGTAGCCATCTCTTTCGTCTCCTGAAGCCGACTCCTTGATGGCGTCCTCCATGGTTTTGCCCGACAGCTGAAATCACAATGCACTCTCCGTAATACTGAGCTGGAGCTGGTGGGGTTTTGTTGTTGTTGTTTTGGTTGTTTTTTGTTGGTGGTGGTTTTTTTTTGGGGGGGGGATGGGTAGGGGAGGGGGTTGTTTCTCGGCTTGAGCTCCAAGGTTCACGAACGGTGAGATTATGCGTATGCGACCTGAACCCGGGCCGTCAGATAGCGAGCTCAATGATTTAACCACTAGGCTACCCCGGCCCCAAGGGGTTTCATGTGACAGATGTGATTTCTTGAAAATAATTCTCTTGTAGTAGTGACAGACTATGAGTGTTGTAGTTTAAGCGTTCTCCAACGTTAGGACAAGGGGTGGGGGTGGGTGGGGAGTCGGGGTGGGGGTGGGTGGGGGAGTCGGGGTGGGGGTGGGGTGGGGGGCGGTTCCCAGATTATATACTCCACCTCATTCATCCCACGTAGGAGTCACTGTGAGAGGACACACTCACTGTAGGTGATGTTTGCGTGTTTGATTGTTTCCAAATATGCTGGCATATAGACAGCCATACTTCGACTTCCATTTCTTTATATCAAAAAAAAGGTTTGTGGACTGTCTAATCCATTTAAACACCTTTGACCTTAAAGCTCTAAGCTAGTCGTGCCCACACAAAGAGAAACACTAATCAGCGCAGTCCTCAGTGTTTTTCCTTCTCATTCAGGTTTGTGGTTCTTTTTACCAGTAAGCAAATCCATACGAGAAGCATTTTGAGGTGGACGCTGTAGCCAAGTGGTTTATGACCATTCGACTTCAGCCCCGTGTGTTCATGAAGTCGTGGGTTTGAATCTCGTCGGCTTCTGGTGAAGTAAAGGTGGTGGGTGTCTTTATCTCCCAGGTTTACTTCAAATCCAGTCCTGCCATTATCTTAACTCCATTCGTATATATATATATATATATATATATATATATTATATATATATATATTTATAATCAAAAGAAATAATATGCACGTTATAGATCCAGGTATCCATGTCAGCGTTCAGTGGGTTACAGAAACATGAACATACCCATCATACATCCCCGAAAGTAGGAATGCAGCTACCTTCATAGTCGGCCAAAAAACCAACAACTGTAGCATGCCCCAAAATCTAACCATTAGTGAACCTCAGAGCTCTAGCCAAGGAACGAAAAGCAACCCCCAACCCTACCTCCCCCAGATGCCTTTTGATAAATCAAAATGTCTATTTTCTTGCGAGAGAAACAGTGTTGCCAGTCTGACCTTCTTGTACTCTGCAAAAGTGGCTTTGACTTGCTCCTTGTTCTTCTCCATCATCAGCTGTTTGAACGTGTCGTCCTTCACGTCTAGCTTCTTCTTCTTTTTGTCCTGAAATCATTAAAAATTGAAAGACGAATTGAGCATAAACATCATTTCATTTTCATTTCATGTATACCACTTTAAGTCACGGCAGATTTCTCTGCGTGAAATTCGGGCTGCTCTCCCCGGGGAGAGCGCGTCGCCACAAGAGCAGCGCCACCCATTTTTTTTCTTTTTTCCTGTCTGCAACTGTATTTGTTTCCCTATCAGAGTGGCTTTTTTTTCTACAGAATTTTGCCAGGGACAACTCTCTTGTTGCCGTGGGTTCTTTTACGTGCGCTAAATAATTTTGTGGAACGCACGGGACCTCGGTTTATCGTCTCATCCGAAAGACTAGCGCCCAGACCACCACTCATGAATGGATGGGGAAAATTTTCGGGTCCAAACGGGATTCGAACCACCGCACACTTCCGACCCGGACTTTTCACTTTCTAGACAGACGCGTTACCTCTAGACCACCGATCCACCACTCTGTTTCTATATTCTCTTTCTCTGTCTGTCTCGTTGTCTGTCTGTTTGTGACACACTGACAGATACAGACAGACCCATGCATGCACGCGCGCGCGCATTCAAACACATACACACACTCGCGCGCGTGCGCACGTACACGCTCACACACATACATGCTCATGCGTGTATATTTAGCTCGCGTAAATAAGAGAGTTGTTCCATAGCAACATGCTGCAAAGGGTGGCGATGCTCTTGTGGTGTCGTGTTCTCCTCAGTGAGAGAAATCGAATTTCATGCAGAGAAATATGCCTTGACTGAAAGAGGTATACAGCAGAGTACAATACAATTCAATACAATACAAAATAATACAACGCGCGCACACACACACACACACACACACACACAGCACGCACGCACGCACGCACGCACGCACTGCACACACACGCACACACGCACGCACACACACACACACACACACACACTCACCACTAACCTTCAAGAGTGTCTGGGCGTCTTTTTGGCAACTTTCTGTCTTTTTCTCCGTGTCTGTATGTCTCTGACTGTCTCTCTTTTCTGTCCTTTTCTCTGCGTCTATGTCTGTCTCCTATCCGTCTTTTTTCGTTTTGTCTATGCCTCTTTGTCTGTCTCTCTGTCTCCTTATTTTTCTCTGTCTTTGTGTCTCTGTCTATCTATCTGTCTCTTTTTCTATGTGCCTATGTGTCTTTGACTGTCTCTCTTTGTGTCCTTTTCTCTGAGTCTATGTCTGTCTCTCATCGTCTTTTTTCGTTTTGTCTATGCCTCTCTGTCTGTCTCTCTAACTGTCTCCTTATTTTTCTCTGTGTCTATGTGTCTCTGTCTGTCTTCTTTTCTCTTTTTTCTCTGTGTCTCTACTTGTGTCCTTTCTCTTCTATTCTTCTCTCATCCGTCTTTTTCGTTTGTCTATGCCTCTCTGTCTGCTCCTTAACTGTCTCCTTATCTTCTCAGTGTCCTATGTGTCTCTGTCTGTCTATACTGTCCTCTTTTTCTCTGTGCCTATGTGTCTCTAACGCTATCCTCTCTCTCTCTTCGATGGCTATAACCGATGTCCCATGTTCGATCGTATGCAGAATCATCTTGCCACACGTTAAAACCCGTCCCTTGCTTTCGAAGAGAAAAGGTCCGATTGCGGCCTGATGCGAACGGATGACAAAATTGACAAAACCACATACACACGGGGACTGGATGTAAAAAAGCACATAAGCGCTTATTCCATTATCCTCGATATAAAAGAATAAATAAATCTCTCTATCTATGTCTTTCTTTCTATTCCCTTCTCATCTCTCGAGCTCTCACCTTGCAGAGTGTCATGGCGTCTTCCTTGGCCTCCTTCTCACTGACCGTGGTGCCCTGGTCCCTGCCTCCCTGGCTGAGGGCCAGCAGCAGGTCAGCAAAGCCTCCGCTGGTGTCGCCCTTGATGGCCGCGTCCAGGTCCTCTCCGTAGGCTGAAAGTACGCAAACCATCTTTCACGCCCAAGTTCGGATGCGCTGGGTCTTGACTTGTAAGGCGCTTAGCGGCAGCGTAACGCTTTATTTTTTGGGGGGTCCATATGTTAGACAATGATAGTTGGTGTATGAGCGTTCGTCGAAGAAGAAGGAGAAAACAGAAGAAGAAGAAGGAGGAAGCTGGAGGAAGAGGAGGGGGGGAAGAAGAAGGACCAGGAGCAGGAGGAGGAAGAGCTGGAGAAGGAGGAGGAAGACGAGGAGGAGGAGGAGAAGAAGAGTTATCTTTAATAGTGACAAAAATATAATCGTGACAACATAACATCGTGTGCCATAAGATCTTTGCTAGCTATCAATATGAGAATCGTATCTTTTCTTCAGCTGCCACCACCCAGCCCCCGAGAAGTCGTGGGGAAATGTGGTAAACTGGTTTTTTTAGTTGCATCTTGGACACGTTGAATCTGGTGGAGCCCATCCCTCTTCACATACATGATGCATGCCGGGTATGTTTCTGTAATCCACTGAACAGTGACATGAGACATGGGATCTTTAACGTTAATGTCTGATCTATCTGCCTGCCAACCTATCTATCTATGCATCTATCTATCGATCGTCTTTAACGTTAATGTCTGATCTATCTGCCTGCCAACCTATCTATCTATGCATCTATCTATCGATCTATCGATCTATCCATCCATCCATCTACCCATCAATTCATTCACCCATCCATCTATCCCCCATCCATTCATCTATACATCCATACGTCCATCTATCCATCAATCTATCTATCCATCTATCTAACCTATATATGTATGTATGTATGTATGCATGTATAAACACACACAGGATCACCCACACACAAACACACACACTGTGAGCCGGTGGGAATGGATGACAAAATGTTGAAAACTGCTTACACATGGGGACTGGATGTATAAAAGCACACTAGTGCTCATTCCATTATCCTCGAAATAAAAGGAAAAAAAACCAAAACACACACACTTACCCTCTTTGTATTGCTCTTTCACCGACGATAGTTCCTGCAACCCACACCACAGCACACCACAAAATTAGTTGGAGGAGACATGGAAACACACTGGTCACATACAGACTTGGTGGTGGAGGGGGAAAAGACATGCTGATAAGGCCCAGACTGTTTTCGTTCACGCCAATTGCCATCCTTTTGTTTGTCTGTCTGGCTGTCTTTTCTCTGTACCTGTCTTTCTCTCGGTTTGTTTCTGTTTCTCTCTGTCCTTCTCTCTCTGTATCAATGTCTCACGGGTACCTTTCTCTGTGTTTGTCTGTGCCTATCTCTCTCTCTGTTTGTCTGTCTGTCTATCTCTGTCTCCCTGTCTCTGTGTCTGTCTGTCTCTACTGATAATGTGAGTAGTTGATTGCATATATAACTAAGTGATTAAGTTTATTGTCAGTTTCATTGTGTATATGTTATGCATTTCTTCATGCTTGTTTGCTTCTTGGTTTCCCTTTTTTTGATGAGGTAAAGGTAAAGGTAAAGGAGTCCCATAACCTATAAGGTCGTAGGGGAGCGAGGCGTCAGAGACCTCACTTCTCTAGGGCCAGCATATTGAGGGCGGCGCCCATCTCCTCTCCCTCGCTGCTTTACCTTCCCTGACCCTAAAGAGGGCAGGTACCCATTTACAGCTGGGTGAACTGGGGGAACTGTACTGAAGCCAAGGCGCGCAAACGGTCACCCATCCAACTGGTAACCACGCTCGACGCTGCTTAACTTGGCTGGGGGAAAGCGAGTGCTCCGACCACTGAGCTATCCCGTTTTCTTTTTTGATGAGGGCCTGGTGTAAAGAAGCCCCCTGGCTTATCCATTTACCCTAAATAAAACATTCGAGTTTTCTCTCTCTCTCTCTCTCTCTCTCTCTCTCCTCTCTCTCTCTCTCTCTCTCTCTCTCTCTCTCTCTCTCTCTCTCTCTCTGTGAGCTTTCATTCGGTTGCACACCACCTACACACACACAATATATATATATATATATATAATATATATATATATATATAGAGAAGATAAAATAGATGAATATTGTGTGTGTGTGTGTGTGTGTATGTGTGTGTGTTTGTGTGTGTGTGCGCACGTTCATACAGTGGACAGACAAAGAGACAGAGGTAGGCTAAATCTAACAGCTTAAAATACATTTTCAGAAGAAAAAAGAACAACGAAAGCACAAATAAAAAAATAAAAATACTCAAGTCCACACATGTACCCAAACATCATTTTCTGTGGGTCACTTGGCTGCGTAACGAGGAGCCATGAGACGTCCTTGATGCGCATCGCTGCCCCGCCTTTTCAGACAGAAGGCATCTACTCCAAGGAGGCATCAGCAGACCAGCATCACCTCTCAAATCAACTCAGCTCCGACTTCAGTCCTCTGCCAGCTCTAAACAACACATGAGATGAGAGAGCAGAGAGAGAGGTAGAAGAGAGAGATGAGAGAGAGTATGAGAGAAAGAGAGATGAGAGAGAGGATATCAGCGAAACGATAAAACTGAATTAACATGTTTCAGTTACATTTGGGGTACGATTTTCCTACATTACGCATACTTTTCCCTATAACACTTTATAACTTTTATACATTTCCTTTGTACCTTTTTTTAATACATATTTTTGCATAGTTTCTTGTGTGATTTTTGTATTTAAAAAATCACTTTCCTTGTATTAGTTCTAAAAACATTTTTAGTCCTAGTATGTTTTTCGTTAACTTTGGGGTTTTTTAGGAGGGGGTATTTCTCTTTACTTTTTCATACGTTTCTTTGTATGGTTTTCAAGGCATTTAAAAAATAAAGACTATTTTGTATATCTTAAAAAACCTGTTTGTACTTATTTCTTTTCTTATGTTACTTTTTATCATACTTTTAATGTTTTCTTACCTTCTTATATATCTTCTTGCATGATTTTTGTACTTCCTTCTTTTTCCTTCTATACATAATTATTTTTTTGCTCCTCGGTGAAATTCCGGAGTTTTCACCAATGGTGAGATTCTGCATATGCGACCGTTTTTCCCAACTATACTATTAAGATAGCCACATTCCGACATACATATCTGAACAGAACACCAGCATGCACGCATGTTTTTCTTTTAATTTTTTTTAACCTGTTCTTATCTGCACGTAATGGCCAACTCTTCCCAAAGGCTAAACATGTTTTATCGTGTGCGCAAGATGTTCTGCAGGCGTTCGTACACGGGACCTCAGTTTACAGTCTCATCTAAAGGACTTTCGGCGAAATAGTATCAGTACTGATGTGAACTCGAGAGAAAAAATGTCCCCTCAACGGGCAACCTCGGTGGTAGCTCGAACCCGGGACACTAGATCATGAAAGCAAAGCTCTAAGAACTAAACCATTCTGCCGCCCCCACCCCTTGTTTGCAGGGTGGTTTTTCTGTGTTTGATTGTCTTGAACTGAGAAAACGATCGCAGCCTCGATTGCTGCTGCCGATGATTTGGATGGTTTTGCGTATGCTTTTCATATACCCTTGTAGTTTGGGTTTTTTCTTTTTTTGTAACAAAGGATTTGACTGTACTTGTTTCCCTTATGTTATGCGTCTCATACCTTTTTATACTTTTCCTTGTATAATTCTTTGACCTTTTTATACTTTTCCTTGTATAATTCTCTGACTTTTTAAACAAAATACTTTTCCTTGTATAATTCTCTGACCTTTCTATACATTTCATTGTATAGTTCTCTGACCTTTTTATACTTTTCCTTGTATAATTCTCTGACCTTTTTATACTTTTCCTTGTATAATTCTCTGACCTTTTTATACTTTTCCTTGTATAATTCTCTGACCTTTTTAATACTTTTCCTTGTATAATTCTCTGATCTTTTATACTTTTCCTTGTATAATTCTCTGATCTTTTATACTTTTCCTTGTATAATTCTCTGACCTTTTAACAAAAATACTTTTCCTTGTATAATTCTTTGACCTTTTTATACTTTTCCTTGTATAATTCTCTTACCTTTTAAAAAATACTTTTCCTTGTATAATTCTCTGACCTTTTAACAAAAATACTTTTGCTTGTATAATTCTCTGACCTTTTTATACTTTTGCTTGTATAATTCTCTGACCTTTTTATACTTTTGCTTGTATAATTCTCTGACCTTTTAACAAAAATACTTTTCCTTGTATAATTCTATGACCTTTTTATACTTTTTCTTGAATAATTCTCTGACCTTTTTATACTTTTCCTTGTATAATTTTCTGACCTTTTAAAAAATACTTTTCCTTGTATAATTCTCTTACCTTTTTATACTTTTCCTTGTACTTTTTCTTCAGGGTCTGTCTCTGGGCGTTGCTTCTCTTGATGATGAGGTCCAGGATGGTGTCTTCATCTGTCCCCAGTCCCTGCATGGCCTTGTGAAGCTTCTCCGCGTCTTCTGCTGCACTGGCGTCCGCTAAAGATGGAATACAGTACAAAATTGCAACACTGAAATGAGCAACAATGTGTGTGTGTGTGTGTCAGTGTGCGTGTGTCAGTGTGTGTGTGTGTGTGTGTGTGTGTCAGTGTGTGTGTGTGTGTCAGTGTGTGTGTGTGGCGTGTGTGTGTGTAGGTGTGTGTGTGTGTGTGTGTGTGCGCACGTAAAGAAGAGGTGAGAGTAAGAGATTAAAAAATGTGTGTGACGGGAGATGCCAATACCACCTAAAACAAGAGAGAGAGATAGAGAGAGAGTTTTGAAACTAGAAACTTTTTTTATTGAGGGAAAAAATAAGTATTGTACAGATGATGGCTTTTTTACATCCATTCTAAAATCAATCAATCAATCATTCAGCCAGCCAACCAGTAAATCAGTCACCTATCAATCAATTAACCAAGAGAGAGAGAGAGAGAGAGAGAGAGAGAGAGAGAGAGAGAGAGAGAGAGAGAGGGATATACAAGATAAGCATTCCTGGTTATTCAGTTTCAATGGCCAGCTCTCTCACCTTCGTCATCTTCATTCTCCCCTTCCTCTTCTTTCTTCTCCTCCTTGTCCTGAAATAAAATCAGCCGATCTGGTAATCATTTGGAAAATGTTTCTCTGAATGACTGAATCTTTTATCTAACGTCTTTTTACAAAGGTGACATCAAAAGGCGTTTCTTTCTTAAATCAAGGCCCAAAGAAGCTTGCTTTATATTATTACTATTATTATTATTATTAGGGATGGGTAGAGAGAGAGAGAGAGAGAGAGAGAGAGAGAGAGAGCTGAAGAGAGAGAGAGAGAGAGAGAGAGAGAGAGAGAGAGAGAGAGAGAGAGAGAGAGACGGACAGACACACACACAACACACAACACACATGCACACACGCAAAACGCACACACACACAAAAATACACACACGCCCTCCACACAGAAACACACACACAGCCCCCCCCCCCCCCCCCCCAACACACACGCACATAAACCCCAATTTTCCTCCCCCATACACAGACACCCACCTACCTCTTCCCACCCACACACTCATAGACACCAACCCCTCCCCCCACACACACATAGACCCTCATCCCCCCAAAAAAACCAACCAACATCCTTCACTCTACCAAAAACAAACAAACAAGGTGACACCAACAAAACAGCCCACACTCACCTTCTTTCTCTGAGCCTCCTTAGCACCCTTTTTCGAACCCTCCGCCTGTTTCTGGCCCCCCTTCTTGTCCGAAGCCTTGGCCGTTGCCCCGTCCTTGCTAGACGTCTTAGCGTTCTTCTTCTCCTCCTCCTTCTGGGCAACTGCTCCCTTCTTCTGTCCCTTGCTGTCGGCTGGAGAAGACGAAGTGTTCTGCTTGGATGTGGACGCTGCTTTGGCGTTTTTGCCGTTCGACGCGCGTCCCCCTTGGCTTGGCTTGGGTTTGGAGTTTTGCTCGCGTGGCGATCTGTCGTCTGCTGCTTTACTTTTGCTGGCTTTCGAGTTCTGGGTCTCCTTTTCTGAAGAATCGCTTCCCTTGTGTTTTGATTTGTTGTGGTTGGGCTGGGTCGTTGCGGGTTTGTCGGCATTTTCCTGGTCTGTTTCTGCTTCGTTTTCGTCGCCTTCTTCGTCATTTTGTTCGTCTTCTTCGTCAGATTTCCTTTTTTTCCAAGCAGCAGTGTTACAGAAAAAGAATGGAAGTTTAGAAATCTACTTAGTTGGATTTTTTTAGTGGGGGTTTATGACAGATATGGGTTCTATCAACTGTTCTGTCAACTCTGAGCAGCGCTGCTATCGGGCCTGTGGATGTGGAGATGCTATGTGCATTATGAGTGATAGGTTCATTCTTTCATTACCATATTGGGTAGAATGTGTAGTGCCAGGTCTAACCCTGAGCTTGTAACTCTGCAAGAGGTCTTTCAGCTGGCCTCAGCCGACACGTTCCCACTTCAGAGAAGCTCATCAAAAGGTTCATATGTAAACATTTTAGATTAGCTCGAAAACAAAGGCAGGAGAACTGGCTGGGTGGGCAGAAAATAAGCAAGAGAGAAATGAGATAGAGAGGTGAGGGAAAAGTAAGAAAACAGAGGGAGAGATAGGAAAGGGCAAATTTCTAGCACAGATTTTCCAGAAAGTGGGTATTGGAAAAGCCCACGGCATCCCCTCGTGGTATCCATTCTTTTAACTGTTTGCAGATGAAATGGTTTGAAAAAAGTTCCAACGAAGTCTTATGGCGTCACCAGATATCATCTCCAAAAAGAGGCCTTTCGAAACATAAACTAGCGCTGAAGCCCCCCCAAAATTCAGTTCTAAACGCTGAGTTTTTAATCTTGTATTCCTGGCCTGAAGTAAGCATTGTCTGTATCTATTTTGAGGAGAAAAAATATACGTCTTGTCCTTCTAGTGTTAAATAACATATAGCTGCATTCTCCCACTCCGGAAAGTTTTGCTATCCGTTACTGCCGGCACGAATTGGCCTACTCTTCCGAAAGGCGCAACGGATTTTCAACGTGTGTGCAAAAAGATCTGCGTGCCTTCGCACACGGGGCCTCGGCTTACAGTCCCATTCACAGGACTTTTGGGGGAGTGGAGTCAATACTCATGTAAACTCCAGGGTAAAATTCCTTAAAACGGGCGTGTCGGTGGTAGCTCGATCCAGGTCCGTCAGATCACGAGCGCACAGCTCTAACCACTTGGCTATTACCCCCCCCCCCCCCCCCCCCCCGCACAACCCTGTATGTTGACTAAATCAATGCCTGAAAACCTCAGTGTAGTGGCCCAACAGCTCTAGAAGGTCTCTATGAGAAAGTTAAGTCCAGTCTAATCAAGTCAGAGTTTTTCTTCTTCTTCTTTGTTGAATGCTCAGACAGCAAATATTGTTGTCTGTCATATGAGCGAAAATGCGTTGCACTGCCGTTAAGCGCCTTAGAAGTCAGGCCCAGCGCATCTGACTTCGGTATGGGAGTGAATCATGTTCTTTTAATTCTTTCTGGAAGAAAAAAAAAGCCAGGAGAATGGACAAAGCAGGCAGAGAATAGACAAAAAGGAGGAGACAGGGAGAAAAAGAACAAGGCACAAACAAAGAGAGTAATAGAAAAGAGGAAATTCCTGGCACAAATAATTGCAGAGGGTGGGGATGCTGTTTAAGCTGAGAGGCCCCCTGGCATCACCACAGGGGAAAGTCAGAGATGATTAGCTGTAATCAGATGCCTCCCTTTTTTGTCATTGCTTTGATATTGTTTCTTAAACTCAAGTGCCAGTGTGTGATCAAGAAACAGAAAAAAGCCAAAAAGCGCACTCCATGTAAAACACCATGTGTTATAACATCGACGACAAAAACAATAACAACCCCGAACCCGCCCCTCTTCCTCCCTCTTCCAGAAAAAAGAAGAAGAAAAAGAAAATGATAATATAGTGTATACACATAAAGCGCATGATGCACTGATGCAGCAAAAAACCATATAAAATAATATTTCGTGCAGATCTCTCGCACAAAACCAAAAACAGCGTTACAGAAAAACAGAAGATTTTTCAAACAGCATTTCTTTATTGCAAACGAAATAATACAAATAAAGGCAGACATACAGCAAGACGGTTGATCTCTATGTACAAAAAAGGGGGATAAAGGCTAAGCGGTGTGGTTTTTACTAGCAGCAAGTGATACTGATGAAGGTGAAGTTTCTGATGACAGAAAAATGAAGTAGACGAAAACGAGAAGAGAGGGAGAGGAAAGGAAGAGAAAAAAGAATGAAGCAGAGAGAGAGAGAGAGAGGAGAGAGAGAGAGAGAGAGAGAGAGAGAGAGAGAGAGAGAGAGAGAGAGAAAGAGAAGAGAGAAGAGGAGGGAGGGAGAGGGAGGGAGAGAAGCATAGAGAGACAGATATACACAGAGAGAGACAGAAACTGATAGACAAACAGACAGATAAACAGACAGACAGATAAACAGACACAGACCTATACCCTGTTAGACCAACAAAGAATAAACAGTTTTTTTTGGTTGTTTTTTTTAAAAGGACTGCAGCAAAGATGAACGATGATGCAACTGACAATGTAGGCGGTAATATAAGCACACACAAAAAGCAGCAGAAATCGTGCAAAAACACAACTTCAAAACATCCAGGCAGTAAAGCAGCAGAGGTATCAACAGAAACAAGCAACACAACACATCTCAATACTGAACAAAAAAAAACAACCCACACAGTGATAAAATCTTCACAAGAGTAGCCTTCATCCTTAGGGAGAGGGGGTGGGGGGTGGGGGGTACCAATCTTGTGACAAAGTCGCTCTAGGGAACTGAAAAACTTAGTGGTTAGAGTCTCTTAACAGAATCTGACAAAAAATTGAGGTTCTGGGTTTAAATCTTTGCTGAGGTGATTTTTTTTTTTATAAAAAGGAGACACATCATGGAGTTCACATTGATATTGACTACACTTCCTTGACAAGTTCTTCTTTAAATGAGACTAATAAACTGAGGTCATGTGTGTGGTCGCATGTAAAACATCTTGTATACACGCTAAAACTCCACCCTACCCTTCACAGAAGCGTAGGTCAGCAGTGAGCGGTGGGCATGGGATGAATATTTTGAATAATTATACCCAGAATAGATCCTACCATTTGAAGAGGGGCGGGCTTCGCTAGAGACAACTTGTCCACAACACAGTGCCTGGGATTTGTTCTTGTTGTTGTTGTTTGGGTTTTGTTTGTGGGATTTTTTTACTTTTTGCTGGCTCATCATCTGTTACATTCCTGTCCTGCTGTTATCTGTTTATTTCAATCCCTCCACCTACGCCATATCCAGATTTATTATCTCCTATTCTCAGGGTCAGAAGTTCACAGGGAGTCTCTATATCAATGTCAGGCTGCCATAGGGTTACCAGTCATAGAGGCCCTGCGCTACTTCTGGATCACGTAGGTGGTGTTTAGGTGTTCCTGTTCTGAGCTAACATACGCAGGACACCACCTACTAAGCCCCTTACTGACGACATTAATAGGTCAGTCGCGGAGTCACAGTGAGTAAGAGGCCTTAGCAGGGTCTGCCTGAATAATGTTAATGCAGTATCCCAGCAACTCGACAAGTAATTAAAATGAGGAGTCTCATAAAGTGTAGTTAAATCATCTGTAACGGACAATTTTTTGAAAAGATGAAAAAGACGTTGAAAACTACCACTGTGTGTTGAAGCACCGTGAAACATCAAAATATTGCTTAGGACAAAGTATCACAGTTGGGACAGAAGTAACAATAAGAATAATGAGTTTTTACATAGTACAATATACGCATGATTTCAGTCTTTGGGAAATAGAATTATTTAAAATCTGTCTTTTTTCATATCTCGGAGTTAATATTAGTACAAGCACCATTCTCTGGTTATTTTGTCTCGAAAATCAATAAGTTATTATCAGTATTCACATCTTTCATTATTATTTACATTGTCCGTTTCTAGAATGTTCAAGTATAATAACCAAAAGATATTTGACAGTTTTAAATTGTATCACAGTTTTAATGTTCAAGTTTTAAAAAAAGTATCACAATTTAATGGATAAAGCCAAATTTGACATATCTCAGATTTGAGTGATGTGGGTCTTAAAACATTCACAGATAAAGAAATGTACACGTCTGGAACATGGTCTATTTCTTTACAAAAACAGTAAAATTCCCAGCCAACCTACTCTCTTCTCTGCACTATTAAACAGAGGGCATGTCCAATATTGTAAAATCTTGACCATTCCTTAAAAACGTAAATCTAATACAAGAAATCTGGCATACCTGTTTTACAAAACTTAGGTTTCACAATGAATCTGTGTGTGTGTGTGTGTGTGTGTGTGTGTGTGTGTGTGTGTGTGTGTGTCTGTGTGTGTGAGAAAGAGAAAGCTGCATTTATAACCTAGGATGCATAACCAGATAATTGAAGCCTGTGATCAAACGTGAGAAGGGAAAGCACGAACTTTGATAAACATTTTGCCATTCCTATACCAATGCGTAATTGGCGCAATACAAAAAATATCACAGACGGAGTGGTGGGGTGCTGTTGAAATAAATCCTAAAATTTTAGGAATACTTTTATTTTGGCAAATGTAGTATTTTGAAAAGTATACAAACATTCAAGAACAAGTTTAAGCTGAATAAACCCCAAAGGGTCACAAAGGCCAAATATGAACCCATAATTATAATTTACAATAAAAAGTACTACAAGCAAACTCGATAAAATTCATGTTATCAAAAACAAATATGCAGCTCCACAACATGAACATATCATACCTCAGATGGAAAATAGTTATACATATGGTGCACGATTTATTTAATATACCACTAATGCCCGTATCTGTACTGTGAATGGGTACTAGCGTATTGAAAAGCAGATGACCAAGATGTCATACAGTTCCAGCGGTAAAGACCCTTAATACCGAACCAAGGAGGTAAACAAATGTGTGCAACAATAACATATCGTGTGACTAGAACATATATACACGATCATAATAAAGCAGTAATGGATAACTTTACTGCACGATATAATGATATTGAATCATTCAATGTGAGGTATGAACCGACAGTTTTTGAAAGCATATGCTGTTTTTTCAATTCTAATCAAGCAATAAAACAAAAAAGAAAAAAGTAATAAATCAGAGAAACAAAGCAAACCAACCTTCCCCCTCCCCAACATCCCAAAACACAGACACAAAAATATTTATCTTTGAAGGAGAACAAATGAAAGCAAACCCAAAACACCGACATGGTGTTTTTTTCTTTCTTTTAAAGACGATGTATGTGTGTGCGTGCGTGCGTGCATGCGTGCGCGCTCGCGTGTGCGTGTGTATTTGAGTATGAATGTGTGTGTTACTCTGATTTCAAAACTTCATGCAACACCATAACATTTTATATCACACAAAAGCATCCAAAAATAACTGCAAACAGAAATAAAGTAAACAAAATATCAAAGCACAAAAAACAAAAAATCAAACAAAACCCACAAAAAAACAACACCCCAGCACAGCATCAAAAATAGTCTTCATGATCTATAACAACGGTTCTCTCTCTTTTTTTCTTCCAGAAAATACTGAAGGTGACCTCATGCAAGTCAAAGGACGCGTCCTTGACCTTAGAGATGCGCGTGACCTTACTTCTTGTCTACGATCTTGATCAGGGCTTTGCGATAGTCGCCGCTGGTTTCGCTCTCGATGGCAGCTTTCAGAGATCGTCTGTGACGCTCCTGGAACTTGCTTTTGATGGCTGGTAAATCCACCTTGTGAAACAACAAAATAATAATAATCATGAAGATGGAAATAGCACTGACAATGATTACTATTACTATCATCATCACCAACGTCAATATTGCTTCAGTGATTTAATTGTTTCCGATGATGTTTTTGTTGTTGTTGTTGGTGGCGGTGTTGTTGCATGTTGTTGCATGTTGTTGCTGCTGTTGCTGTTGTTGTTGTTGTTGCTGTTGCTGCTGTTGTTGTTATTAGAGCTCCACAGTTTTAACACCTTGACGGTCACCCAGAGTATGCACTCTTGTCTTACTATCATACCTGGTAATCGTCGTGAATACAAAGGACTAATATTAAGACCATGAATCATTTAATACTATAGAATAAAAAGAACTATTTCAATATAGATATCATTATAACTTTTCGGCGCTATAATCTGTTACTAGCTGAATTGAGAAAAGTGTAAGAATACAAGAACAAACAACCAGAAGCAACGTACAACAACACAAATCATAAACAAGACTGCACTAAAATACTATGCTTGATCGATTCAAATTTGACAATCCAATCAAATTCTGCGTAAAAAATTCCTCATTTTTTTGTACCAAAGATTATTGAAAATGTGCCATACATGTAATATATTATTAAATAGAAGAGAAATATGGAAGGGAGAGAGAGAGACAGAGACAGAGAGAGAGACAGAGTTCTGACCTCAGAACGGGAGACAACTATGCGGATCAGCTGGTCGTCATTAGTTCCGGCCCCCTTGAAGGCCTTCTGAAGACTGTCGGCGTAAAACGTCACTGGATCATCCATGGCCCCGACTGAGAAAAAAAAGTGTTTGTTATTAACTCGTATACTTGTCAGCTGATAGCGATGGGGTACATAGACAAACAACAGCAACAACAAATCTAAGACCCCTACCAAAAACAAGAAACAAATCACCCCCCTCCCCCCAAATAAAAACCCCAAACAACCCAAACCCCAAAGAAACCAAAGCCAAACCAGAAAAACCACCCACCTTAAAACCTGCTGTTAGGGGAGAAAACTCTGTGTGTGTGTGTGTGTGTGTGTGTGTTCCTACACGCATGTGTGTATGCTGTTCCTTTTTGACTGCAACGAGTGCTTATACTTTTATTACGCACGACAACAAAATGTGACAAATTTACAATAACTGCATACACATGGGGACTGGATGAAAAAGCACATGAGTGCTTATTCCATTATTCTCTCATTAACAGCATAAAGTAAAATACAAAATAAAGAAAATAAAATTTTAAAATATCAGAAAAGAAGACACACAAAAATCAAGAAAAGAAACAAGCAACAGCAGACCCCATTCCCTCCCCCACAAAAAAATCACATAAAAAGAACAATGCAAAACAAAATGTTGAATATCAAAACGCAGAAAAGGATAATAAAATTCAGACACAGAATATAAAAGTTTTTTTTATCGTAAGGTCTTACAGAAATGCAGAAACAAAAATGGTGAGAGACAAAATATTCACTTTTGATCAAGTTTCTCAGTCTTTGCCTTCTTTCTCAATATTTGAAGGAACAATAAAAAAATAAAAAGATACATTTACAAACAAATCCAGAAAGAACTGGTAACTAAAGACGCTTTTTTAAACTGATCTTATCAGTTTCTTGTCCTTATTCTTGAAATAGACGACTTTAAAGAACAAAATGAATGAATAAATAAATAAAACGTATAGATAAAAGATAAAACTGTTTACTTAAGGCAAGGTAGCCATCTCTTTCATCACCAGAGGCTGAGGCTTTGATGGCTTCAGCCATGGTCTTGCCCGTCAACTGCAACACACAGACAACAAACACATCAGCAATATAACATATCTCTCTCTCACTCTCTCTCTCTCTCTCTCTCTCTCTCTCTCTCTCTCTCTCTCTCTCTCTATATATATATATATATATATATAGTATGTATTAACAAAAACACAATTGTGTTCAGCTTCAGCTCTTTTTTATTTTCCAAAACAGCACCCACACACACACAAAAAGAAACAAGATGAAGCTGAGCACAGTTGTATTTTTATCACTATTTTACTATTTTACCTCATTTGAGTGCTGGGAGGGAGTGATGCCCAGCAGAATTGTGGGTTTTTATCAAGACAATTATATATATATATATATATATATATATATATATATATAATTATTATATAGAGAGAGAGAGAGAGAGAGAGAGAGACAGAGACAGAGACAGAGACAGAGACAGAGAGACACAGAGAGACACAGAGACACAGAGAGAGATTAACGACAAAAAGTAACGAATGAAAACAAGGGCAGATAACCATCACAACTCATGCATTATTGCAAGAGTGCTTCAAAAGTTTTCAATAAAAAAACAAAACAAAAACAAATGAAAGAAAAGAAAACGCTACAGATGTAAAATGTTGGTGTCCGCCTTGAAGGCCCTTTTGCAGTAAGAACTATTTGATTTGCCCGACCTGACTGAGTTCCGACCAGGATGCGTCATCGTCGGAATATTTTGTTGTTGTTGTTTGTTGTTGTTGTTGTTTTTGGTGTGTGTGTGTGTGTGTGTGTGTGTGTGTGGTGTGTGTGTGTGTGTGTGTGTGTTGTTGTGTGTGTGTGTCTGTGTCTGTGTTTTCTGCCTCATCTTCTATGACGTTTCTGTCCTGCTGTTCCCACGCCGCCCATTCCAATCCCTCCGCCACATCCATACCCAGATTCGTTACGTCGCATCCTCATAGCCGGAAATACACAGGGAGCCTATAAATGTCAGGCCACCGCCAGGCCACCAGCTAGAGGAGCCCTGCACTGCCTAGAGATAAAGTGTGTGGGGTCTTTGAAATGGTTTTCTCACCTTCTTGTACTCAGCGAAGGTGGCTTTCATTTGCTCCTTGTTCTTCTTGGTCATCAAGGCTTTGAACGTCTCGTCCTGCAGGTCGAGTTTCTTCTTCTTGTCCTGAAAGCACAGGGAGAGATGAAATCAATGTGATATTTTTTCATTTTCTCGTCTGGCTGTCCCCATCTCAGTGTGTGTGTGTGCGGTGGGGGGGAGAGAGGGTAGGGGAGCTTATGACCAGGTCACACAACCACAGCCTCAAACACACAGTCAAGGTGATAGCTCTGTCTGTCTTTTTGATGATCGTCTCTGTGAAACATCTCTGGTTACGTTATAAACGTCATGGCCGGATCGGCTTGGATCTTTGTTTTTATTAATTTTCATTTATTATTTTATTTTTTTTTATATCGAGGATAATGGAATAAGCACTTATGTGCTTTTTTACATCCAGTCCCCGTGTGTATTGGGTTTTGTAAATTTTGCCATCCGTTCCCACCGGCATACAATGGCCGACTCTTCCGAAAAGCGGAACGGGTTTTAACGTGTGCGCAAGATATTCTGCATGCGTTCGGACACTCGTGTGTGTGTGTGTGTGTTATGTGTGGCGTTGTGTGTCTGTGTGTCTGTGTGTCTGTCTGTGTCTGCTCTGTTGTGTGTGTGTGTGTGTTGTGCTCTCCTCTCTCTCCTCTCTCATCTCTCTCTCTCTCTCTCTCCTCCTCCTTTTTACAGGGATAGTTCTTCTGTGCGATGATGTCTCTATGATGCCTCTGGTGTTTATAAACATCGTGGCTGGACTGGCTTGGATGTGTGCTGTCTGTCTGCTCTGTTGTTGTCTGTCAGTGCTGATCTCTCTTCTCTGCCCCTCTCTCTCTTCTCTCTCTCTCTTCTCCTCTTCTCTCCTCTCTCTGCCCTCTCTCTCTCTGTTCTCTCTCTCTCTCTCTCTCTCTCTCCCTCTCTCTCCTCTCGCTCTCTCTCTCTCTGTCTCCTCTCTCTCTCTCTCTCTCCTCTCTCTCTCTCTCTCCTCTCTCTCTCTCTCTCTCCCTCTCTCGCTCTCCTCTTTCTCTCTCGTCTCTTTCTCTCTCTCTCTCTCTCTCTCTCTCTCTCTCTCTCTCTCTCTCTCTCTCTCTCTCTCTCTCTCTCTCTCTCTCTCTCTCCTCTCTCCCCTCTTCTCTCTCGCTCTCTCTCTCTCTCTTTTTCTCCCCTCTCTCTCGCTCTCTCTCTCTCTCTCTCTCCCCTCTCTCCCCCTTCTCTCTCTCTCTCTCTGTCTCTCTGTCTCTCTCTTTCTCCCCTCTCTCTCGCTCTCTCTCTCATTCTCTCTTCTCTCTCCCCCTTCTCTCTCTCTCTCTCCCCTCTCTCTCTCTCTCTCTCTCTCTCTCTCTCCCTCCCCTCTCTCTCTCTCTCCCTCTCTCTCTCTATCTCTATCTCTATCCCAGTGCCTGTCCTTCTCGCCCTCACCTTGCAGAGTGTCATGGCGTCTTCCTTGGCCTCCTTCTCACTGACCGTGGTGCCCTGGTCCCTGCCTCCCTGGCTGAGGGCCAGCAGCAGGTCAGCAAAGCCTCCGCTGGTGTCGCCCTTGATGGCCGCGTCCAGGTCCTCTTTGTACTCTGCACATTGCCAGACATCCGGGGGACTTTGGGATTTGACAATAATAATAATAATAATAACAATAATAATATAATAATAATAATAATAATAATGTATGGAATTTATATAGCGCTGAATCTTGTAAAGCAACAAATCAAAGCGCTCAGATTTTTTTTTCGAGGACAATGGAATAAGCACTCATGTGCTTTCTTTTTTGCTTTTTTACATCCAGTCCCCGTGTGTATGCGGTTTTGTAAATTTTGTCATCTGTTCCCACCGGCACACAATGGCCTACTCTTTCGAAAAGCGGAACGGGATTTAACGTGTGCGCAAGATGTTCTGCATGCGTTTGCATACGGGGCCTCGGTTTATAGTCTCATCCCAAAGACTTTGACATTCAGTTCGATTTTTTTGTCAAACTGGGAAGAAAGGGCGAGGCTGGGAATCGAACCCAGAACCTCACGGTTTACTTGTTGGCAGGCAAACGTCTTAACAGTCCTGCCACCTTCCTTCTACATGAAGGAACATGTACAACATGGAACAACTTGTTTGAACATGCTCCTTTCTGGGAAGCAGAAGTCAAAACTTTTATGTTTTTGTTTTCGATTTCCTTTGTCGAATCCTGCTTGCATGAACAGCAATTTAGTTTTGTTTTGTTTTTGTTATTTTTTCCTCAAGAAATCAACGACATGCTGACAACGTGCGTGTGGCTTTGATATTTTCCGCTTTCATAAAGACACTCTGCTGATTTTTCGAGAAAAAACACAAACAAACCTGTTGACTAGCAGTGGTAAAAGATATCAAAATGCATCATTATTACAGTTTGAAGGATAAAAAAAACCAACAACAAATAATGGTGAACAGTATACGTACTCTTCTTGTAACGATCTTTGATTGACGTCAGCTCCTGCAACGGAAACAAACAAAAAAATGATTGCTTTATGATCGTGCCCAACAAAAGCCAGATTGCACTGACAAAAAAAGAAAGAAAACAAGAGATAGAGCTAGCTAGCTAAATAGATAGATAGATAGATAGATGGATAGGTAGATATATATATATATATATATATATATATATATATATATAGATAGATAGATAGATAGATAGATAGACAGATAGATAGGCAAGCAGGAAGACAGGCAGACAGGCAAAAACGCAGCCAAAATAAACAATCGGAGCAAAGAGAGAGAAAGAAAGACAGACAGACAAAGAGAAATATACAGACAAATAGACACACAGAGATAAACAGAGACAGACACATAGAAAAGAAAAGACAAACACACACAAACTATAAGACATACCCATACCCACCCTACAAAACACAGTACACAAACATCAAGAAAGGAAAAAAAAAAAATAGCTTAGAAAACACTCAAAAGCAACATTCTCTCCCCTCATGGAGTCTGTCAGACAGTCAGTCAGTCAGACAGACAGACAGACAGACGGTCAGACAGACAGACAGTCACCTTGGGGCTGGCGGTGACGAGGATGCCGATGAGGACGTCCTCATTGGTGCCCAGGCCTGCCACCGCCTTGTTCAGACAGAAGGCATCGTACTCCACAGGAGGCATCAGCAGACCCAGCATCACTTCTTCAAAGTCACCACTCAGCTCCGACTTCAGGTCCTCTGCCAGCTCCTGAACAGAGAGAGAGAGAGAGAGACAGTGAGAGAGACAGAGAGAGAGAGGGGGAGAGAGAGAGAGTGAGAGAGGAGAGAGAGGAAAGAGAGAGAGAGAGAGAGAGGAGAGAGAGAGACAGAGAGAGAGAGGGGAGAGAGAGAGAGAGAGAGAGAGAGAGAGAGAGAGAGAGAGAGAGAGAGAGAAGACAGAAACAGAGAGAGATTAGTGATTTTCCCTAGCACGATTTTTTTGACGTTTCTATACTTTTTGGGACGATTTTCTGACCATTTCATAGTGTTTTCCTTGTATGGTTTTCTTACTTAAAAAAACCCAAACGTTTCCGTATGATTTTCTTACCCTTTTATATTTTTCCTTGTACGATTTCTTACCCTCTGTACTTTCTTTGTATGATTTTTTTTAACCTTGTAGTTAACCTTTTGTTATTTTCTGACCTTTTATAGCATACCTTTCGTGATGTTATGACCTTTTGTAGTTTTTACCTTTTATGATTTCCTAACCTTTTTGTAGTTTACCTTTTGTAGTTTTCTAAAAACTTTTTATTTAACCTTTAGCGATTTTCTCAGGGTTTTTTTCGTACTTTTTCGTGTAAGATTATCAGACATTTTTGCTGTTGTTACCTTTTATACTTAAACCTTGCATGCTTTTTGTATTTTTTACCATTTTGTTCTCTTCCCTGTATCAACTTCATACCTTCTTGTACTTTTCCTTGTACAATTCTATGACCTTTTTATACTTTTCCTTGTATAATTCTCTGACCTTTTTATACTTTTCCTTGTACTTTTTCTTCAGGGTCTGTCTCTGGGCGTTGCTCCTCTTGATGATGAGGTCCAGGATGGTGTCTTCATCTGTCCCCAGTCCCTGCATAGCCTTGTGAAGCTTCTCCGCGTCCTCTGCCGCTTTGGGGTCCGCTGAGGTTAGAATACAATACAAGTTTAACGTTTGTTTCATTATTTCATTCGGCCTGTTCTTCAGTGTTTACAGAGGTTTGTGTTGTGTGCGTAAATCACTGTAACAGGAAAATAAATTTGTAAACTTACATTATGGATTTTTTTTCTGAGATTTTGGCATCATAGTATACCGTAGTTGTCCCTTGATATGCTCATTATATTTTGTATGCCGTCATACTACTATTTAGATAACATTTAGTTCTCAATAGAAAGTTCTTAGTTTTTTTCTGCTATTGATTTCTTTGAAGGAAATTGTTTTCCTGTTTGATATGTTATTCTGATCTGCTGTAAAATTAAAACATTTCCCCCTAATCTTCATATGTAAATCTACACTGACTTCTGACGAAGAACTTTCTAAATACTGTATTAGCTAGATGAATTATCTCTCTCACACGCACAAACACACACACACACACACACACACACACACACACACACACACACACACACACACACACACACACACACACACACACACACACACACACACACACACACACACACACATGCATAGCCACATGCATACACGCAATCACACAAACATGATTGATTCTTTTCTTCTTCTCCTTCTTGTTATAGCAATTACTTTTTTACATTCTCGTTGCGTAGAATGAAACCGGCCAGTAAGGTCGCATTTAGGCAAAGACCACTTTTTTCCTTCTCATATCTAGTAATAAACCAAGTTAAATATATAAACAAAACATCGAACGTCACTTCTCATTTCCCTGGAAAAGAACACAATGTGAAACATAATTAACTGAAGCGCTTAATTCTTTAAACGAAAATAAGACCAACTTGCGCTGAAGAACTAAAAAAATGGACAGTAGTTTCAAATATACAAAATATATATCAGAGGCTTTCAATATAGCATAGGAACATACTTGTACAGTAAATCGGAAAGCAAATGATTTCTTAATATTCCATAACACTATCTATTTGAAAGAAACATACGCCTTCTTCCACCCTCCCCTCCCCTCTTTGAGAAAAAGGCCTAAATTTTCAGAGGTATAACTTTTGAAGAATGCATTCTGACCATTCTGTGGAATTGATACAACACGAAATGCTTAGACACAAGGTACACCAGAATAACAGGGTATGTCAGAATAAATCAGTTTTTGGAAGTGACAAACTTGAAATTAATGACAGGAAACTTTACTTTGAATTCTAAACAAACTGAAGATAATAAAACCAAATTATCAACATTGCTCACACAGCCTACGATATTTTCCAAGTTGCAGCAATATGTCATAAAAAGTTATGGTTTTTCTTTGAATTACTTTGCAATGCATGTTACGTTATTTCTATAACCTGTCCATATTCATACACCTGCAAATAATGTCCAGTCATGAAACAGGTAATAATGGAAGATAATGATATGAATATGTAAACGTTTACAAGTGTAAGAACGCGCTATGAAGGAGATTGCAAGTATGCAATAGCAACATGTTACAGTGTGTACTAGACAATACATGGTATAAACTCTTTCGCAGATGCTCAAAAAACCCCGAGCTAATAATGCACAAAACAATACAAGTACAAGGATAACTCGAAATATTTCAGAAAACAGCACCTAAATTAGATATGCTACAATATATTATTGGCCAAAGAAATTCAAAGGATTACTTTGCTGATGTTGTAGTTTGATTATACAAATAGATAATCCTAGACTCTTAACACAGAATGATCAATAATGACTGTCATTAAATCTATAATATTGAGAAAAATAAAAACAAAATGAAAGAAAAACAAAACAAGAGTAACACCTGCATTAGTGAAACAAAATGACAGAAAACGAGAGGAAGAGGATGGGAGTGAGAGTGCAAGAATCTATAAGTGCCTGCTGGTCCATGTAATAAAAAATAACCTGAATGAAAAACGCAAAACTGTACATAATGAAACAATTTAAAAAGAAACAACTAAACCAAAAAACTGTACACGATAAAAAGTTAAGATTAAAAAAACAACACAGTACAGAAATAACAATCATTGGTTACACGAGTCCGACACTTTCTGGAAATAGAGAAAAACCCCCCACACATTTCTAAGCAAAAAAGCATATCATAATCTACACTTCTTTAACCATTGTACAAATAGTTGATCTCAGAACAGTGTCGTGTCGAAGGAGATCTATATATAAAAATAAACTCCACATAGTCTAAAAGATGGACCTGAATGCCTTTGTTCAAAAGAGCTTTACAAACTAGCTATTTTTTAATGCTAAAAGCAGACAGTTGTTGAAGATAATTAACATGGATGTTGAAATTTTTTTTTTAACGTTGTCCTAATTTCTTTCTTCATATCTAGCCAGTCGATCATCGCTTTCAGTTTGAACAAAGCTGCAATAAAAACAAAATTAAAAAAAAGAAATAGGTTGTTTCACCTTGCTATAGTAAGCTACACATTTTGGGTTGAAAAACGAATCTTGATAAAAGTCAGTGTCGGTATACATAAAAGAAAATTACGACGTATGGATATAAGTGGTTGTGGCTCTTCATAGCCGATTAATAATACATAACGAAGTTATAAATATGGTAATAAGTTCATTGGAAAATG
>CM054138.1:14866662-14869162 GCA_028751875.1 Rapana venosa | reverse complement strand
CCAGGTCAGATAGACGCCTCAAACTTACATAGGAAATACATATCCTCATCTGCAATAAAACAAAAAGATGTTGTGACAGAAAGTTCAGCACTTCATCCTGTTTTTAAAGACTAAGAAAGATCTGATGAATTATGGCACATCTATCATTTGATTTATCATCCCGTACAAGAAAAGAAGAAAAAAAATACAGGTAACGTAAATGACATCTTTACAAAACAAAACAAAACATCTTTACAAGACAAAACATACTGCATCATGCAGCCCAGGTGAAAATGTCAACTTTTCTGTTTCACTTACCATGTAGTGAAGCAGAATCAACTCTACTTCAAATAACTTTAACAACAATACTTTTAAGCTTACACATAAAAGAATACATGAATAATGAGTTTTATTGTGCCAGCTCCGCGTTTGGAATAGCAGACGCCAGGTGCTGGAATTAACAACAACAAAACCAAACGACAGAAACAAGGAGGAAAACATAATTATGTGCACAAGTTTGCTTCGTGAAAGATTTGACAGCAGAATAAGCCAATATGCGGGAATCAATCATGCAAGAAAGACATTAGTGAGAGAAAGCAATGGGGAAATACTGATATTAAAGAAATAAAGGGACATAAACTTGTGCAAAAAGGGGGCCAGTAGCATTGCAAAGTGCGCAAGGGTATAATTTGCAAAGATATAGTTTTGCCATGACACACTTGCGTGAACTGTATGGAAGAATCTTGTTAATATCTCTTCAGTAGAGCATTCTTTTGACTCCTCATGGATTTAAAGTAGAAGAGGAGGAATTATGAAGAAGAAAAAAAATTGCAAAGAAGAAGAACTGGAAGCGTAGAATTGCAAAGGAATAGAATTGCAAATAAAAAGAATTGCGAAGAATTGTGAAAAAGAAGAATTGCGAAGAAGAAATGTGACGAAGAATTGCGAAGCAAAGTTGCGAGGAATTGTGAAGAATTGCAAAGAAGAAGATAAAGGAGGAAGAGGAGGAGGAGTAGGAGGAAGAGAACAATTTAAAAATTGCAAAGAAGAAGAAGAAGGAGAAGAAGAAGAAAGGATGGAAGACAGGAGCGAAAGTTAAATTGAGAGAAAAATGAATAGGAAAACTTCCACCACAACTGTTTTCCTCAGGCAAAAGAGATGTTATTCATACCGATAGACACGACCTGGCAACAACTTGCAAACAAATGGATGGATGGATGGATGGATTAGGTGCCGTACCAAGACTGGGGTTGCGGTGCCTAGGATATTCCAAGACAGTCTGTCTTTGGCCAGTGGCGTGCACTCAGCCAGCCTACTGCCTGTCCAGTTCTATATATCATCACAATCTTATCTCATCATTAACCCCTCTTTATCTTGTATGGCCTCTATTTCTTTCCACTCTCCCTGTCAGCGCAATTTTGGCTATACAATCATGTTGCATTATAATTATGGCCAAAATATGACAGTTTAAAATATATTCGCCATTGTCAACTTTTATAAGTATTTAAAACATAACAGTTATTTACATTTCGATTTCTTGTGAAATAATGACTCGTTTGTTTACTTTCTTGTTTTTTGAATGAAAGATTTTCCATCTTTCTGTAGATTTACATTTCAAAGGCTTCTATCTTTTTCTATTTCTTTGTAAAAAAAAAGAAGAAGATTAATATGTCCATGTTTCAGTTCTATAGAGAACAGTAAGAAACCTGTCGCATTATACTGATCTTATTCTCAGAGAGTTGAACGATATTGCAGACAGAAGAACAGACGTGGTGAACAGAACAACAAGCAAGAAGTTAGTAAGCAAAACCCACCACCAGCTTTTTTCTTCTGTTTACCATCCTCCTCCTTCCGCTCCTTCTTCTGGCCCGGTGACGTGTCGTCCTGCTTCCCGTGACCTTTCTTCTGACCTTTGCTGTCATTGCCTTCATCTTCGTCATCCTGGGGATCAGTCCATCAACCAAAAAAGAGGCCCTATTAGGGTTGTCGACTTGCAAGAAACTAAACCTTAAAATAAAAAAGGTTGCAAATTCTAAGATTAAAACCCTATCTTTTTATATTATCATTGTCCCGAATAACGTGACAAGGATGTGCTTGGACCATATCTATCGAACAATTTAGACTTTTTCCCGAATAAAATAACATGCAAATATGAAATAGAAAAGATGGAGCACTGCAAACAAATGCAGTTTACTAATTTTCTAACAATGTCTTCAGTACATAAACTTAGTAGAAAGTTGAGTACCATTTCAAAATATTAGTAAAAATTCTGTATGTAATCTATAAATCTTGTCTTGACAACGAAAATGATGATTGATTATTTTTGTACTTTGGGTAGCTAGTAGCCTTGTATGTCTGTAAAATGGAAATGATGTAATGTTGTCTGGATGAAAATTCAATGTGTTTGTTTTGAATTGTATATGTGTGCCAATCAGAAAGATTAAAAAACCTTGGACTTGGCTTACCGCATAACAAAGTGTACTAAATATCAATGACTTGCTAATATATGAATGAATATGTA
>CM054138.1:14851662-14861662 GCA_028751875.1 Rapana venosa | reverse complement strand
CTAAATGTCATTCTTTTTAAAAATGTGATTTGTTTAGCACGACATCAAGCAACTTAAACCATCAATTTATTTAGAATTATTTATCAAGACAATTCTGGATTTTGAATGTGTGGGTTGACTATTTACACGAGAGACTGAAATATATAGCACAGGTTTAAGTGTGAAATTTTCTAGCAATCTCCATGCTTCAGTTCTGGATTTAAGAATGTGTTAGGACAAGTTTGATGTAATGTTGCAGATATTTTCTTTCGATGTTATCGTTATTTGAAATCGTGTTATTGTTGTTTTACTTTAACAATGAAACTTTCTCATTTTGACCAAGACAAAACCCCCACAATGAAACAACGTAGTCTTGACCAGAAGTCCAGCGCTGTATATACGTATCAGAGCAGTGTGCCAGATAAGAGTGTGACGAAAATAATATAATAATAATAATAATAATAATAATAATAATAATAATGTATGGAATTTATATAGCGCTGAATCTTGTAAAGCAACAAATCAAAGCGCTCAGATTTTTTTTCTCGAGGATAATGGAATAAGCACTCATGTGCTTTTTTTTTTACATCCAGTTCCCGTGTGTATGGGTTTTTGTAAATTCTGTCATCTGTTCCCACCGGCACACAATGTAGGCCATTGTAGGCCATTACGCTCTTTCGAAAAGCTGAGCAGGATTAAACGTGTGCGCAAGATGTTCTGCATGCGTTCGCACACGGGGCCTCGGTTTATAGTCTCGTCCGAAAACAAACTTACCTGCTGGTACTTCTTGAGCACGGCCCTCATGTGTCCTGTAGGTCGTGTCTCCAGCAGCCTCAGGAACTGCCCGTTAGGGGAGGACCACCTGCCGTCTCCTTGCTGGGGAACATGTCATCATATCATGTCATGTTATCATGCACACTATGCCGTCAGTGCCTGGGCTTTATCACAGTTCTTGATTAAACCATTGACGCTGGGGGCAACAACAGCAAAGTTAGAGGCTGTATGACCAGTGGCTTTCTTTACTACTCATGGAATTCCACATTTACAGCTTTAGTCTTTAGCGATCGACTATGATAACTCTCTGACTAGGAGGCTTGACTTGCACAGTCCTTATGTGCTGCAGCCCTGGGAGATGGTTGGCCTTTGGAGAACATCTCCAACGCTGACTGTCCTTATGCCCACTTGGCCGAGAGAGTGGAGATGTACTGTGGGCAAGGCATCTCCACTATAATCAAATTTCTGCCCAGTTTCCGAAACAGCAGCTGCCTCCTGTGCTGTTTTGGAGGTCATCGTTGGACACGACGGACAAACATAATCTATATGCAGGATAAGATTGGAATAAAATAAAAAATGAATGTTGATATTTTACGTCACTCTTGTGTTTAAAGATGATCTTTTTCTGTCTCGCTCTCTCTACAACTCCATGTGTATCTAAACATGCGCGAGAGAAAGAGAAAGAGAGAAAGAGAGAGAGAGAGGATGGAAGGAAGAGAGAAAGAGAGAAAGAGAGAGAGAGAGAGAGAGAGAGAGAGAGAGAGTGAGAAAAAAGAGAAAGAGAGAGAGGGGAGAGACAGAGAGAGAGGGAAAGAGAGCGAAAAAGAGAGACAGAGACAGACAGACAGAAACAGACAGAGAGAGAGAGAGACAGAGACATACTGACAGACAGTCAGACAAAGACACAGAGAGACAAGAGAAACAGAGACAGAGGGGGGAGGGAGGGAGAGAGACAGACAGACAGGTAAACATAAAGACAAAAAGACAGTCATAGAGAGACACATACAGAGACAGAGACAGACAGGCAAACAAAAATACAGCAAGATTAGCGCCCACACTGTGTGTACACTCACTCGCTTTCGCTCGTAGTATCCCCAACCCCTCCCATACCCCTCCTTTCCATCCAACCCTGACCCCCACCCCCACCTCCTGCCTCCACTGCCCCCATCCCATCCCCGCCCCTTGTCTGCCTCTCACCTCATAGATCTTGGTGGCATCCTGTGGAACTCCCTCCTTCTTCTCCTCCCGTTTATCTTTCAGCAGGGTCAGCAGAAAGAGCTGCTCAGGATTTCGCGTCTTCTCCTTGATGTCCGATTCCAGAGTTTTGGAGTGTTCTGCAGGCAATGGGTCCCACACAGTTAGAGAGTTGACGTCATTGAAGAAGATGCAAGATGATGAAGGAGGAGGAGTAAGAGGAAGAAGAGGAGGAGGAAGCGAGAGGAGAAGTAGGAGGAACGGTGATTGGGGGGGGGGAGGAGGTAGCACGACAAAAACAAAAGCAACAAACAATCGGAGCAAAACAGCAAGGTTTATTGCAGCATTCTAGCACACAAACTTGCGAAAAATATCTCTGCCGTAAACTTTGAGTTTGTTTTCTTTAGCAGGTTTTATCTCCCCCCCCCCCCCCTCTCTCTCTCTCTCTCTCTCCTCTCTCTCTCTCTCTCTCTCTCTCTCTCTCTCTCTCTCTCTCTCTCTCTGCCTTTCTCTTTGTCTCTCTGTCTGTATCTCTCTCTCTCTCTTCCTCTGTCTGGTGTGTGTGTATGTGTGTGTGTTTCTTTCGAACAGGTTACAGCACAGAAAAACTAGTGTCAAAATACTCCTCAATACATTCAGAAGATACCCACAGACAATCCCTTGCGTCTTAGTCGTACAGACAGCAGTGGTATAGAATAGGTAAAAAAAAAAAGGAAACAGAGAGAAAGAAACAAAAGGGGAAAAGAATAAAAAGAAAGAAAGAAAAGAAAAGAAAAGAAAGAAATAAAGAAAGACAGAAAAGAAAAGAAAAAGAGAGAGAGAAAGAAAGACATACAGAAAGAGAGAAAGAAAGAAAAGAAAGAGAGAGAGAGAAGAGAGAGAAGAGAGAGAGAGAGAGAGAGAGAGAGAGAGAGAGAGAGAAGAGAGCAGAAAGGAGAGAGAAGAAGAGAGAAAGAAGACAGAAAGAAAGAAGAAAGAAAGAAAAGAAAGAGAGAGAGAGAAAGAAAAGAAAGGGAGAGAGGAAAAAGAAGAAAGAAGAGAAAAGAAAGAAGAAGAGAGAGAGAGAGAAGGAAGAGAGGAGAGAGAGAGAGAAGAAGAGAAGAGAGAAAGAAAGACAAACAGAAGAGAGGAAAGAAGAAAGAAGAGAGAGAGAGAAGAAGGAAGGGAAGAGAAAGAAAGAACAGAAAAAAGAAGAAAAGAAAGAGAAGGACACGAGAGGAGTGTGAGTGAGAGAGTGACATGAGGAAGGCCGGTGATAGAAGAGGAAGTGGAGGAGGAAGTGAGAGAGGAAAGACAGAAAAAAGAGAGAAAGAAAGAAGAGGGTGACCTCACCTTTCTTGTAGTTTTCCTTCAGTTCCGCCAGCTGCTTGTCATTCCTGTTGGAGATGATGTGCACAGCTGTGGGAAGGTCCCCGCTCTGGTGATCAGAACAAGTGACAGTGGCAGTGACAGTGACAGTGACAGTGACAGTGACAATGGCAGTAAAAGTGGCTATGACAGTGACACTGACAGAGACAATGACAATGGTCGTGATAATGGCAGTGACAGTGGCAGTGACAGTGGTGATGACAGTGCCAGTGATTGACAATGACAGTGACGATGGCAGAGGCAGTGGCACTAGAAGTGGCAGTGACAGCGACATTGACTGTGGCAGTGACAGTGGCGATGACAGTGGCAATGACAATGGCAGTGACAGTGACAATGGTACAGATGCAGTGACAGTGGCAGTGACACCAGCAGTGACAGTGAAGTGACAGTGGCAATGACAGTGGAAGTGACAGTGGCAATGACAGTACCAGTGACAATGGCTTTGACAATGGCATTGACAATGAGAGTGGTAGTGAGAGTGGCAGAGAAAGTGATAGTGGTAGTGACAGTGGCAATGACAATGGCAGTGACATTGGTAATGACAGTGGCAATGGCAGTGACAGGGGCGGTGACAGTGGCAGTGACAGTGTCTGTGACAGTGGCAGTGACAGTGGTAGTGATATTGACAGTAGCAGTCAGTGAAAGGGTGAATTGAATGATTTTTAATTAGTGATAAGCAGGTAGGTAGATTGCAAGGAGGTAAGGTGTTCATTGTGTGACTGTACAGGTGCGCATGTGTTATGTTGATATAAATATATTGAGTGCAGTTGGTGCGCATGTATACGCGCAGGCCATACATATATGTACACGCATAGACACACACACACACACACACACACACACACACACACACACGCACGCGCGCGCACATACACACACACTCTCTCTCTCTCTCTGTCTCTCTCTCTCTATGTTTACTTGAAGTTATTAGCTACGATTACTAATAACAGTCCCTTCTCAGGGCAAGGGCTGGATGAAAAGAGTAGGTCAATACTTTTTGTAACCCATGGAAATAAAGATTATCAATGAATGAATGAATCAATCAATCAATCAGTCACTGATACTTGTCTTTCCGTGTTTCTTTAACTTATGTATATAGTATAATTACATTTTTTAATGCGTTTCTTACTCAATCTACTACCATCTTAATATGTTTTTTAAAAACCCAGAAAATTGCTTTGACTCTGACGCCTAGAACACACTGAATAAACCATCACCATCATCACCATCACCTGACCCACCCATCACCACCACCCATCCCTCCACTCAACCCCCAACCCCCCCCCCCCCACCCCAAGCAAACAACAGCCCTCCCAAGTATACAACCCCCCCCCCCCCTCCCAAGCACACAACCCCCCCTCCACCCAGCAAACACACACACAAACACACAAACAAACAAACAAACAAACCAAGCCCTACCCACCTTGAGAGCGCTCTGCAAGGCATCCTCAGGCCCGTCATCCTGCTCCTTGTTGGCACCCTTGCCGTCGTCATCGTTGTTGTCAGCATCGTTGTCATCGTCCTCTGATTCTGGCAGCAAGGCGTCGATCAGCAGGTGCCATTCCTTGTTCAGCCCGTTCTTCAGCTCCGATACCAGCTCCTGGGTAACAGTAGTGCGGGAGGGTAGGGGGGTGAGGGGTGGGGGAGGTGAACGTGATCATTGTTGTTGGTGTTGGTGGTGGTGTTGATAGTGGTGGTGGAGGTGGAGATGGTTATGTTGGTTGTGGTGATGGTCGTTGTGGTGGAGATGGTGGTGGATGGGTAGTGGTGGTGGTGGTCGTGGAGTGGTGGTGTGGTTGTGGGTTGGTGGTGTTGGAGATGGTGGTAGTGTTGGTGTTGGTGTTGTTTGTGGTGATGGTCGTTGTGGTGGAAATAGTGGTGGGTATGGTAGTGATGCTGGTGATAGTGGTGGTTGTGATGGTGAAGGTTGTAAAGATGGTGGTGTGGTGGTGGTGGGGAGGTGGTGGTGGAGGTTGTGGGGGTGGTGGTGGTGGAGGTTATGGTGGTGGTGGTGGTGGTGGTGGAGATGGCGGTGATGATGATGGTGGTGGTGGGGGTAGTAGTAGTAGTAGAAGTAGTAGTAGTAGTAGTAGTAGTAGTAGTAGTAGTAGTAGTATAGAGTAGTAGTAGTAGTAGTAAGAGTAGTAGTAGTAGTGGTGTTGTTGTTATTTATATATTTCTGTCATCTTTATTTTACTGGTACGAATAGCCTACTTTCCCTAAAAGGAAGACATGAAGACAGGATCCAAAACGATGGCATTGACAATGCATTACGGTCGAGAAGATAACGAGGTCTTTTGTTTTCGTTCCTTGGCTAGAGCTCCGAGGTTCACCAATGATGAGACTTTTGCGTACGCGACAGTTTTTCACCCCACCATGAAGGTAGCCGCTTTCTGGCTTCGGGGATATCTAAGCATGACATCAGTGTGCATGCGAGGTTTTGTTCATATATTTTTTTGTTGTCTGTTGTTACTGGCACGAAATGACCTTCTTTTCCAAAAGGCAAAACAAATTTTAACATATGCGCGTGATATTCTGCGTGCGTTCGCACACGGGACCTCGATTTATAGTCCCATCTGAAATACTTTTGGGGGAGTGGAGTCGGCACTGATTTTAACTCCAGGGGAAAATCCCCATTGAACGGGTGCCTCGGTGGTGGCTCGAACCCGGGCCGTCAGATCGCAAGCGCAACGCTCTAACCACTAGGCTATCCCCGCCCCCCTACAAGATTTTGTAATGTAATGTAAACATCAGACAGTCAGACAGACAGACAGACAGAGGTTGTTCCGACTGATAAACGCTTTGATTTGTCTGTGCAAGATAAAGCGCTATATAAATTCCATATATGACTAATAATAATAATAATAATAATAATTAATTATTATTATTATTATAATTATAATTATACTTGTCCTCAGACTAACTCACCAGTTCGTACATCTCCTGGAACTTTTTCTTGGTCATCTGCCGTTGTTTGGACGTTCTGCGAACCAGGGTGCGGATAATGATGTCCAGTGGTAAGGCTGTGACATAACTCGCCAGTAAGGCATTGTGTGTGCGTTCATCCTCTCTCTCTATCCCCTCTCTCTCTCTCCCTCTTTCTGTCACTCTGTGTGTGTGTGTGTGTGTGTTGTGTGTGTGTGTGTGTGTGTGTGTGTGTGTGTGTGTGTGTGTGTGTGTGTGTGTCTCAACAGTTGAATAACATTTGCATATATATGGTTATAATCAATTGAGAAAACAATCCTAATCATCCATAGTGTTTAAAAGGTAAGTTGTCATCAAATTCAAATATGCAAAATTAATGTAAAGAGCGAATCTAACTAGGTTCCAACATTAGGAAAACAGAATTGTAAACACTTGTATTATTTCTTGCATCAAAATTCTATTAATGTTTTAATCAATGTATAGTTTTGTCAAAAACAGAAATAACCCTTTGTTCGATATTTCTTCCAAATCAGTACTAGTGTGTACACTAGGGACTATAAAAATAAACCAAGAACTTTTACGTTTGATCCCAAAACATAACACGAACAGTTGTTACATCGTTGAGACTAACCCTATCTTGGAACATAGCAAAACAGTGGAGGGCTACTGTATACACAAACTTCCATAAATACAATACATACCCAAATAATACATTTTTAAAAGAAAATATAACTGACACGACATTTACAGACATAATACACATCTTAATATAATGATGGGAAGGGACAGCTCAGAGATCAGAGCACTCGCTTTCCCCCAGCCAAGTTAACCAGCGTCGAGCGCGGTTACCAGTTGGATGGGTGACCGTTTGCGCGCCTTGGCTTCAGTACAGTTACCCAAGTTCACCCAGCTGTAAATGGGTACCTGCCTCTTTAGGGTCAGGGAAGGTAAAGCAGCGAGGGAGAGGAGATGGGCGCCGCCCTCAATATGCTGACCCCTAGAGAAGCTGAGGTTTCTGATGCCTCGCTGCCCTACGACCACATAGGTTATGGGACACCTTTACCTTTGATATAATGATACTACCGGAAAATATAGTACGAAGAAAAAGACTAGGATGATTGAATTAAACAACCGTTAGATGTCATCCGTAGTTTGTTGTACTCCAAATCCGAGTTAGTAAAGCCCATTACCAAACGAGAACAGATTCTAGGCTTAGTATGTAGTTTTGTTTTTCACACCCAACACAAATGGAATGTGCTTTACACCCTCACTCCCTTCAGAAGCATACAGGGAAGAGGGAAAGAAAGCGTTAGGTTTAAGTTGATGATTATCTGTACTGTAGAAACATTTCACAGATTAGAACTTTTGATTCAGTCTCAAATTCAGATATGCCCATATCTCAGCTTTTATAACACCGATCTACACACACACAAACACACACACGCGGACCAACACACACAACACACACACTCACACACACACACACACACACACACACACACGCGCGCGCGCGCGCACACACACACACGATTGCTTACACACACACGCACACGCACGCACGCACGCATGCACACACACATGCGAGCAAACGCACACACACAGTGATAAAAACATATTTTCTGGGGAGAGAGAGAAAGATATACAAAACTATCCATAGCCCAGAGGTTAATAAGAAAACACACACCACCAGAGAGAGAGACAGAGAGAGAGAGACAGAGAGAGAGACAGAGACAGAGAGAGAGACAGAGAGAGATAGACAGAGACAGAGAAACAGAGACAGGGAGCCTCCCAAAGCCCATAGTAAACCAAACATTACCGTCGGCCCATGTAGACTGAACTGGTTTCAATCCTGATGAGATGCACACAAGTCTTCAAATACATCGCTGTGAACCCACTCCACATCACTACGATTCTCGTTCAAGAGGTTTGTTTTCCTCTGGAGTTAACATCAGTGCCAACTCCACGCTCCCCAAAAAGTCCTTCCGATGAGACTGTAAACCGAGGTCCCGTGTGCGAACGCACGCAGGACATCTTGTGCACACGTTAAAAAACCCGTTCCGCTTTTTGGAAGAGTAGGCCATTGTGTGCTGGTGGGAACGGATGACAAAATGGACAAAACTGCATACACACGGGGACTTGATTAAAAAAAGCACATGAGTGCTTATTCCATTATCCTCGGGTTAAAAGAATTAAAGAACACTATATTTTTTTTTAAACACAAGACTGATCAGCGCGCATTTTCATTATGCGTATATACATGAACACGATAGTTGTGTTTACAAGTAGACTACTGAACGTTGTTTTTTCTAACCTGTAATGTGTGTACAAAAGTGACAGAAAAAATATGTCTACTAAGAACTAATGGAGACAAACTGCCAAAGCAAACAGCAACTAATAGATCTGTACGCAGACTTTTAAACTGACTCATGGTGTTTTTTTTTAATCAAACACCTTTCTCTAGCCTTCAGTTAACGTATCCTCCACCACCAACCCCCCCCCCCCCCCTCCTTCACCTCCCCTTCCTTACCTTGCCTTGTTACAAATTATGGTGTTATCCTCTTTTCTATCAAGTTCTATACGATCAGACTTTGTACTTAAACACGATTTACATTATAAACTCATTCATTCTCCCACCTCTACCCTCAAATCCCACGTCCCGTGATCTACCTGTATTTGTGAAGTAAACGGCCTTGCACTTGTTCGTTTTTTTATTTTTATTTATTTATTTTATTTTATTCTTTTATATCGAGGATAATGGAATAAGCACTTATGTGCTTTTTTACATCCAGTCCCCGTGTGTATGTGGTTTTATAAGTTCTGTCATCTGTTCGTCAGTTGTGCTATTTGTTTTCTGACCCCCGTGGGAGTTCCGAGGCCTCTTTCAGTGTCGATAACATAACCCGCCTTTTAGAAATTTTGTACTAGAAATTTTCTCTTTTCTATCCCTCTTTGGTTTTTAAAATCTTTTTTGCTTAACCTTTTGATCATCATCTTTTGCGTATGTTCTCCCTTCCTAGCCCATTCTCCTGCCTTTTCCCAAGCAAATCTTACAGTCAGTTTCTTTATATACATTATTATATGACATTTTTCCTGTATTTTGTTCTGATGACCAGGCAGTAATAACTATGGTAAATGCTGGGATGGGCACAGAATGTCCTTTTTTCCCTGTGTTATTTGCCCGTATGGCATGTTTCATAATAATGTACTTTTTGTACGTTGAAGTTTTCATTATCCTTTGTATGCTTTTTAGTGGTAAACTGAGGATGATGAATTCAACGCAACGAAATGGCTGGCGTTCTCAGCATAGTCTTTTTTTTTTTTGGTGCTGTTTGTTTTGTTTCTTTTTTCTCCTAAGGAATGAAATAATGGAGGTAGTTTGTTGCTTTATATTTTTTCTTCAGATTAACGGTATTCGATATTTGAAAGGAATGATGTTGAACTTGAGGTGGATGTTATGTGGAGATGCTAAATCAAATAAGATGACAGCCTTGATATGGCCTTCTCGGAAGGTGAGCTGTAAACAAAATGAAACGAAGTATGTTTTGATCCCCCCCCCCATCAGTGTTGTGTGTCCATTTTAACCCCATCTTTTACCTTCTTTAGTATAGTTGAGGGAAAAAAAAACCCACTTGAAAATTTATAGTGAACTGGTCAGTAGTGGCATGTGTTTGCATGTTTTGCCTTCATTCTTTTTCCTTGTAGGTTGTTTTGTTCAGTTTTATCAGTAATTCGCTTCGTTTATCATAGATTTTTTCCCCCA
>CM054138.1:14831662-14846662 GCA_028751875.1 Rapana venosa | reverse complement strand
CAAGATGTTCTCCATGCATTCGGACACGGGACCTCAGTTTATAGTCTCATCCAAAGGGCACGTTTTATTTTTGGGGGGTATGTTTCAGTTACAAGTGATTGCACTAAACAAGCTGCAAACTACTCAGAGGAACCGAATCAAACTGACAAACAACAAACATTTTGAACATTGAAAAAAATTTCACGGCGTATGTTAAAATGCTTTGCATGCAATAATATTTAGCTTGAGAAGAAGAAGATGGTGGTAATATCTTTGTCGTGAAAAGCTCTTCCTTTTGTCCGTGTTTGCAGAAGATGTATTAGGGCTGCTGCTTTTGATTTTACAATCCTGCGCTAATACATAATAAAGGCTACAAAACTCAACCAAAATAACAAAACATACGCCTGAAACAAAACCACAGTGATGTGACATCCAGCTTACTAACATGAAGCAAAGTAATTTCTAGATACATTCTTAGAATAACTATAACAAGGAAGACAAAAGACAGTACGTACCCAATGAACAGATGATCTAAAAGTAAGAACTTGGTGCACGAGCAAACTATTGGTATTGATAGGATGCAGCTAGTTCTACATTGCCAAAATCTGCAGTGGTGCCCCAACGGTACTACTAGACTATGGGAGAGGTGAAGGTGATGGTGGAGATCTACGTGAATGATAAGGACACTGTAATGCTGAGAAAAATAAGGGAATATCTTTCATTGCTGTCCATTCCAACATAATGTAGCAAAGCAAAAGAAATGATCAACATAATCACAGCTGTGAATCCTCCGGCGATTTTTCAGCAGCACAAAGTGGGAGTGTATTAACTTTGTGATAAAACTTAGATACTAAACAGTCATGCACCCTTGAACCACTTCAGATTTAAGTCCCCCAGGTTTTAGCAAATGTGCCCAAGATATTTTGCGCCCGTTCACACACGGGACCGCGGTTTATAGTCTCATCCGAGGGACTTGTGGATATAAGCAAAGTAGAGAAAGGAAAACGCTTAACATAATTTGTTCCTGGCTAAATCAGTGTTTTTTTTCTCGTTTTGACGTGTAGCCCCCTCCTTCACCCTCCCACCACCTACCCTCACTTCAAAAAGAAAAAAAATCTACCTTGGGGATGCTGGGGGGCCTGTCACTATAAACAGTATCCCCACCTTTTGGAAATTCCCTCTTTTCTATCCCTCTCTTTGTTTCTACTATGTTCTTTTTCTTCCTGTCACCTCTTTCTTGTCTATTTTCTGCTTTCTTAGTCCATTCTCCTGCTTTTTTTAAAAACCAGATGAAAAAAAACAAAAACAATTCTCTCCCATGTCGAAGTCGGATGCGTTAGGCCTGACTTTTTAGGCGCTTAACGGCAGGACAACGCATTTTTGTTCATATAACAGACAGCAATAGTCGTTTGAGCATTCAATAAACAGGAAGAAGAAGAAGAAAGGAAAAGGGGATGAAGAAGAAGCAAAGAAAATAGGAAAAGTGAAGGGTGAAATAGCCGGCAGGGGAAGCAACTATAAAGGGAGAAAACAACTACAAGCAAAACAAACGCACATCTATATAATAAGCTGAGAAATAGGGGATAAAAGCAATCGCTTATTTCTTTTTTATTTCTCAAAATTATGCAAGAAAACGAGAAGCGAAATCTCAAAGTCTGTATTTATTTTTCTTTAACTTGCAAACATTTCCACTCAATGCAAGCTGCTATCTATGATAATGATTATCATCTTTATAGGTTTTGAATGCAGTAAAAGCAAAGAAGCATTTGCTGTGGAGGGCAGGGGGGATGGCAAGAAAACACCAAATCTACCTCCTCGTTGGACCCAGCATGAAAATGCTTCCCGTAATACATGTACAGCTTAGGGTCTTGCTGGAAAAGAAACCACCGTCACAAATGTTGAGAGATCCTAACCACTCAGATGATGATGTTTATTATGTTTGACTCCATGGTGGGAAAAAACTGTGGCATATGCAAAATCTCGCCATTGGTAATACCCTGAGCTCTAGCTGGGGAATAAAAAAAATGTTGCACCGACTATTTTTCCTTTCTTTGAGTGTGTTTTTGTGTTGGATTTCGGTTTGTTTTTTTGCACCTTGGCTAGAGCTCGTAGGTTCATCAATGGTGAGATTTCTGCATATGTGACAGTTTTTATCCACCATTAAGGTAGCTTCATTCCTACTTCAGGGATGAATAGAGTCCAAAGTGTTTTGGGAAAAAATACAATACATGTCTATCTCAATGATATAAAATCATAAAAGTTTTAAGATTTTCTTGTTCCTCTGCTAGACTCCCAAGGGTCGTAAGGAGATTTTTGTGTGTATGTGATTGTTATTTCCCCCAACCGTAAGGTAGCTGCATTCCGACTTGGGAATATAGTTGGGAATTGAATCTACCATTTTGACAGGACGTTCGGGAGGTACCTCCCTGTTCTTTCAGATTTCCAACTGTGGTGAGCTTTTTTTTTGACGTGCACAAGTCCGTAAGCACTAGAATTCGAATGTTTCAGATTCTCATCCGAAAAAGGGAGCGAAAAGAGAGAAGAAAGGAACTAAACTGCAGATAACTTGTGGTATAATTACTTCCCTTCAATCAACAGTGTGGTTTACCCCGTTGTTGTTTTTTCTTTTTGACTTTGTTGTTTCTGTGTGTGTGTGTGTGTGTGTGGTGTGTGTGTGTGTGTGTGTGTGTGTGTGTGTGTGTGTGTGTGTTAAAAGTGCAATGTTTCCATTTTATCAGTGTGCTTATTGGAGAGTTATTCATTTGTGAGACACTAGGCTCTTAATTAAAGATACTAACTAATGGATGAGAAATATTCATTTTCAGTTAACCAAGAACAAATTCACATACACACACACACACACAAACACACACACACACACACACACACACACACACACACCGAATCTCTCTCTCTCACACACACACATACACACACACACACACACACACACACTGAGTCTCTCTCTCTCTCTCTCACACACACACACACCGAGTCTCTCTCTCTATCACACACACACACACACACACACACACACACACACACACACACACACACACACACCGAGTCTCTCTCTCTCACACACACACCGAGTCTCTCTCTCTCTCTCTCTCTCTCTCTCTCTCTCTCTCTCTCTCTCTCTCACACACACACACACCGAGTCTCTCTTTCTCTCTCTCTCTCTCTCTCTCTCTCTCTCATGGTTTTGGAATCGTGTGGTTGTCTCAGGAAGTAGGTAGCGAGCATGGGTTTATTTCTGAATTGAAAGACAGACTCATTTGTTCATTTAAACAAAATTAGCACTCGGACATGGAAAGTAAAGATAAATACTGCTGGTTTTTTTCGTTTAAGTGTGCTTTTCAAGCTGAAAAGTATCTTCGAATAGTCACTGACAAATGGCATCGACTAATTTATGCAAGATTTCGACTAAGAGCACTCGGCTTCAATGCAAACAAAAGATGGTTTCAACCTGAGACGTCCACACAGTTCCCATGCCCTATGTGTGGTCATATTCTTGATGATGAAGTGCATTTCCTGTTTCATTGTCAATCATATGTTTCCATACGTGAAAACTGTGGTGTTCTCAATCTAGAAGCTTTCCGAAGGCAAGATATTTTTTCTATCTTATCGTCCGATGATGATATTGTGATCAAATCGGTTGCAAAGTTTATTGCTGAAGCACTGAAATTAAGACAATTACAGCTAAGTTCCAATTAGCTTAACATTTGTGACTAAACTAAAGTAACATTTATATTATGTAAACTCCAGCATTTTGTGAAACACATAAAGAAACATTTATAATTACGCTGTAGTCTCCAGCAAGAATATTTCTTGAAAATTTCACATACAATGTCAATGGATGGTCTAATATAGCATTCTAGAATGTTCTTTTCATTATTTTAGTTATTGCTTATTGGTTCTTGTTGTTCATCCTTGTTATTACTTTGTGTTCATTTTGAAACTGAGTTTACGTCACAGCTTAAAGTCGTATCCGTTCATAAGAGCTCATTTTTGGTTTTTTGGTTTTCGTTACGTTAAATGCATCATGTGATTTTTCTTGTATTTATTTGTATTTACAAAAGAAAGTCGTGTATAACCCCCCTTGTCAATAGGCCACTTTGGGCAATGACAATAAATTGGTCAAAGCGTCAAAGCGTCAAAGCGTCTCTCTCTCTCTCTCTCTCTCTCTTTCTCTCTCTCTCTCTCTTCTCTCTCTCTCTCTCTCTCTCTCTCTCTCTCTCTCTCTCTCTCTCTCTCTCTCTCTCTCTCTCTCACACACACATCTACAGACAATGAAGCACCACCACAGCAGCTCACGCAAGTTTCCTTTGCGGTAAGCTGGGAGCATCCATATTAAATAACCAGCCACCATCCCTTCATTTGGCACGCTAGATCAATTTCCTTAGCTACAGCGAGTTCAGACCATTCATATTTCAACACACGGCCACCCTCCTCATTTAATCCACAGGGGGTTGTGTGTATACATTATTCCTCTCCTCGCCACCACTCAGAAAGTCTAGTAACCGACATTTTTAGATATTCAACCCTGAAATACTGGCCATACTCCAGTTTTAATATTCTACCTATTTCCTCCTCTTTTTTTTCAAAATATCATACTCGACACAGTAAAATACAATACTACATTATGGGGACGGGATAGCTCAGTGGTCAGAGCACTCGCTTTCCCCCAAAGCCAATGTTTAGCAGCATGGAGCAGGGTTACCACTTGGATGGGTGACCGTCTGTGCGCCTTGGCTTCAGTACAGTCCCCGAGTTCACCCAGCTGTAAATGTGTACCTTCCCTCTTTAGGGTCAGGGAAGGAAAAGCAGCGAGGGAAAGGAGACGGGCGCTGCCCTCAATATGCTGGCCCCTAGAGAAGCTGAGGCCTCTGATGCCTCGCTCCTCTACGACCTTATAGGTTATGGGACACCTTTACCTTTTTACATTTATACATACAGCGACCACTATTGCATCCACCAGCTCTCTTTTAAAAAGCACATTTTGGGAAAGAGGCTAGCTCCATACCCACAACATGTGATTTTAAACAAATTTGGTAGATTTGAATTGAACCTACCCCCCCCTCCCCCCTCTTTCCACTTTTTTCAGCTAGCATTATACCTCTTCATTTCCTTGTCGTCTGCTAGCCTCATAACCACAATCTACAGTTGGATAGTCATCCACGTAGGAACACACGCAATCCTCAGATGAGGATCTTTTCCAACTTTCTTGTGACTACCTGGTATCAGTCTATGTCCTTAACACCAAAAATGATTTTCAAAATGAGCAAATGGCGAGAGAGGGATGTGGGAGGTGTGGGTGGGGAAGCCTAGTGGTTAGAGCGTTAAGCTCGTGATATGACGGCCCAGGTTCGAGCCACCACTGAGGCGCCCGCTCGAAGGGATTTTTCCTCTGGAGTTAACATCAGTACCGACTCCACTCCCCGAAAGTCCTCCGGATGAGACTTTAAACCGAGGTCCCGTGTGCGTACGCAAGCAGAACATCTTGCGCACACGTTAAATCCTGTTCCGTCTTTCCGAAGAGTAAGCAATTGTGTGTCATTACGAATGAATTAATCACAGACATTCAAAAAGCCTCCCCGCACACACACTGGTGTCGTGTTGAAACATCACCTCCGAAGTCGGAACGCAGCTACCTAATACTGAGCCAAAAAATTGTCACAGATGCAAAAATCTCACCATTGATATACCTTTTATTCTTGTTCTTTTTAAAATTTTCATGAAGAGCACTATTTTATTCCTTTTTTAAAAGCCTCTCAAGCAGACAGCATTATACTCAAAGCACAAAAACCCCAATGAGAATTTCGACACAACGAGCAAAGCACCGTTCGTCAGGATGATCTTTCCGCAACCGAATTTTCTTCCTTCTCTAAAACTACTTTTTTTTGGATGGGTATTTTTTTTTAATAATCTGTTTGATTTGATTTATTCTTGTTCTTTCTTTATTCTTTTATTTTTATATGTATGCAGTTTTGTAAATTTTGTCATACGTTACCACTGGCACACTTTTCGAAAAGGGGGACGGGTTTCAACGTATGCGCAAGATGTTCTGCGTGCGTTCGCACACGGGACCACGGTTTATAGTCTCATCCGAAGGACTTTTTGGGGAGAGTGGAGTCGGCACTGCTGTTAACTCCAGAGGAAAAAAATCCTCTTGAACGAGAATCGAACCCAGGTCAGCAGATCACGAATACATCACTCTAACCACCAGGCTATCCCGTCCCTCGGAGCTCTAGGCAAGTGACAAAAAAAACAAGCTTTGTTTCTTTCTTATTTTTATTTTACTGAGGAGTAGCTCTGTATAGAAAGACACGACGACCGGAAAGCTAAGGCTGGAGTGTAGCCACACCACAGAGGCTCTTACCACACCAGCACACTCTAACCTGTTCGCTGTAGGTTAGGCTGATTGAAGAAAAGGGAACAAGGGGGTATCGATTTTGTAAACAATAGTTATTCACACGAAGTTAATAAGGAATGGAAGGAAAAATCGATGTTTTTTGTCTTTCTTCAGAAAATGGGTTTCCATGTGCTTGTAGGTAAATATTGTGTCCCCTGAGGAAACAGTTATGCGCGAGTGCTTGTGCACACGTTTGTGTTCGCACATATGTAAAAGAGGCATAGGCGTGTCTTAGAGCTGACTCTAGCGTGAAAACACGCACACAGATGTAAACACACACAGTGTTCTTTTGGCGTGGAATACATGACATGTATTTTTTATATCATTTTTTTTAAACTGGTGTAGTTTAATTAGTTATACAGTTATTCACAAGGCAAATTCATTTCTTTCATTGTATTATGGTTATAGTAGTTGGACAGTTCCTTAACCGTTTTTCTTTTTGTGTCTAATATCACTTAATGTGAACAGACGTAAAATTGAAGAACAACATACACACATAAACATGCTCATACACACAGAGACACAGACGCACACACACACACTTTTATGATAAACACACACAACACGCACACACGCACACACACACAACGCGCGCACACCACACACACACACACACACACACACACACACACACTTACACTTGTTTGTCTTGTTTTGACTAGGTTTTTACCATCATATATACATAATAAATGTCTGTGGTTTTCTAAAAATAACAGATGGAAGGCTTGATAAAAAACAACCCAACTGCATTGCTTATTCAATATATCGTATGTAACTAAACCTTTGACTTTGAGACTTTGACTTTAACTTTAAGGTACGTGTACATACATACACAACACCAACCTTTTTATTTTTGTGAACTGGAGGCAGTTTTTGCACGCTGGATTCACTCTTGGAGCGGCGCCGACCATGCTTGTCCTTATGATCCTGGATAATGATAATAATAAGAAGAAGAATAATGATGATGATAATAATGATGATAATAATGAGGATAATAATGATAAAAAGTGATGTATGGAATTTGTATATATATATATATATATATATATAATGATAATAATGTATGGAATTTATATAGAGCTGAATCTTGTAAAGCAACAAATCAAAGCGCTCAGATTTTTTTTTAATATCGAGGACAATGGAATAAGCACTCATGTGCTTTTTTTTCTATTTTTACATCCAGTCCCCGTGTGTATGCGGTTTTGTAAATTTTGTCATCTGTTCCCACCGGCACACAATGGCCTATTCTTTCAAAAAGCGGAACAGGATTTAACGTGTGCGCAAGATGTTCTGCATGCGTTCGCATATATATATATATATATATATATATATATATCTGTCTGTCTGTCTGTATATATATATATCTGTCTGTATGTCTGTCTGTATGTCTGTCTGTATGTATGTCTGTCTGTCTGTATGTCTGTCTGTCTGTCTGTCTGTCTGTATGTATGTATAAAATCAAACGAGGCGGGTTAAATCATCAATAAACATATATTTATATCGCCAGTCACAGACCCACAGTGTTGTGGCAACGACAACGGCAGGGGTGTGAAATATTCAGTCTTCTTTGTGAAATGATGCGTGCATGTTAGAGAATCAATACACAGGCACGGGCTTTATTTAGTAGGCTTCGGCTAGGCAGGCAGGAAGAAAAGCACCAAAGAATAACTATGCATGGCTGTAGAAAAGCACGCTCTCAAACAGACGCAGACACGGACACAGCACATACGCGCTCGCGCGCGCACATACACCACACACACACACACACACACACACCACACACACACACACACACACAACACACTACACACACACGCACACACGCACACACGGGTTAGCCTGGTGGTTAGAGTGATGTTTTTGTGATCTGCTGACACGGTTTCGAATCTCGTTCAAGAGGACTTTTCCTCTGGAGTTAACATCAGTGCCGACTCCACCCCCCTCCCCCCCAAAAGTCCTTCGGATGAGACTATAAACCGAGGTCCCGTGTGCAAACGCACGCAGAACATCTTACGCACACGTTTTAACCCGTTCCGCTTTTCGGAAGAGTAGGCCATTGTGTGCCGGTGGGAACGGATGACAAAATTGACAATACTGCATACGCACGGGGACTGGATGAAAAAAGCACATGAGTGCTTATTCAATTATCCTCGAAATAAAAGAATAAAATAAGTTAAAAAAATAAACACATACACACACACACACACACACACGCACACACATATAACAGTATTGTATAGCTATGCAAGTAGCCTGTGTAAGTATAATTATGCTTGTAGGCGTAGTCATGTACGTAGGCATGTATAAGTACATAGACACACAGACAGACGCATGCACCCTATGACAACATACCCACTTGCACAAGTAGGTACGACACTTTTCCTTTTCTCCTTAGGGTCTTTACAGGCACAGACGCGCGCGCGCACGCATGAATAAACACTTACGCACACACACACACACACACACACACACATACACACACACACACACACACACACACACACACACACACACACGCACACACACACAATCACACACACACACACATTGCGCTCGCAATCTGACGACCCGGGTTCGATTTCCGTTTAAGGGGAATATTTTCCCCTGGAGTTAACATCAGTGCAGACTCCACTCTCCCCAAAAGTCCTTCAGATGAGATTATATAAACCGAGGTCCCGTGTGCGAACGCACGCAGAACATCTTGCGCACACGTTAAATCCTGTTCCACTTGTAGTAAGAGTAGGCCATTGTGTGACGGTGGGGACGGATTACAGAATTTACAAAACCACATACACACGGGGACTGGATGTAAAAAAGCACATGAGTGCTTATTTCATTATCCTCGACATAAAAAGATAAAATAAACAAATAAACACTTACGTAATGTAAAACGATCTTAAATTAAAGAAATTACACACACACATACACATACACACACGCGCGCACGCACGCGCGCACGCACGCACATACACACACACTCTCCTGGGTATAAAGGATTCAACCAAAACCCAACCCAACCGACGAGCATTCAGTCACTGAATGAATTAATCACCGAGGAAACAAACAAACAAACAAACACACAAACAAATGAGCTGACAACAAGCGAACAGACCAGCAATCGGTCCCTGAAAAAAATCAATCATCGAGCAACCAAGCAAACAAACAAGTAGGCAGACAAGCAGACAAACAAGCATACAGACAAGCAAACAGACAAGTAGACAGCAAACACACAAACGAGCACCCCCATCACTAGATAAATAAACCATCAAACACACATACCCTCCCCATCGCCCCACACACGTGCACAATCACCCCCCAACCAACGCACACATTCCCACCAAACTTACCCACACACGCTTACCAACCTACCCCTCCCCACCCCCAACACATACACATACACACAGACACACAACTGCATACACACGCGGACTAGATGTTTAAAAAAAACACCCAACAACCCAGCCTGAATATTTTACTCCATTATCTTTGAAATAAAAAAAGTATAGATAAACAAACAACTGAATCCTACTTAGATAACTCGAACGCACAGACGCACAGTCACACAGACACACAGACACACATATTCCAAAACTGTTCTCTGCACTTGTTCTGCTATTCTAATTATTAGCCCATTACACACTGTTTGATTTTGCCCTATGCTCCGTGTCTCGTATCAAAGCAAACGGATAGATTTCAGTAGCCAAAAAATATGGCAATATCCAAAGTGTTCTGTATAGTTCTGAGTTGCATGTCGTAGTATCAGTTGCAGAAATTATATGTCAGTCACCATTAGGAGAGTTATTGTAAATTAGTTTTCTTGATCTGATCAAGAGTCACTACATTTTTCACCTTTCTACCTTCCAACTTTTTTGGGGGTACACTCTTAACGTGAATGTAAATTTGTCTAAACCACCTTCTAGTGAACGGACATTAAACTGACAAGACGAAGACAGAGACACACAGACACAGACATACAGGGACACATAGAGACACACAGTCACACAGACACAGACACAGACACACAGAGACACAGACACAGACACACAGAGACACACAGAGACACACAGAGACACAGACACAGACGCACAGAGACACACAGACACACAGAGACACAGATACAGACACACAGACGCACAGAGACAGAGACACACACAGATACAGACACACACAGACACACAGATACAGACACACAGATACACACAGAGACACACACAGAGACACAGACACACACAAAAAAACACAAACACTTACTTTCACTCCCTCACAATCCTTCCCCTCCCCCACTCCCCCACTTGTCTAATATCTCTGAAAGTAATTCAAGAGAATAACAGATAGCAGCAGAAACAAAGAATCTTTACCTGTTTTATCTCTGGCAGTCGTTCTTTCTTCTTCTCCTTTTCGTCGTCGTCACTTTCGAAATCATCCTCATACTCGTCTTCTCCTTTGTTGCCCTGGTGACAAAATCATCATCATCATCATTACCATCATCATCATCATCATCATCATCATCTCATCATCATCACATCATCATCATCATCATCATCATCTTCTTCTTCTTCTTCTTCTTCTTCATTACCACACCACCACCACCACCACCCTACCCACCACCCCACCACCACCACCACCCACCACCACCACCACCACCATCATCATCATCATCTCTTTTTTCTCCTTCTCCTCCTCCTCCCCCTCCTCCTTCTCCTTCTTCTTCTTTTCCTTCTTCTCCTTCCCCTCCTTCTTCTTTTCCCCCTCCTCCTCCTTCTTCTTCTCCTCCTTCTTCTTCCCCTCCTCCTCCTTCTTCTTCCCCTCCTCCTTCTCCTCCTCCTTCTTCTTCTTGTCCTTCTTCTCCTTCCCCTTCTTCTTCTTTTTTCCCCTCCTCCTCCTCCTTCTCCTTCTCCTCCTTCTCCTTCTTCTTCTTCTTCTTCTTCTTCTTCTTCTTCTTCTTCTTCTTCTTCTTCTTCTTCTTCTTCTTCTTCTTCAAATTCTTCTTCAAATTCTTCAAATTCTTCTTCAAATTCTTCTTCAAATTCTTCTCTTCTTTGCCCTTGTTTTCTCTTTCTTCCTATTTTCTTTTTCAGCGTTTCAGCTTCTCAACACCACCCCTTTGTGGTATGGTGAGGTAGGGTAGGGAAGATATGAGTTGGTTTTATACGATATAGTATGGTAAATATGATATGGTAAAAATTATGGTATAGAATGCTGTGCTATGTTAGGGTAGGATAGTGTAGGGAAGGGTAAGGTATGGTGTGGTGTGGTATAGTATGATTAGATAATGGGTTGGTATAGTAGGGTGGGATTAGATAATGGGTTTGGTGTAGTATAGTATGATGTAGTATGGTACGGTAGGGTAGGGTAGTCTATGGGTTGCTATGGCATGGTATGGTATGGTATCATATTGTATGGAATGGCGTGGTATGGAATGATTATGGTATGATAATAATATGTGGTATAGTATGACATGGCATGGATTAGTATAATATGCTATGGTGTGGTATGCAATGACATAGTATGGTACGGTCTGGTCTGGTATTGCACTGTAACAGTACACTCCATCACCACCATCACCAGCACCACTATCAGCACCACCTACATCGCTATCTCTCCTGTCCACTCGTTCTTCAGTCATCTGTGCATACATTGCATACTCTCTCTCTCTCTCTCTCTCTCACTCTCTCTCTCTCTCCCTTTCTCTCTCTCATCTCTCTCTCTCTCTCTCTCTCTCTCTCTCTCTCTCTCTCCTTCTCTCCTTCCCTCTCTCTCTCTTTCTCTTTCTCTTCCCCCCTCTCTCTCCTCTCTCTCTCCCCTCCTCTCTCTCCCTCTCTTTCTCTTTCTCTCTCTCCCTCTCTTTCTCTTTCTCTCTCTCCCTCTCTCTCTTTCTCCCCTCCCCCTCTTTCTCTCCCCCTCTCTCCCCACCCTCTGTCTCCCTCTCCGTCTCTCTCACTCCGCCCTCCTCTCTCTCTCCCCCTCCCCCCTCTCTCTCCCTCCTCTGTCTCTCTCTCCTTCTCTCTCTCTCCCTCCTCTCTCTCACCCTCTCTCTCCCTCTCCTCTCTCTTCCCCCCCCCCCTCTTCTCTCTCTCTCTTCTCTCTCTCTCTCTCTCTCTCTCCTCTCCCTCCCTCTCTCTCTCTGGGTAAACCTCACCTCGTCTTTTTTGCCTTTGCGGGGTGTGTAGTCTTTGGTCTCGTCTGCCCTCATCCCCAGATAGCCTCTGTGCCTCTTGTACTGCTCCTCCTGACACACACAGCAAACACCAGCTTGTTGTTGTTGGTATTGTTATGGTTGTTGTTGTTGTTGATGATGATGATGTTCTCCTTAATAATAATAATAATAATAATAATCATCATCGTCATCATCATTTTCATCATCATCATCATCATCATAATCATAATCATAATAATGTATGGAATTTATATAGCACTGAATCTTGCAAAGCAACAAATCAAAGCGCTCAGATGGCAATTTTTTTTAAATTCTTATTTTTGTTGTTATTTTTTATATTATTATTTTATATCGAGGATAATGGAATAAGCGCTCATGTGCTTTTTTTAACATCCAGTCCCCGTGTGTATGCGGTTTTGTACATTTCGTCATCTGTTTCCACCGGCACACAATGGCCTACTCTTCAGAAAAGCGGAACAGGATTTAACGTGTGCGCAAGATGTTCTGCATGCATTCGCACACGGGGCCTCGGTTTATAGTCTCATCCGAAGGTTCTTCCTCTTCTTCTTGCAAATGTGAACCCCCCAGTTCAACACCCTCCAATCCAATCTTGTTGTTTTTAGCTCCGCCAACCTCAGAGACCGTGTTTGGGATCTACCATCTTGTCCATTTCTTTTACAATCTCAAAAAAACCCCTAAAACTGTGCAACTCTATACAGATTAAAACGACCGTAGAAAACAAATTCTATTGGCATTTTTCTCGTATCGACTGTGCAACTATATTGTACATTATTTAAACAGGGTTTAAAAATCAACCCTACTGTCCTGCCTTGAATCAACGTCCTGACCAACCATCGGGGTCAGCAGCTTAGGACGGGCGTTGCATTGTGGGAGAAACCATATCATCCATCTTGAACACAACCTTGTTCTTAGTGACGAACTGTGGCGTGGTCACCCGTAATAAATAGGAAATTTATTCTTTTATATCGAGGAAAATGGAATAAGCATTCATGTGTTTTTTTACATCCAGTCCCCGTGGGTGTGCGGTTTTGTTAATTTTGTCATCTGTTTCCACCGGCACACAATGGCCTACTCTTTCGAAAAGCGGAATAGGATTTAACGTGTGCGCAAGATGTTCTGCATGCGTTCGAACACGGGGCCTCGGTTTAGTGTCTCATCCGAAGGATGTATGTGTATCTGTCTCTGTCTTTCGGGAAGTTAGATATGTTGTTCGGGAAATATCGGGATAAAAACAACAATTCTGTATGGAGTCTGCATTAAAGTGCTTGTATCTAATATTATGGACATTTCGAGACTCCAGAAGCAGACGGGGGTCATCCAGAACATGCACTCTGTCCCACTCACTCAGAACATGCACTCTATCCCACTCACTCAGAACATGCACTCTGTCCCACTCATCCAGAACATGCACTCTGTCCCACTCACTCAGAACATGCACTCTATCCCACTCACTCAGAACATGCACTCTGTCCCACTCATCCAGAATATGCACTCTGTCCCACTCACTCAGAACATGCACTCTGTCCCACTCACCACACCTGGGAATTACTGTCCCAAAAAGTCCTTCGGATGAGACTATAAACCGAGGACCCGTGTGCGAACGCACGCAGAACATCTTGCGCACACGTTAAAACCCGTTCCGCTTTTCGTAAGAGTAGGCCATTGTGTGCCGGTGGGAACGGGAAGACAAAATTTATAAAACTGCATACACACGGGGACTAGATGTAAAAAAGCACATAAGTGCTTATTCCATTATCCTCGATATAAAAGAATAAAATAAAATAAATAAATAAAATAAATAAATAAACTGTGAGACTAACATCCATAGACTACCCTACCCTACCGTACCATACCACACCGAACCAGACTACACCAACCCAGTATCTAATCCACACTGGATAAGAAGCCCGCACGTATGGCTGTTGTCAAACACCTTGCCGTGCAGACAGCCGTACTCTGGTTTCAGAGGACTGTATTATTGTTCTATTTTCGCTGTTTTAAGAGCTTGTCGTGTCGACTCCCATTTGTACCCGAAAACTTTTTTCCCCCACCGTTCCACTTGACCATAAGTAGTAGTCTGGGGGTTAGTCTTTCAGATGGGACAATAAACCAAGATCCCGTGAACAACACGCATTTAGCGCACAGAAAAGAACCCTAGACAAAAACAGAGAGTTGGCCCTGACAAAATCCTGTCAGAAAAAACAACAACAACCACACTCTAAGAAAACAAACACAGTTGTAGAAAAAAAACAACTGAATGGGTGACGTTACTCTTGCGAGCAACGCGCCCATACATGAAGGGGGGTTGCCAAACTGCTTAGTCTTTTAGTGAGAAAAATAAGTAACACAAAAAACCAAAATGTTATTGTATACCCACAACTACCACAATAAAAAAACAATTCCAAAAACTATGACTTAAGAAACCAAG
>CM054138.1:14824162-14829162 GCA_028751875.1 Rapana venosa | reverse complement strand
GTTTGAATGTGTGGTGCAGAATTATATACTATGGTTCGATATGTATGGATCAGAGAGAGAAAGAAAGTGGGGAAGGAGAGAGAGAGAGAGAGAGAGAGAGAGAGAGAGAGAGAGAGAGAGGGAAATAGAGAGACAGAGAGAGACAGAGAGAGAGAGTGAGAGAGGGGGGTGCTATTTGCATTAACATACGTGCAATGACCCCATCCCCACCTCTGCATGCACAGACAGACAGACAGACACACACACACACACACACGCATGCACGCACGCTTGCGCGCGCAGAGAGAGAGAGAGAGAGAGAGAGAGAGAGAGAGAGAGAGAGAGAGAGAGAGAGAGAGAGAGAGAGAAGAGAGAGAAAGAGAGAGAGAGAAAGAGAGAGAGAGAGATGGGGCACAGAGAGAGATTATGCACACACGCACACACACAAACACACACACATTTACATATCACACACACATTCACACACACATACCCACACCCACCTTCCCCTACCCCTTCTCCCCACCCATCACACACCACCCACCCCCACCCCTCCCCACACACCCCAAACCCCAACAAAACCGGTAGTGGAAGGGTGTTTAACCCTCCCCTCCCCCCCTTCACAACCCCACCCCCACCCCCCACCCCCCCCACACACACACAAAAGCCCCAAAATAAACTAACAAAAAATAAACAAACAAACAAAATTCACCCCCTCCCTCACAAAAAACACCACAAAACCCCAAAGAAACAAACAAAAAATAAACAAACAAACAAAATCCACCCCCCCCCCTCACAAAAAACACCACAAAAACCCAAATAAACTAACAAAAAATCAACAAACAAAATCCACAACCCCAAAACAAAACAACAACCCCCCAAAAACGCCCCCCCTGTCTACCTCTTGGCTTCGTAGTCATTCCAGTTGTCAACACCGTTTCTGGGCTTGGCCATGATCCTCATCATCTTCTGCAGCAGCAGCTTGTTCTCGTGGTCGACATTGGCCAGGTACTCCTCCTCTTGCTGGCAGGGCAGGGCAGGGCAGGGCAGGGCACAGCAGGGGGCAGTGGACACAGAGGAGGGAGGAGGGCATGGTCAGGGCATGACGGTGTGCAGTATTTATTTATCTATTTATTTATTTTTTATTTCATTCTATTTTATTTTATTTTATTTTATTTTATTTTTATTCTTTTATTTCGAGGATTGTGGAATAAGCACTCATGTGCTGCTTTATTATTTTTTTTTTTACATCCAGTTCTCGTGTGTGTATGTAGTTTTGTAAATGTTGCCATTTGTTTTGTAACTGCGCGCGCGCGTGCGTGCGTGCGTGCGTGCGTGTGTGTGTGTGTGTGTGGACTCTGACTCTGGATGGATGGAAGGATGGATGGATAATAATAATAATAATAATATATGGAATTTATATAGCGCTGAATCTTGTAAAAAACAAACAAATCGAAGCGCTTGCACTCAATCATTTACAGGCATGCAACTCTCCTTAAACATAATGAGAAATCCATGCGCGCGCACTACGCACGCACACGCACGCACACACATACACACACACACACACACACACACACACACGGAACAACACTTAGACGGTGAAAGATGCTGTTGAAAATTAGGGACAGATATGTGGGGGGAAAGTCTCAGGTAGGAAATAAGTGTGTTTTGAGGCTGGATTTGAAGGAATCAAGTGAAGGCTTTTGACGAAGTGAAAGAGGGAGGTCATTCCAGGTGGATGGACCAGAAACAGAGAAGGAGCGACGGCCAACAGTGGTTTGTTTGAATCTGGGTGTTCGAAAGCACAAAGTATCTGCGGCTGAACGAAGGGAACGGGATGGAGTGTACAGGTGAAGACAGTTACAGAGATAAGAGGGTGCAGATTTGTGGAGACATTTGAAACAGAGGGTATTGATTTTATACTGCAGTCTTTGTGAGACAGGCAACCAGTGAAGAGATCGCAGAAGAGGAGTGATGTGTTCAGATTTTTTCTTTCTTAGGACCAGTCGAGCTGCAGAGTTTTGTATGCGTTGAAGAGAGTGGATAGATGATGCTGGTAGGCCAGCCAAAAGAGAATTACAGTAGTCTAAACGTGAAAGAATAAGAGATGTGACAAGCTTGGAAGTTGCATCAGTGGACAGATACTTGCGAATCGCGTTACGCGCCGTATTGATAGTAGCAGACTGGAGGTGGGTGATGAATTTTTCATAGAAGTGTTTGTCAGAACTACTCCTAAATACTTCACGATTGGACAGGATGTATTATGATGTTATATGTAGTTTATGGTCTGTTTATGTATGTATTATGTATGTATGATGTATGTATTATTATTTATGTATTAGCTAGTATGTATGTTGTATCTCTGTCCTTCTACTATCTATCTCTCTTCTCTCTTGATTCGTATCACTATCTCTCTCTAGTCTTCTTTTCTTTTAGTGTCTGTCTTCTCTTCTCTCTTCTCTCTCGTCTCTTCTCTCCTTCTCTCTCTGTCGTCTTTCTCTCTCTCTTGTCTTCTATCTTTCTTCTCGTCTCTTCTCTTCTCTCTCTCTCTCTCTCTTCTCTCTCTCTCTCTCTCTCTTTCTCTTCGCTCTCTCTCTCTCTCTCTCTTCTCTCTCTCTCTCTCTCTCTCTCTCTCTCTCTCTTTCTCTCGCCTCTCTCTCTCTCTCTCTCTCTCTCTCTCTCTCTCTTCTCTCTCTCTCTCTCTCTCTCTCTTCTCTCCTCTCTCTCTTCTCTCTCTCTTTCTCTCCTCTCTCTCTTCTCTCTCTTCTCTCTCTTTTCTCTCTCTCTCTCTTCTCTCTCTCTCTCTCTCTCTCTCTCTCTCTCTCTCTCTCTCTCTCTCTCTCTCTCTCTCTCTCTCTCTCTCTCTCTCTCTCTCTCTCTCTCTCTCTCTCTCCCCCTCTCTCTGTATCTCTGCTCTGTCTATCTTTCTCTGTCTGTCTGTCTGTCTGTCTGTCTCTCAGTCTGTCTGTCAGTCTGCCTGTCTGTCTGTCTCTCTCTGAATCTATTGCTTTATTTTAATGAAGGACCAGCCATACAAAAGGTCTAGAAATTATAGCATTAGGAGACTTAAATATGGATTTATTAAAAGATAACTATATGGAACCTCACTATAAATTATATTAATACAACTAATACATACCGAATTTATTAAAAATTAATTATATGTACTGAACCCAAATACTTATAGAAACTTCCTTATAGTTAATCAACTTTACTGTCAACCACAGCGTGAAAATCAAATGTCCAAAACATTAATTGAATCAAATTATAGTACGTTACCTGATTTTCCCTAAATAATAATAAAACAGCTGTCCTAGAAGTTGTATTGAGTATTTTTTATTATACACAATTCCTTTAACGGTGATCATAAAATATGGTGCAAAAATTCATAATATCACAAAACATTATTTCGAAATGATTCTTGCAAAACTAATAATAAACAGTTCACTTCTGATCTCCTTCTTTCTCCTCTTAATAACGTCAATCAATATACAGATCCTGATCAGGCTTTAGAAGTTTGGTATAGTATTTTTCTTAATGTATACAACAAACATGCTCCTTTGAAGACCAAAAGAGTTAGATATCGAATAAAACCTCCATGGCTGACGGACAAAATACTATATATCACAAAAACTATATGTTGAAACATGATTGCTGTGAAAACTATAAAAAGCAACGGAATAAAATAACTTTACTGATACGTGCTGAGAAAAAGAAATTTTTTCTCCATCTGATCAATGAAAAGAAAAATAGCAGAACTATTTGGAAAGCTCTAAATCAGTTAACTAATGATAAAAACGCAAAGTGCTCAAGAAACATAGCAAAAGACATAGCACCAGACAAATTAAACTACCATTTTTTCACTGTGACTAAACAGACAATACAAACTGATGATTCTGAAAACAATGACTTCGATGAATTATAGAAATACTGCCTAAAAACCATTCTGTCTTTTGTAGACGTGCATCCTTTAAGTGTTCAAGAAATTTTTATTGCCTTAAAACGATTGAAACAAACTGGCCTTGGTGGCATTGATGGATTTTGACGGTACAATTCTGAAACTATCTGGTCAAGTTATAGCAGAAACTCTCACATATATTTACAATCTTTGTCTGGATAAACAATACTTCCTTAAGGCCTTAAAACAAGCAAAAATTACTCCCTTGTATAAATCATGAAATGCTGCTGATCCATCTAACTTCAGACCTATTTCTGTATTATCGGTTCTTTCAAATCCTTTGGAACAACATATACATAAGTATTTAAAACCTTTGGAACAACATATTCATAAGAGTCTCTTTTCCATCTAAACAAGTATAACCTTATACACCCAGATCAGTCGGGGTTTAGAGAACATCACTCATGTCATACAGCATAATCAAAACTGATTGATTGATAGGTATCCAACACAAATTTTTAAAAATCAATTTACAGGAATATTATTTGTTGATTTTGCTAAAGCGTTTGATGTTCTAACTCATAAACTTCTTAAAAAGTTTACAAACTATCTCTCAATACAAAGCCTACAAACTATCTCTCAGCAAACTAAATTTAATCTCATCTTTTCTTTCTGATAGACAGCAGAGAGTTTCTTTGAACGCATCTATCTAGAATTTTCTTCCAAACGTTTATGGTGTTCCTCAAGGTTCTGTTTTAGGTCCTTTGCTGTTCTTTTTGTATATCAACGATCGTCTTTTATTTAAAGGAATTCAGTGCAAAATGTTTGCGGATGACACCACCTTAGAAATAGCTAAGTCAAACACTCATGAAGTTTATGATATCATGCAAAAAGTATAAGTCACCTTATTAAAAGGACACACTTGAACCACATGGCTCTTAAACCCCATAAAACTTAATTATTTGGTCACAAACAGACAAAAGCGTCAGAATCGTTACTCATACATTGCCAGATCTTTACATTTCTAATATAAAAGTTGACGAAGTAGTAAATCACAAAGTTTTACGTATAACAATGGACAATAATATAATATCATGGTCAAAGCATTTTGAAAGACTTT
>CM054138.1:14811662-14814162 GCA_028751875.1 Rapana venosa | reverse complement strand
CACAACAGTCCCTGTTTTACTCTGTGTGTGTCTCTGTCTCTGTCTCTGTGTGTTCTCTGTTGTGTGTTTCTCTTCTGTGTCTCTCTCTCTCCACACACACAGTCCCTGTTTCTCTCTGTGTGTCTCTCTCTGTCTCTCTCTCACACACAGCCCCTGTTTCTCTCTCTGTGTGTCCTCTGTCTCTCACTCACACACAGCCCCTGTTTTCTCTCTTCTGTGTCTCTCTGTCTCTCACACACACACAGCCCCTGTTTCTCTCTCTCTGTGTCTCTCTGTCTCTCACACACACAGCCCTGTTTCTCTCTCTTGTGTCTCTCTGTCTCTCCACACACACAGTCCCCTGTTTCTCTCTCTGTGTGTCTCTCTCTCTCTCTCCACAGCCTGTTCTCTCTCTGTGTCTCTCTGTCTCTCTCTCACACACATCCTTTCTCTCATCTCTCTCTCTCTCTCTCTCCTCTCTCTCTCTCTCTCTCTCTCTCTCTCGACCACCACCCCTCTCTCTCTCTCTCCGTTTTGATTGTTACAAGTAGCATGCATCCCAATGCATGGGGGAAAAACCAGCAAAAATCTCGCAGTCATGGCAGAATTTCTTTGGCCCCCTTCCCCTCCTCCCCCCTCCCCTCTCTTCCCAAAGCTGAAGAAAGAGGATGCAGGTAGTATGGGAAACGCCTCAGCATGATGGAGTGTGTCTTTCTGGTTGCTGTTTACCTGTAGTGGATATGTGTGTTTTCCCTGTGTGATTCTTCTTCCCGTTTGTTGTGTGTGCTTTCTTTAACACCACACACACACACACACACACACACACACACACACACACACACACACACACACACCACACACACACACACACACACACACACACACACACACACGCACACACACACACACACGCACGCACGCACGCACGCACACACACACACTTTTTTCCATTTTTTTCCCGTTTTCTTCTTTTATATCGAGGATAATGGATAAAGCCCTTATGTGCTTTTTTTTTACATTCAGTTCCCGTGTGTATGCAGTTTTGTAAATTCTGTCATCTGTTCCCACCGGCATACAATGGCCTACTCTTACGAAAAGTGGAACAGAATATAACGTGTGCGCAAGATGTTCTGCGTGCGTTGGCACACGGGGCCTCGGTTTATAGTCTCATCCGAAGGACTTTTGGGAAGAGTGGAGTCTGCACTGATGTTAACTCCAGGGGAAAATATCCCCTTGAACGGGAATGAAACCCGGGTCGTCAGATTGCGAGCGCAATGTTCTAATCACTAGGCTATCCCGTCCCCCTCCCCCCCCCTCCCCCCCCCCTCCCCCCACTCTCTCTCTCTCACTCTCTGAGTTTGGATATATATAAGCGAGAAGCTCTTCTCAAAACAATCTGTTCGCTCTATTCGAGGAGAACAAACCCTCTGAAGTCGGAGTATGTCTGCCTGCACGGCGACGTTTTGTTTTGAATAAACAGCCACACAGGTAAAATTCTCACCCAGTGTGTACGGAACACTCTCACAGAGAAACGCAGGTGCGATGCGTGAGACAAGAGTCGAGTGCATGTTCTTGGTGAGTGATCTCCAGGGTGTTAGTTCATCTGGGGAACGCACAACACAACACAACACAGCACAACAACAACAACAACAGATCCATATCTAATACCTCCATTCTTATTGATGCGAGGGTCAGAATACAGCACGGAGGCAGAAGAATGCGGAGAAAGAGACCCAATAATCAATATCCTGTACACTATTGTCCTGATTCTTATTATATGAATCAGTGGGAGGGTGTGTTGTGTGTGGGGGGGGGGGGGGGGGGCAGGATAGCCTAGTGGTTAGAGCATTGCGCTTGTGACTTGACGGCCAGGGATCGAACCACCACTGTTTGAGGGGGATTTTCTTTTCCCCTGGGAGCTAATATCATTATCGACTCCACTTTCCCCCGAAAGTCCTTTGAATGAGACTATATATAGACCGAGGTCCCCGTGTGCGAACACAGGCTGAACATCTTGCACTCACTTTAATTAAAAACCTGTTCGGCCTTTCGGAAGAATGGGTCATTCGTGCCTGTAAAAGAAAAAGGATGATAAAAAAATAAAACAAAAAAACCTTGCGTGCACACTGGTGTTGTGTTGAGACCCCATCCCCGAAAGCAGAGTGCGGCTACCTTATCAGTGGGCAAAAATGGTGGCATACGCAAAATCTTACAATTGGTGAAAATCTTTGCCCTAGCCGAGGAACAAAAAATAAAGCTGCAGCATTGGGAAATCAGTTAGTGCTGTGCCATTAAAACAGAAAAGAATTCTCTTTCCAGTCCCATGACAATGATGATAATTATGTGCACTGATGTTCGTCTTACAGTTAGGGATGTCTCATTATTTTGTACAGTGATTTTGTGTGTTGTCCTTTTGTTATACATTTTGTTTGTGTGGTTGTGTGTAATGTTGTCTTCCTAAATCCTTTTTTTAAATTTTAGTTTATATTTTTGGTTAGTCATTGCATTCCGGTTCTTTTTT
>CM054138.1:14791662-14804162 GCA_028751875.1 Rapana venosa | reverse complement strand
GAGACAGACAGACGACAGAGAGAGAGACAGAGGGAAAGAGCGAGCAGAGCGAGTGTGACAGAGACACAGAAAGATAGTGAGAAAGACAGCCCGAGAGAAGACAGAGAGACAGACAGACAGAGAGAGACAGGGTGGATAGCGCGAGCGAGGAGTGAGACAGAAGAGAGGAGACAGCAGGGCAGACATAGATCGACAAGTCAGAGACAGTACCACAGACAGACATACAGAGAGATAGACAGAGAATTGCTGAGTCGCTAAGTTGAGAAGTGGCAGACGGGGGGACAAGGGTTAGTTATCTTGTCTGCTTGTTGAACATGTCCACAGTGTGAAGATCGGGTGATTGAGCGTCATGGGCAACCCCTCTTTCTCTCTAGGCTCTAGGTCCTTGTCAGTGACAGTGCGTCTGTCGGTGTGACTCGACAACCTTCTTTAACCCGACTGTCTGGGTTTTGTTTGTCTAGTTTGGTCTCTGTCTGTCCGTCCCGGTCCGTTTTTTTCTGTCTGCCTATCTCTGTTTCTTCGCTATTGCCTCTGTCTGTCTGTCTTTGTGGGGTAGCTGTCTTTATACTCATCTCTCTCTCTCTCTATCCCTTTTCTCTCTCGTTTTTCTTCTCTACTTACTCATCTCACTCTCTCTCTCTCTCTCTCACTCTCTCTCTCTCCTAGGTCCTCTTCATTTCCGATCTCTCCCCTCCTTATTTTGGAGGGACGGGGTAGCCTGGTGGTTAGAGTGAAGCGCATTGCGCTCGTCATCTGCTGACCCGGGTTCGAATCTCGTTCGAGAGGATTTTTTTCTCTGGAGTTAACATCAGTGCCGACTCCATTTCCCCTAAAAAACACAAAAAAACCACTTTCGGATGGGACTATAAACCTAGGTCCCGTGTGCAAACGCACGCAGAACATCTTGCGCACACGTGAAAACCCGTTCCGCTTTTCAGAAGAGTAGGCCATTGTGTGCCGGTCGGAACGGATGACAAGGTTTACAAAACTGCATACACACAGGGATTGGATTCTTATAACATTATCCTCGAAACAAAAGAATAAAATAAAATAAAGTAAGTTGTGTTGCTCTTTTCTCTGTCTCTGTCTGTGTCTCTGTCTGTCTGTCTATCGTCTGTCTGTCTGTCTGTCTGTCTGTCTGTCTCTCTCTCTCTCTCTCTCTCTCTCCTCTCTCTCTCCTTCTGTCTCATTCTCTCTCTCACTAAAAAAACAACAAACTTTTGTGAATACGTTCTTTCTTTGAGAGCAAGAGTATGTATGACATTTAACGAGAGAGAGAGAGAGAGAGAGAGAGAGAGAGAGAGAGAGAGAGAGAGAGAGAGAGAGAGAGAGACAGACAGACAGACAGACAGACAGACAGACAGACAGACAGACAGACAGACGTATAGACAGACAGACAGAGACACAGACAGACAAACACGCAGAAAGAGAGGGAGAGAGACACATACAAATAAAGACAGACAGACAGAGACGGTGAGAGAAATAGACAGGGACAGGACAGAGACAAGCAGACAGGCAGAGAGAGAGAGAGAGAGAGAGAGAGAGAGAGAGAGAGAGAGAGAGAGAGAGAGAGAGAGAGAAGGAGAGAGAGAGAGAGAGAGACAGGCAGACAGACAGACAGACAGACAGACAGACAGAGGAAGAGAGAGGGGAAAGGTAGAGAGAGAGAGAGAGAGACAGACAGACAGACAGACAGAGAAAGAGAGAGGGGAAAGGTAGAGAGAGAGACAGACAGTTAAAGAGAGTGGGGAAAGGTAGAGAGAGACAGACAGACAGACAGACAGGCAAGCAAACAGACAAACAGACAGATAGATAGAACTCGAACTCGAATATTTTGATGAGGGTCATTGGTAAGCCAGAGGCTTCTTTACACCAGGCCCTCATGGGGTAAAAAAAATGAAACAAACATGAATAAACAGATGAGATAGACCAGACAGACAGACTGACAGACAGACAGACAGAGACAGAGAGAAGGGGTGGTGGTTGGGGTTGAGGGGGTTAGGGTGGGGGTGGGGGGTGGGGGGTAGGGGGTTGAGAGTGGTTATGCACGCAAGCAGAAAAGCAATCTAGGAAGAAGAGACAAGAAGGAAACCTTACTGCAGCATTTCCACTACCAGCCGCCAGATAATCCGCTACGCAAAGACATGGACACATACACACACACACACACCACACACACACGCACGCGGTGCACGCACGCACGCACACACACACACCAAACACACACGCACGAAACAAGCACACACACGCACAAGCACACACACGCACTAGCACACCACACACACATACACAACACACGCACAGCACGACACACACACAGACACAACAAGCCACACACAACACAAACACACACACGAAACATAACTACACACTACACAATAGAAAATACATACACCACACAGTCCACACACACACGATCACACACATACACACACTACACAAATACACACAGACACACACATCACGCATGTCACACACGTCACACACATACACACACATGTCTCACACACATACACACAATACACAAATACACATCACACAACACACACACTAGACACACATTCACGCATGTCACACACTACACACATACACACACATGTCACACACATACACACACTACACAAAATCACACACACTACCACACACAAACACACACAGAGACACACACACATCATGCATGTCACACACTAAGACACACATACACACACACACATACATCAACATACACAACATACACACACATATAAATTATAATACACACTACAAAATCCCTCCATCCACACACACACACACACATATACACACTAACACAACACACACACACACATACAACACACAACACACACCACATGCATCACACAACACACGAATACACAAAACGCCACACACACACACACACACAACACAAACACACACACACACACAACAAACAACACACACACACACAATACACAACATACACACACACACACACACACACACACACAACACCACACACACAAACACAACACACACCACACACACACACACACACACACACACACACACACACACACACACACACACACACAACAAAACACACACAAAAACACAAACACACACAAACACAAACACACAAACACAAACACACACACACATGACCCCTCCCACCCCTCCCCCCCTACCCCCACACACAAACCTATCCTTCCCTCCCTCCCCGAACCCCACCTCTTCAGAATTCTACATGCAAAAGAAAAATCAGCACCATAATATCCATAATAATAACACTAATCCTCCCCCTTCCCCCTTCCTCCCCCCCCTCCTCCCTCCCCCCCTCCGCCATATTCCATAAGACGAGAGCTCTATGGCAGAGTGCTGACCCAGGCAAAGCAGAGACAGTAGTAATAGCAGGGCTGCATAATCCCTCGGGTTGCTTCCATTCAGCAGACTGTGTTGTCAAGGTGGAAACAGCCAAATGGTCTGGGGGGCGACAGCTAGCTTCAAAGAAGGACCTGTAGCTGTAATAATATGATAGCGAATTGATCTTGGCACGCGCTCCTTACCTTCCTTCGTTCATTCGTTTAGCTAGGCTGAGGCGGGGGGAGAGATTGTGGAGAAAAAAAAGAAAGAGAGAGAGAGAGAGAGAGAGAGAAGAAGAGAGAGAGAGAGGAGTGAGGGGAGTGGGGGAGGGGGGGGGGAGAGAAGGGAGGGAGAGAGTGTGTTTGTTGTGTGTTAGTGTGTGTGTGTGAGTGTGTATGTTGTGTGTGTGTGTGTGGTGTGTTGTGTGGTTGTGTGGTGTGTGTGTGTGTGTGTGTGTGTGTTTGTGTGTGTGTACGTGTGTTTGTGTGTGTGTGTGTGTGTGTGTGTGTGTGTGTGTGTGTGTGTGTGTGTGTGTACTGTGTGCGGTAGTGTGTTGTGGTGTGTGTGTGTGTGTTTGTTGTGTGGGGTGGTGTGTGTGTGTGTGTACTGTGTGTGTGTGTACGTGTGCGCGTAAGTGTATGTTGGTGTGGTGTGTGTGTTTGTAGTGTGTGTGTGTGTTTTGTGTGTGTGTGTGTGTTGTGTGGTGTGTGTGTTGTGTGTGTGCTGTGTGTGTACGTTGTTTTGTATGTGTGTACGTGTGTGTGTATGATTGTGTGTGTGCTGTGTGTGTACGTTGTTTTGTATGTGTGTGTACGTGTGTGTGTATGATTGTGTGTTTTGCTGTGGTGTGTGTGAGTGTGTGTGTGTGGTGTGGTGTGTGTGTGTGTGTACGTTGTTTCGTATGTGTGTACGTGTGTGTGTATCATTGTGTGTGTGCTGTGTGTGTACGTTGTTTTGTATGTGTGTACGTGTGTGTGTATGAGTGTGTGTGTGTGTGCTGTGTGTGTACGTTGTTTTGTATGTGTGTACGTGTGTGTATGAGTGTGTGTGTGTTGTGTGTGTGTACGTTGTTTTGTATGTGTGTACGTGTGTGTGTATGATTGTGTGTGTGCTGTGTGTGTACGTTGTTTTGTATGTGTGTACGTGTGTGTGTATCATTGTGTGTGTTGTGTGTGTGTACGTTGTTTTGTATGTGTGTGCGTGTGTGTGTATGAGTGGTGTGTGTGTGCTGTGTTGTGTAGTGTGTGCGTAAGTGTGTTTGGTGTGTGTGTGTTGTGTTGTGTGTGTGTGTGTGTGTGTGTGGTGTGTGTGTGTGTCTGTGTGTGTGTGTGTGTGTGTGTGTGTGTGTGTACTCTGTGTGTGTGTGTGTGTGTGTGTTATGATTGTGTGTGTGCTTACAGAAGAAAAGCAGTGGCAAACGTTCTGTATTGGTGAAGAATATGAGCGCAGAAGGAAATGAACTGACGTCAAGCCAAAAATACTTTAACTCTTAGATGAAAGGTAGTTTTAGAGTACAGTACTGACCGTTTACACGATAAGGTAGGAATCATAATCAAGGGGAAAAACACGTGATATAACAATGATTACTTTTCTGTAAATATTCTGAGAGGAGACCATTTCAAATCACAACTTCAGTCATAACACGCACATACGCGCGCACTTACACACACACACACACACACAAATACACGCACAACGCACACACACACACACACACACACACACAACACACACACACACACACAACACAAATACACACACTTGCTTATTCAATGTACCATCTGGAAATAAAAAATTTTGACTTGACTTGACTTGACTTGACACACACACACACACACACACACACAACACGCACGCACTCAAATACACACACAAAGAGAGAGAGAGAGAGAGAGGGGAGAGAGAGAGAGAGAGAGAGAGAGAGAGAGAGAGAGAGAGAGAGAGAGAGAGAGAGAGAGAGAGAGAGAGAGAGAGAAGAGAGAGAGAGAGAGAGAGAGAGAGAGAGAGAGAGAGAGAGAGAGAGAGAGAGAGAGCGCAAAAAAAATCATTTCCCTCACACAAAAGAAAACTTGACGGATAGCATTTGATGTCATATATCATTCTATTCTCAGAAACCACTTTGAACATCAGGAAGGCACACAATAGAACAACGGTAATGACCATGGCAGAGGAAATAGAGTCCTTTTATCATAGGATTTTCTCGCTTTTTTTCCCCATTCCCTTTTCTGACAGAAAAATCATGCAATAAAAGCTTTATAAATTGATTGCTTTTGCAAAACCACGGAGGCTGGTTTCAGTTGATTACTCCTGCAAACAACGGAAGCTCTTTAAGCTGGTTGCGTTTGCAAGCAATGAAAGCTTTTTGGAAACTGACTGCATCATTTTAGGAAACCAATTTTCACGAAGAACGACTAGTGTCGACACCTTCAAAGAGTCAAGAATTGGAAGCTCAAGACAAAAAAACAACACCAACCAGCAACCACAGCGACAGTTGTGATTGTTTAATAGCCGGCATTATTTTCAGAAAAGGTATCAGATGGATTATTTGATATAGCCTAATCCCCAAATCCACTTTAATAAGCATCTTGGTGCTGGCTGGAATCCAGACTCGAACCCGGGCATCAAGTTGCAAGCGCAATGCTTGCTATAACCCTTCTAAATAACTAGGCTATCTTCACCCCCCCCCCCCCAAACACACACACACACACACACACTTGTTCAAGAGGATTTTCCCCTGGAGTTAACATCAGTGCGGACTCCACTCTCCCCTAAAAGCCCTTCGGATGAGACTATAAAAGCCGAGGCCCCGTGTGCGAACGCACGCAGAACATCTTGCGCACACGTTAAATCTTGTTCCGCTTTTCGAAAGAGTAGGCCATTGTGTGCCGGTGGGAGAACAGATGACAAAATGTTACAAAACCGCATACACACGGAGACTTGATGTAAAAAAGCACGTGAGTGCTTATTCCTTTATTCTCGGTATAAATGAATAAATAGATAAATAAAACACACACACACACACACACACACACACCACACACACAAACGGGCAGGGTGCCATTTAAGAAGAAGAAGAAGAAGAAGAAGAAGAAGAATGTATGGAATTTATATAGTGCTGAATCTTGTAAAGCAACAAATCAAAGCGCTCAGATGACAATTTTTTTTCTCGCGGACAATGGAATAAGCACTCATGTGCCCTTTTCTACATCCAGTCCCCATGTGTATACGGTTTTGTAAATTTTGTCATCTGTTCCCACCGGCACACAATGGCCTACTATTTCGAAAAGCGGAACAGGATTTAACGTGTGCGCAAGATGTTCTGCATGCGTTCGCACACGGGGCCTCTGTTTATAGTCTCATCCGAAGGACTTTGACATTCAGTTCGATATTTTGGGTCAAACTGGGAAGAAAGAGCGAGGCTTGGAATCGAACCCAGAACCTCACGGTTTACTTGTTGGCAGGCAAACGTCTTAACCATCCTGCCACCTTCCTTCCATTTTAAGAAAGACAAGAGAGTTGTCAGCGGTGTGTATACGGGTGTGTTCACGGCAAAATGTACCGGCATGAAATAAGTGCCTGCACCCCAAGCGCCATTAGTCTCCAGTGACAGCTAACCCCAACGTCCTTCCTTTCCACACCCGTCTGTTCGGTCCTTGCTTTACCTCTTAAGGAAAGTTCAGGAAGGTTTTCTTTTCTTTCCTCGAATGCAGGGAGAGGCAAGTGTGCTGGCGAAATCTCGTTTGTCTTCATTGTGGTTGGGTCATAAGAGTCCGGTTGCTATGCCAAGATATTTGGGTGTGTTTTTTTCCTATCTAGGTAAGATGCGTTTTAGTTTGCAATTTAGAGGGCAGCGTCATAAGGATTGAAATAAGAAATCTCCACAAAAAGACCCCCCCCCCCCGCTCCCTCCAAAAAGAAAAAACGAAGACGTGCGTTTGGTCAAACAATAGCACTATCTGTGCATACTGTTTGACATGTTCGGTGATATACTTATGAGAGAGAGAGAGAGGGAGAGGGAGGGAGGGAGAGAGAGGGGGGGGGGAGAGAAAGAGAGGGAGAGAGAGAGAGTGGGGGCGAGAGAGTCGTTCATCATGCACAGCATAATCATTACTTATCGGAAGGAATAAAATCTATGAAAAAAAACAACTGCATACACACGGGTATTGGGCGTAGAAAAACACAAGAGTGCTTATTCCATTATCCCCCCCAAAAAAAAAGAATATCTCTCTCTCTCCCCCTCCCTCTCTCTCTCTCTCCTCTCTCTCTCTCTCTCTCTCTCTTTCTCTCTCTCTCTCTCTCTCTCTCTCTCTCTGTGTACTCAAGTTACCTTAATCCTCTCTCTCTCTTTCTCTCTCTCTCTCTCTGGTGTACTCAAGTTACTTCAATCTTCTTTTACCCCCAGATGAAGCCTTCAGCCATTCCTGCAGCCATGTCCTCTCCTTCATTATCTGGCCAGTCCATGGTCGGCACTTAGGGGATCTCATTTCTTCTGATTTCTCCGTGTTGCTGATCTTGTTGTTGTTAGGGGTGGGGGAGGGGTGGGGGGTCGGGGTGTGTGTGATAAATGACATTTTTATCAGAAATAATTCCCTTTTGGGGCTGCCTGTGTTAGTTTAGTTTTAGTTTTTCAGCAGGAGATGATGTCAAAGCTGTTTGTTATTAAAAAAAAACAAACAACCAAAACAAACATCCGCACCTCTCACGCAAGAAAAATCTATGTCACGTACTCAAAGGGAGCAGTCTGGCTGTCCATGGGATAAGGAACAGGACAGGCAGAACTTTAGTCCAGTCGGGGTGTGATTGTCCAGTGATTAGAGGGTTCAGATCAGGATCTTAGGGTTCCCAGTTTGAGCCACACCGAGGCCCCCATGCAAGGTTTCCCCCCTGGATTTTACCATCAATACTGACTCCACTTCCCCGAATGTCCTTCAGATGAGACTGTAAACCGATGTCCCGTGTGTAAACGCATGCAAAAGATTTTCCGCTCATGTTAATGCTCGTTCTGCCGTTCTAAAAAGTAGGCTGTAGGATGCCTGTAAGAATGGATGACAGCATTTTTATCAGGGCATACACACTTGTGCAGTGTCATGTTTAGACATTATTCCAAAAGTCAGAATGCGGCGACCTAAATAGTGGACAAAACGATCGCGCAGCCAAAAAAATCTCACTACTGGTGAATGTTAGAGCTTTAGCCAGGAAGCAAATAAAAACCAACCAACTTTAAAATGCAGTAGTGAGGGAGACACACGAACAACGGGTGGGCAAGATTAAGGAGCGGAGAGTAGTGGGCTACTTCATAGAGTAGGCTTTCACTCACTCAAGCGCTGTAGATCTGCACACTCATGCATGACATGCCACGGTATTTTGATTTCTTCTGCCCCCAAATCTGTTTGAAGATCACTACACCAGGCTTGAGGTGTGTGCTTGAGGCAGTGACAGCTACATGCAAGAATAATTGCATAAGGTGCATTGGGTTGGGCGTTCCCTGGCTTAATTATCTGTCTTGTGGGTCGACCCAAAAATGCACCGTTATCTCACTCAACACACACAGTAATCACTGTGAGAACCTATGTTGGCTTACTCTCAGGATGAGAGGTTTCCGCATACAGCTGTTAGCAAATACTCTGCCATACAATGCAGCCACACTCCAACTTCAGATTTATTTCTTCTCTGAAGGAAAGTAAAAGTTGTAAGGTCGGGAACGGGAGAGCTCAGCGGTCAGAGCACTCGCTTTCCTCCTCCAGCCAAGCTTAAGCAGCATCGAGCGTGGTTACCAAATGGATGGGTGACCGTTTGCGCGCTTTGGCTTCAGTACAGTCCCCCAGTTTAACCAGCTGTAAATGGGTTCCTGCCCTCTTAAGGGACAGGGAAGGTAAAGCAGCGAGGGAGAGATGGGCGCCGCCTCCAATATGCTGGCCCCTGGAGAAGTGAGAACGACCGCAGAGGTTATAGGAACACCTGTACCTTGACCTTTTTCAAGTGGAGACAACCTGAACATAACATAACATGTCCAAGCATAACAACATAGGCCTCAGCTGACACCAGTCACTGATAGAGCCTTTGGCCTGGGCCGTTGAAGGAGAGTAAAGTAAAGCCTGTTTGCTTTTGCGGCTGAACAGGTTTTAGGATTTAACCACCGTGTTTTGTGAAGAACAGATCTTTGTGCAATTCTAAAGCAATTTTATACATTTATTTTCTCTTATTGTTTATCTACAAGATGCAATGTTGTCAGACTCCCCAAAGATCCCTCTCCGCCGTACACCATTGTTAACTTGATGAGAGAATCGGGCTTTTCCCGTCTGATATGAGTGAAGATGTCATAGTTAGTTGCCAAGAACAAAGTTAGTTTAAATAATGTGATTTTGGTTTTATCTCATTTTATGTGTGTGCTTGATGTGGTTTCTCTCACAACACCATAACCGTCCTGGGTTGACCCTTATGGTTGGCCAGGGCATTGATACAAAGAACGCCACTAGAGTTGGTTTTATACCCTGTTTTAACCTGTATATAGCTTCCCAGTTTTAATCTGAGATTTAAAATGTTACATGGTGATATCCCCAATAATATGGCCTCTGTGGTCGGCGAGGCTACAAACAAGAAGACTGGATTGAACTGGAGCCCATTGTTGCACACATGCATTTAGAATCCTAATATAAGCATTTCCTGCTTGTACTCATTTCATTCAGTGATTCAGTGGTCGGAGCACTCGCTTTCCCCCAGCCAAGTTAAGCAGCGTCGAGCGTGGTTACCAGTTGGATGGGTGACCGTTTGCGCGCCTTGGCTTCAGTACAGTTCCCCCAGTTCACCCAGCTGTAAATGGGTACCTGCCCTCTTTAGGGTCAGGGAAGGTAAAGCAGCGAGGGAGAGGAGATGGGCGCCGCCCTCAATATGCTGGCCCTAGAGAAGTGAGGTCTCTGACGCCTCGTTCCCCTACGACCTTATAGGTTATGGGACTCCTTTACCTCCTTTTACCTTTTTACTCATTTCATGTACTGATGCTGTGTTGTTCTGAACAAACACAATTTTCTTACCAAGAACTGAACTGGTTTAGCTGCAACCACAAGACGCCATCCTTGTTCTGAACAGAATAATGTGGAATGAAAACATGTACGCTTGTAGTGCGTTGATACGTGAATCAACAGCCGAGCTGGTTTAAAACCCTGTTTTAATCTGTATAATTTATAGTCGCACAGTTTTGATCTGAGATTTAGAAAAGGAGCAAGGTGACAGCCCCGATATGGCCTCTGTGGTCGGTAAACCTAAAATCAATGAGATTGGATTAGATTAGATTGAAGGTATTCTGTTTCCCTCCAGAATTTTATTTTCCAAACCACTGACATTTTTTCTGTCGTATTCTTATTGTTTCATTGGAGCTGTCTATGTCAGTGATTTTGGGCAGCTTCAAGAAAAAACGCTATGCAAGTTTCCACTTGCATTGCATAAAATGACACCACAGTACAATGCATAACACTACATTACATTACGTTACAATACGCTACATCACATTACATTACATTAAATTACATTCCGTCATATTACATTGGGGACGGGATAGTTCAGTGGTCGGAACACTCGCTTTCCACCAGCTATGGTTAAGTAGCATCGAGAGTGGTTATCACCTAGATAGGTGACCGTTTGCACGCATTGGCTTCAGTACAGTCCCCCAGTTCACCAAGCTGTAAATGGGTACCTGCCCTCTTTAGGGTCAGGGAAGGTAAAGCAGCGAGGGAGAGGAGATGGGCGCCGCCCTCAATATACTGGCCCCTAAAGAAGCTGAGGTCTCTGATGCTTCACTCCCCTATGACCACGTAGGGTTTACCTTTACATTACATTATATATCTTGGCATACTCTTTCTAATCACAGGCAGAAACACGTCCGCACGTCTGCCTTATCCCAAAACACACACAGGCTATAGCTGGACTGCGTGTAAGGTATCAATGACACTAGCTTGGTGTCTTCGGCTGCAAGAATAACAAAACGGGGATTTTAAGAGACAGTATAATAAACGTAACAGCAGAAACAAAAAAAGAGTCTTAGAGATCGTTCAGCCTCCTCTAAAACAGATAGGTTTATTATGCTGGGGGTGATTTTGTTTTTATAATAATAATAATAATAATAATAATAATAATAATAATAATAATAATGTATGGAATTTATATAGCGCTGAATCTTGTAAAGTAACAAATCAAAGCGCTCAGATTTTATTTCATACCACTTTAAGTCACGGCAGATTTCTCACCGTGAAATTCGGGCTGCTCTCCCCGGGGAGAGCGGGAGAACGCGTCGCCACTTAGCGCTGCGCCACCCTTTCACCCTTTTTTTCTTCCTGCAGCTGTATTTGTTTCCCTATCAGAGTGGCTTTTTTCTAAGAAATTTGCCAGGGACAACTCTCTTGTTGCCGCGGGTTTTTTTACGTGCGCTAAATAATTACGTGTAACACACGGGACCTCGGTTTATCGTCTCATCCGAAAGACTAGCGCCCAGACCACCACTCATGGTCTAATGGATGGGGGAAAAATTTCCGGTCCAAACGAGGTACGAACCGCCGCACACTTCAGACCCGGACTTTTCGCGTTACCTCTAGACCACCGATCCACCGATTTATGTTGGGTTTTTGTTTTTTACTTCCACATCAGAGAAGTTCAAATTACCATCAACAAATACGTGGGGGAAAAATCTACACCAATTATACACAGCTTTGTACCCCTAGAAAAAAAATGCAAAGACAGCTTCACCTGCTCTGTGATTGTGAGTCTAGGTATAGCGGCTATCGGGGACTAGAAAAGGGAGCTTTTTATAGCTCCGTTAATGGCCCCTGGGGTGTCATAAATGCCAGCATTACCCTTCCACCCACCCCCTACCCCCCACCCCTCCCGAACACACACACACACAATAGTTAACGAGTGTGACAGTACTACTTTCCACTTTGCAAGCCAACATGTCTGTCTGGCTAGTTCGATATTTTGGTGGTTGTTATTGTTGTTGTGGTCGTGGTGGTGGTTTTGTTTTGTTTTGATTAGTCTCTCTGACAGGACCCTACAGACACCAGAAAAATGATCTCCACAAGTGTTGTTTAGATTTGGAGATGATAATCAATGGAATAAAAATGATTGATTTAATTTTCATTATTTTTATAAAGAAAATGAAGGACAATCTGAAC
>CM054138.1:14771662-14774162 GCA_028751875.1 Rapana venosa | reverse complement strand
CTCTATCTCTCTTCTTCTCTCTCTCTTGCCTCTCTCTCTCTCTCTCTCTCCTCTCTATCTATCTATCTATCTATCTATCTCTATCTCTCTTCTCTCTCTCTTCTCTCTCTCTCTCTCTCCCTCTCTCTCTCTCTATCTATCTATCTATCTATCTATCTATCTCTATCTCTCTTCTCTCTCTCTTCTCTCTCTCTCTCTCTCCCTCTCTCTCTCTCTCTATCTATCTATCTATCTATCTATCTATCTCTATCTCTCTTCTCTCTCTCTTCTCTCTCTCTCTCTCTCTCTCTCTCTCTCCTCTCTCATCTCTCTCTCTATCTATCTATCTATCTCTATCTCTCTTCTCTCTCTCTTCTCTCCTCTCTCTCTCCTTCTCTCTCATCTCTCCCTCTCTCTCTCTCTCTCTCCCTCTCTCTCTCTCATCTCTCTCTCTCTATCTATCTATCTATCTCTCTATCTCTCTTCTCTCTCTCTTCTCTCTCTCTTCTCTCTCTCTCTCTCTCGCTCTCTCTCTCTCTCTCTCTCTCTCTCTCTCTCTCTCTCTCTTTCTCTCTCTCTCGCTCTTTCTCTCTCTTCCCCCTCTCTCTCTCTCTCCCCGTCAAAAGAGCACGTCTAGGTCATACATTAAGTCACAGGGCCATTTCCATACGAACGAAGCCGAAGCCGAAGCCGAAGCCAGCGCGGAGGCAGAAGAATGCTAACGACAGGTTGATAAATCATTGCTGACGGTACGAGCACGCAGGTCAGTGCGTTCACACTATACTATCCCACCCACCGCCCTGCAAGTAAACCCAGCCTGGTCACACACAGTCTGATGATGGAATTGTGATGTTGGTTTCCTTTGAAAGGAGTGTAGACAGTCATTTTGTGTGTGTGTGTGTGTGTGTGTGTGTGGTGTGTGTGTGGTGTGTGTGTGTGTGTGTGGCTTGTATGGCCAGAAAACAGGTGATTTTAGAATTGTTACGTTTGCTTTAGGGGGACGGGATAGCTCAGTGGTCGGAGCACTCGCTTTCCCCCAGCCAAGTTAAGCAGCGTCGAGCGTGGTTACCACTTGGATGGGTGACCGTTTGCGCGCCTTGGCTTCAGTACAGTTCCCCCAGTTCACCCAGCTGTAAATGGGTACCTGTCCTCTTTAGGGTCAGGGAAGGTAAAGCAGCGAGGGAGAGGAGATGGGCGCCGCCCTCAATATGCTGGCCCTAGAGAAGTGAGGTCTCTGACGCCTCGCTCCCCTACGACCTTATAGGTTATGGGACACCTTTACCTTTACCTTACGTTTGCTTTTAGTTAGAGGATTGTTCCCCCCCCCCCCCCCCCCCCGAACCACCACCCCACCCTCTCCCCACCCTATCCCCCGGAAAAGAATAGTTTTGTTCTAATATCGAAAAACGATATTATTGTGGGATCTGGTATATAATAATTATGTTTATTTTCGTTTAAGGAATGTTTTGGCGGTTGGGAGTGGGGATTGTTTGCACATCGGAAAATGATATGTTTGTGGCAACTCGCGTAAGATGATCATGTTTATTTCTATTTAAGAAATGCTAAAAAAATACCATTTCGTAGGAAAATCCGTAAACTAGATCTGTGTGGCTTTTGGCATATAATGATCATCCTTATTTTTATTTGAGAATGTAAAACAACGCCCCCCCCCCCCCCCACCCCTCCAATCCCTGAAAAACCGAAAGAAAACAAAAAAAATACCGCCATTCGTTGGAACATGATAATAATAATAATAATAATAATAATAATAATAATAATAATAATAATAATGTATGGGATTTATATAGCGCTGAATCTTGTAAAACACAAATCAAAGCGCTTGCATTCAAATCATTCACACGCATCACAAATATCAAGATAAACGAATATCAAATTTATACACACAACACACTTAGGTGGGGGTAGTGGAGGTGAAGGTAGCTATTTGAAAAGTAGGAACAGATAACAGGGGAAGGTCTCAAGTAGAAAATAAGTGCGTTTTGAGGCTAGATTTGAAAGTATCAAATGAAGGCTTTTGGCGAAGTGGAAGAGGGAGGTCGTTCCATGTGGAGGGACCGGAAACAGAGAAAGAGCGACGGCCAACAGTGGTTTGTTTAAATCTGGGTGATCGAAAGCACAAAGTATCTACAGCTGAACGAAGGGAACGGGACGGAGTGTACAGGTGAAGACAGTTACAGAGATAAGAGGGTGCAGATTTGTGGAGACATTTGAAACAAAGGGTATTAATCTTATACTTTATTCTCTGTGAGACAGGCAGCCAGTGAAGATATCGGAAAAGAGAAGTGATGAGTTCAGATTTGTTCTTTCTAAGGACTAGTCGAGCTGCAGAGTTTTGTATGCGTTGAAGGGAGTGGATGGATGATGCTGGCAAACCAGCCAAGAGAGAATTACAGTAGTCCAGACGAGAGAGAATAAGAGATGTGACAAGTTTGGATGTTGTGTCAGTAGACAGATACTTGCGAATTGCACTTACACGCTGTAATTGATAGTGGCAAGACTG
>CM054138.1:14754162-14766662 GCA_028751875.1 Rapana venosa | reverse complement strand
TACAAGGGGAATCAATTCGTACCTACCAATTTCCAATGCCGTTCAAATTTTAATCTTAGAAATGCAGTATTGTAAAATATCCTAAACAGCAATCCTTTAAAGAAAAACAAAACAAGAACAACAACATCTAACTATCCACACCCATTAAAATGAACCAGCATTATTTCAAACCGATGACAAAATTTACAAAACCGCGTGCTTATGGCGACTGGGTATAAGAAAATAGCGCATGGGTGCTTATTCCATTATTCTCGAAATGAACAGATAGCTAGAAAGATAAAATTAATCAGATAAAACCAAACACCACCACCACCATTACCACCAACACCAACACCACCAACAATCACCACCACCACCACCAACAACCACCACCACCAACCACCACCACCACCAACCACCACCACCAACAACAACAAACACCACCACCACTACCACCACCAACCATCACCACCAACAACCACCAACACACCACCACCAACAGCCACCACCAACACCAACACCAACAACCACCATCACCACCACCATCACCAACACCACCAACCACCACCAACCACCACCAAAACCATCACCACCACCACCACCAACACCAACCACCAACAACATCCACCACCACCACCAACACCACCAACAACAACAAACAAAACACGTGCCACCAACACTAACACCAAAACTGTTTAAAAGACAAAAGTCTCTGTCGTGCACTGCTAGTCCAACCTTAGCTAGGTTTCCTTTCGAAAAATCACACACCACACCTTAACCCTCTCTGTCCTGTCCTGTTCTGTTCTGTAGGCTACGTCCTCCTTACCATTAGGCCTACTATGTTCTCCACACCCGCCCTCACCCCCCCCCCCCCCTGCCGGCCCCCCGTAGCTACTCTCACTACTACCACCACCACACTACCACATACCACTACCACTACCATCACCACCACTATCGCCACCACCACACCACCAACAACAACAACAACCACCACCACACCACCACCAACACCACCACCACCAACAACATCAAAACCATCACCACCACCACCACCATTCACCACCACCACACCACCACCACCACCACCACCACCACCAACACCAACAACAACAAACACCAACACACCACCACCACCATCACCAACACCAACACCACCACCAGCACCACCACCACCCACACACCACCACCACCACCAACAACAACAACCACCACCACCACCACCAACACCACCACTACCAACACCACCCACCACACCACCAACCAACACCCACCAACACCACCGCCACCACCAATCACCACCACCAACAACCACCACCACCACCACCACCACCATCACCAACACCACCAACAGCAACACCAACACCACCAACAACAACAACACCACTCACCACCAACACACCAACAACAACACCACCAACAACAACAACACCACCAACCACACCACCACCACCATCGACAACACCAACAACAAAACACTACCAACACCATCACCCAACACCACCAACACTACCACCACCACCAACAACCACCACCCACCACCCACCACCAAAACCCACCATCACCACCACCACCAACACCACCACCACTACCACTCACCACCACCACCACCAACCACCACCACCAACAAAAACAACAAAACAAAACACGTACCCCCAACATATCCCCAAGGGCCTTTTTAAAAGACAAAAGGTTTGCGTGCACTGTAGTCCAACCTTAAGCTGTTCCCTTTCAAAAAAAAATAAACCCCCACCTTAACCTTTTGCCCTGCCCGTTTGTTTGAGGCACGTCCTCCTTCCTTGGCCCACTTGTTCTCCCCCCCGCCCTCCCCCCCTCCCGGCCCCCCCCTAGCTCCTCATCTCCCCCAACCCCTCCACTCCAACACTCCATCACCACCCTATCGCCAAACCCCACCACCCAAAAAACCCCCAAAAACAACCACCACCACCCCCCAAACCCACCCCCCAAAAAATAAAAAACCATCACCACCCCACCCATCCCCCCCCACACCCCACCACCACCACCACAACCAACACCACAAAAAACAACCCCACCCCACCCACCACCAACACCACACCACCACCAGCACCAACACACCACCACCACCACACCACACACCACCACCACACCAACAACCACAAAACCACCACCACCACCACCAACACCACACAAAACACACCATCACCACGCCACCACCAATCACCACACCAAACAACACACCACCCAACCACCACAACCACCAAACCAACCCACCAACATCACAACACCACCACCACCAACCACACCACAAAATCAACACCACCACCACCACCACCATCACCCCACCAACACCACCACCAGCACCAACACCACCCACACACCACCACCAACCCACCACCACCACCAACAACAACACAACCACCACCACCACCCAACCCACCCTACCAACACCACCACCATCACCACGCCACCACCAATCACCACACCACAACCACCACCACCACCACCACCACCACCAACACCACCAACACCAACACACCACACAACAACACACCACCACACCAACACCACCAACAACACAAACCACACCACCACCCACCAACACATCACCCCACCAGCACCACACCACCCCCACCACCAACAACAACAAACACACCACCACCACCACCAACACCCACTACCAACACACCACCATCACCACCGCCCACCCCCAATCACACCACCAACAACCACCACCACCACCACCATCACCAACACCACCAACCCAACACCACCAACTACAACCAACACCACCACCACCACACAACCCAAACCAACACACCACCACCACCAACACCACCAACAACACCCACCACCACCACCACCACACCACAACAACACACCAACACAACACCAACACCTTCAACCCCAAACCCAAACCCATCACCCCCACACCAACCACCAACAACACCACCACACACAACGCCACCACCACCACCACCACCATCGACAACACCAACAACACAACACTACCAACACCATCACCACACCCCCAAACCCACTACCACCACCACCAACAACCACCACCACCAACCCACCACCAAAACCACACCAACCCCCAAACCACCAACCCAACCACACCAACCCCCAAACCACCACCAAAAAACCACCACCACAACAACAACAACAAACAAAAACACGTACCCCCAAACACTAACACCAAACTGTTTAAAAGACAAAGTGTTGCTGTGCACTGCTAGTCCAACCTTTAAACGCTAGCTTCCCTTTCGAAAAATCACACACCACACCTTAACCCTCTCTGTCCTGTCCTGTTCTGTTCTGTAGGCTACGTCCTCCTTACCATTAGGCCTACTATGTTCTCCACACCCCGCCCTCACCCCCTGCGGCCCCCCCTAGCTACTCTCACTATACCCCACCACCACCACTACCACTACCACTTCCACTACCATCACCACCACTATCGCCACCACACCCCCACACCAACAACAACAACAACCCACCACACCTCCACCAACACCACCACCACCAACAAATATCAAAACCATCACCACCACCACCACCATCACCACCACCACACCACCACCACCACACACCACCAACACCAACAACAACAAACACCAACACCACCACCACCACCATCACCAACACCAACACCACCACCAGCACCAACACCACCACCACCACACCACCAACACCACCACCACCACCAACAACAACAACAACCACCACCACCACCACCAACACCCCACCACTACCAACACCACCACCATCACCACCGCCACCACCAATCACCACCACCAAAACCACCACCACCACCACCACCATCACCAACACCACCAACACCAACACCACCAACAACAACAACACCACCACCACCAACACCACCAACAACAACACCACCCCACCCCACCACACCAACACCAAACACCACCACCAAAACACCAACACCACCACCCCACCACCACCAACACCACCACCACCCCCAAACAACAAAAACAACCCCCAACCACCACCACCAACACCACCACAACAACACCACCACCATCACCACCGCCACCACCAATCACCACCCCCAAAACAACCCCCCAACCACCACCACCATCACCAACACCACCACACCAACACCACCAAAAACAACAACACCACCACCACCAACACCACCAACAACAACAACACCACCACCCCAACCCCACCAACAACATCACCCCACCAGCACCAACACCCCCACCACCACCAAAAACAACAACAACCACCACCACCACCCCAAAACACCAACCATCCCAACACCACCACCTCACCACCGCCACCCCCAACACCACCACAACAACCACCCCACCCCACCCACCATCCCCAAACAACCCCCAAACACCAACACCCCCAAACAACAACAACACCACCACCACCAACACCACCACCAACAACACCAACACCACCACCAACAACACCAACACCACCACCACCATCACCAAACACCACCACCACCAACACCACCAACAACAACACCACCACCACCACCACCAACCACCTTCAACACCAACCACACTTCAACACCAACCACCCCCCATCACCACACCGCCAACCACCAACCACCACCAACACCAACAACACCACCACCACCACCACCACCATCGACAACACCAACAACAACACACTACCAACACCATCACCAACACCACCAACACTACCACCACACCAACAACCACCACCACCAACCACCACCAAAACCATCACCACCACCACCACAACCCTAACCATCAACACCAACAACACCACACCAACACAACCACAACCACCACCAACAACACACAAAACACGTACCACCAACACTAACACCAAAACTGTTTAAAAGACGAAGTGTCTGCCGTGCGCTGCTAGTCCAACCTTACGCTAGCTTCCCTTTCGAAAAATCACACACCACACCTTAACCCTCTCTGTCCTGTCCTGTTCTGTTCTGTAGGCTACGTCCTCCTTACCATTAGGCCTACTATGTTCTCCACACCCCGCCCTCACCCCCTGCCGGCCCCCCCTAGCTACTCTCACTACTTCCACCACCACCACCACTACCACCACCACCACTATCACCACTACCACCACTACCACCAGCGACCCTACAACAACAACAGCAGCAACAACAAACAGTGCGCAACTAGGAGACGATCTACTTGTGGAGGAGCGGTTTGGGGAGAAAAAGTATGGGGATTGTGGTGGGGTTGGGGGTGGGGTTGGGGGTGGTTGGTGTGGGGTGGTTGGTGGGGGGGAAGGTTGGGGGTTAGGGGGGGGGGGGTTAGGGGGTGGGGGTTAGGGTAGGTGGGGGGGAGGAGGAGGAGAAGGTGTGTCAATGTTGTGCAACTAGCGTGAACAGTTCTGGGTCTGTGATTTCTTTTGTGGTGTTCTTGGTTGGTGTTTTTGTTCTTTTCAGTGTGTGTGTGTGTGGAGGGTGTGTGTGTGTGTGTGTTTGTGCGTGTGTGTGTGTGGAGGGTGTGTGTGTGTGTGTGTTGTGTGTGTGGTGTGTGTGTGTTGCTCTCTGTATTTCTATGTGTCTGTCTCTGTCTTTTTGTCTCTGTCTCTGCATTTCCCTGACTCTCACCTACTCTGTATTCTGCCTCTCTCTCAGTATGCCTGCTTGTATCTCTCTGTCTGTCTCTGTCTGTCTCTGCCTCCCTCTCTCTCTCTCTCTCTTTCTCTCTCTCTCACTCTCTCTCTTCTTTATCTTCCCATCTCTCCCTCTCTTTCCCCTCTCCTTGTCTCTTTCTGTCTCTGTCTCTGCCTGTCTGACGGTCTGTCTGTCTGTCTGTCTGTCTCTCTCTCTCTCTCTCTCTCTCTCTCTCTCTCTCTCTCTCTCTCTCTCTCTCTCTCTCTCTCTCTCTCTTCTTCTTCTTCTTCTTCTTCTTCTTCTCTTCTTCTTCTTCTCTCTGGTACTTTGATTTTCTTTTTATTCTTCTTATTGTTCCCTGCCTGAATGCTCCATAAACCGGGATCTATAGAATACTGGAGGGATTGGTGGGCATTGGGGGGGGGGGGGGGGGGGAGGATTCCTGGAGGGGTTGTTTAGTTGTGTGGTTGGTAGTCGGCATAAGGCCTGACTGCTGTCGATCCTGCCTGTCTTGTATAGCTGGTGCCACAAGTGTTGTAAAACGAGACAGTTTGTCGTTCGGAATGGTTTCTTTTATTCTCTCTCTCTCTCTCTCTCTCTCTCTCTCTCTCTCTCTCTCTCTCTCTCTCTCTCTCTCTCTCTCTCTCTCTCTCTCTCTCTGTCTCTCTTGTCTCTCTCTCTCCTCTCTGTGTGTCTCTCTGTCTCTTTGTCTCTCGTGTCTCTCTGTCTCTCTCTGCCTATCTGTCTCTCTGTCTCTGTTTCTCTGTCTCTCTGTAGTGTGTGTGTGTGTGTGTGTGTGTGTGTGTGTGTGTGTGTGTGTGTGTGTGTGTGTGTGTGTGTGTGTGTGTATGTGTGTGTGTTGTGTGTGCCTGCCTGCCTCTGTCTGTGTCTCTGTCTTTCTGGTGTGTGTGTGTGTGTGCGTGTGTGTGCGTGCGTGTGTGTGTGTGTGTGTGTGTGTGTGTGTGTGTGTGTGTTGTGTGTGTGTGTGTGTGTGTGCGTATGTATGTGTGTATGTGCGTATGTATGTATATGTGTATGTGTGTATGTGTGTATGTGTATGTAGTATGTATGTATGTGTATGTATGTTATGTGTATGTATGTGTGTTGTATGTATGTATGTATATTGTGTATGTGTGTAGTGTATGTATGTGTGTGTATGTATGTATGTATATGTGTATGTGTGTATGTGTGTGCATGTGTGTATGTATGTATGTATGTATTGTGTGTGTATATGTGGTAGATGTGTGTGTAAGAGAGAGAGAGAAAGGAGAGAGAGAGTAGAGAGCGTGTTGTGTGTGTGTGTGTGTGTGTGTGTGTGGTGTGTTGTGTTGTGTGTGTGTGTGTCCCTGTGTATGTGTGTGTGTGTGTGGTGTGTGTGTGTGTGTCCCTGTTTTTATTTCTCTGTGTCTGTGTGGTGTGTGCGATCTCCAGGGTGTGTGTTCTGTGTTCGTGTGTTTGTGTACTTGTGTGCTTGTGTTTTTAAGTGTGTGTTTGTGTGTGTAAAACACTACAATGCACAAGCACATAACACATGGCAAGACAAGACCACACACACACACACACACACACACACACACACACACACACACACACACACACACACACACACACACACACACATGCAAAGGCACTAACACTCGCATTCATTGTCCACCAGAAACCTTCGATAACAAAAAATATACAATAAGAAATATAATTGATTTTTTTTCCAAACGAAACAGAAATAAGTAGTTGAACTAGTTTTAGACCAGTTCTGAACAAGAAAATCACTTATTCCAACTCACACTTAATTCATTTGACAATGAAGTAGTGAATGAGATATCGATTGTTTGAGGACGGTTGAAACTAAAAGATAGGCTTCTTTTTTTTCATGAACCGGAATCAATATTTCACTCAATGAAAGAAAATTACAGTTTTCCCAAACAGGTCAATAAAGAACAACGAAAAAACAACTAGAAGAAGAAAAAATAATAAAATCTACCATAATATCTAGGAATTCATTAAAGAAATATTACTTTTGGGGGGAAGCATTGAAGTCAACAATCATTGAACTAGAGAAGACATCGTTCTCATAGAAAAGGTTTTACAGCAGTAATTACAGAAACAGAATAGTCCCAACTTTCAAAACCACAAACTGAAAACGGTTAGCTGCTTTTCAAAAAATAGTTTTTGTACATTTTATTTTATGTTATTGTTTATTGCACGGTGATCAATGGTGATGAGGATGAGAAGGATAATCATTATTAAAAGCGTACTTTGCTTTGCGACTTCTTCAATATATATATATATATATATATATATATATATATATATATATATATATATATATTATATATATATATTATATATATATATATATATATATATAAGTATATGTCTTACTGTAGGACTTCTTTACAGGGCTGTACTATACACTTCGAGGTACATCCTTGCTTGGATTTGTCGTTTTACAAGATTGATCGCTATAAAAAACACATTTTAATTGTTGTTGTTGTTGTTTTTGTTGTTTTGTTGTTGTTTTTCTCCTTCTTGTTCTTGTTCTTCTTGTTCTTCATGTTCTTTTTGTTCTTGGTCTTCTTTTCCTTTTGCTTCTTGTATTATTATTATTATTATTATTATTATTATATTATTATTATTAACCATCATCATTATCATATATCATTATTATTATCATTATCATATATCAGTAGTAGTAGTAGTAGTAGTAGTAGTAGTAGTAGTAGTAGTAGTAGTAGTAGTAGTAGTAGTAGTAGCAGCAGCACCATCACCATCACCACCACCATCACCATCATCATCCCAGCATCAACCAGGCCCGAGAGAGGACACACCTACAGTGTACACTAGCCCAGGAAGTGTCCATGATTGGTTGCAAGACAGACAAGATGGCGTTGTCTCAGGCTACACACCAGCTTTGAAATTTTGCCACTTTTTCCATCTATTTTTCCACCATCACTCTTGATTTTGATACTGCGTGTACAAATACAGCCACAGAAATGATTAAAGAAACAAAACATTTTTTGTGTGTGAAAGACTAGCCCCTGATACAAAACTTAGTTGAACTTGAACAAGTTTGGTAGGTTCGGATTTGAGAGTTTGTTGTCAAACCTCGTAGGAACACACAAAATCCTCGTTTTAATGTTCGTTTCCAACTTTCTCGCGACTACCTGGTATTGCTGCTCTATGTCCTCAATCCCAAAAACAAAAGCAGCGCGACCTATCTTTTTTTCTGTTCCTGTCTGCATATGCATTTGTTTCCTACCATAGTGGCTTTCGTTTTGTTACAAAATTTTGCCCGGGAAAACTCCCTTGTTGCTTTGAGTTCTTTTACGTGCATTGAAAACGTGCTGCACACGGGACAGTGGTTTTTCGTCTCATCCAAAAGACTAGCACCCAGACAGATCATAACTTAAAGTCTTGTGGATATGAAAAATAAATTTAGACTCACACGCGGGAATCGAACCTGCAACCTCAAAATATTGTCAGATCACGAGTTCGACGTTCTAACCACCTAGATTCCCCCGTGGGGGGGGGGGGGGGGTGCCTGGGACCTGTCAGTATAAATAGCATCCCCACCTTCTGGAAATTCTGTGCTAGGACTTCCCTCTTTTCTATCCCTCTCTTTGTTTATGCTTTGTTCCTTTTCTTCCTGTCACCACCTCCATCTTGTCTATTTTCTGCTGTCTCGGTTCTTTCAACTGCATTTTTTTCTATAGAGACTTTAAATACAACAATTCATCCTATTCCGAAGTCGGATGCGCTAGGCCTGACTTGTCAGGCGCTTAACGGCAGTCATATGATGCATTTTTGCTCATATGACAGACAACAATAGTTGCTATCTAAGCGTTCGAAGAAGAAGAAGAAGAAGAAGAAGAAGAAGAAGAAAGAAGAAGAAAAGAAGAAAGAAGAAAAGAAGAAGAAGAAAGAAAGAAGAAGAAGAAGAAGAACAAGAACAAGAACAAGAACAAGAACAAGAAGAACAACAAGAAGAACAAGAAGAAGAACAACAAGAACAAGAAGAACAAGAAGAACAAGAAAAAGAACAAGAAGAACAAGAAGAACAAGAAGAAGAACAAGAACAAGAAGAAGAAAGAAAGAAGAAGAAGAACAAGAACAAGAACAAGAACAAGAAGACCACCCAGACTATTATGCCCTCTGAACACGGTATGTGGCACGCTCGGCAATGTCAGAGACAGGGCGGGGTGTCTGTTATGGCACCCCGGGTATCTTGTGTCAAGGAGATGAAGTGTGTGACACAGCACTGCGCTTTCCTTCACTATCTGTCAACACTAACCCAGACCCACACTCCAGATTATCAACACAGCATGAAGGACTTGTTTTGGACTTAAGCCGTTCTTCTTCTTTATCGTGTTCGTTAGCTGCTATTGTTAACACAGGACGTGATAGATAGCTTAGTGGTTAGAACATTGCGTGTAGAACATTTTGCGCTCGCAATCTAACAACCCGGGTTCGATTCCCGTTCAAGGGGGATATTTTCCCCCGGAGTTAACATCAGTGCAGACTCCACTCTCCCCGAAAGTCCTTCGTATGAGACTATAAACAGAGGCCCTGTGTGCGAACGCACGCGGAACATCTTGCGCACACGTTAAATCCTGTTCCGCTTTTCGTAAGAGTAGGCCATTGTGTGCCGGTGGAAACAGGTGACAGAATTTACAAAACCGCATACACACGGGGACTGGGTGTAAAAAAGCACATGAGTGCTTATTCCATTATCCTCGATATAAAAGAATAAAATAAAATAAAAGAAAATAATTAAAAACACAGAAAATAAAAATGAATGGACTTGAAAATATGTTTTTTGTTTAAGTGATTTTAGGGGGAGACTATATATGCAGACAGTATGAGTATATTGTGGGTGAGTTATGATATAATTATTTCTTTGGCAAAATTATGAACAAGGCCAGCGAAAACTCACATAAAAGACTAGGTTTCTTTCTTTCTTTTTTAACTTTAGAAAGCAACTTTCTTGTACATTGTGTTCGCCGAGTACTATTGTAAAAACCACACACACACACACACCACACAACACAACACCGCCCCTCCCCCCCCTCCCCCCCCCCCCCCCCCCCACACACACATGGATGTAAAATAGTACATGACTGCTTATTCCATTATCCTTGAAATAAAAGAATAAAATAAGTTAATTAAATTAATATTCAAAAAATTAACACACACATCTCTCTCTCTTTCTGTCTGTCTGTCTGTCTCCTCTCCTCTCTCTGTCTTTTCTGTCTGTTGTCTGTCTCTCTCTCTCTCTCTCTCTCTCTCTTCTCTCTATCTCTCTATCTCTATTCTTTATATTTGTGTATGGGGTGCGAGCGAGTGGTTTTGTGGTTTGTGTGTGTTTTGCGCGCTTTGTACCATAAAAGAAAGACACAAATCATTTCATGCATGTACATACGGAATCGAAATTGTGAGTTTTTAGTTCTAATCAAAATTAGCCTCTAAAGCGATGAAGTTTTTGATCAAACACCCCCCTCACACACACACACAAAACCACCACCACCGCCACCCCCCCCCCCCCCCCACACAAAACACACACACTTTTGATGTATGAGAGAAAACCAACCACAAAAACGCTTCACTTATTCAGTGTACCATCTGAAGCTAAAACTTTGGACAACACACACACACACAACAAACACACACACACAACACACACAAACACACACCCCACACACAAACACAACACACACAAACCACACACACTCACCCCCACCCCCACCTACACACACACCACACACCACACCAACACACTCACACACACAACACCAACACACACACACTCACACACACACACACTCACATACACCAACACACACACACCACACACACACCAACACCACCTACTCACACAACACAAACACACACACACATCACCCCCACCACACCCCACACACACACCAACACCACACACACTCAACACACACCCCACACCGCCCACTCACACCACCAACATCACCCCATCAACACAACACACACCAACACCCCCACTCACACAAAACACAACACCCCACACCCTTTTGATACGGGCTTGGTGAACAAAAATCAATACGGGTAACGTTTCACTTTTCAATATACCATCTGAACCCTAACCTTTGCACACCCACACACACACACCCCACCACCACACACACACACACAACACCCCACCACCACCACCACCACCACAAAACACTACCCCCACCCCCACCCCAAAAACAACAAAAAACAAACTGCCAAACACACACACACACACACACAACACAATACACACGCCATAAAAAACAAATCCATAGCATTTAACAACAAAAACATAAACACGTTAAAACTTACCACCCAAACACTCAAACCCACGAAGAAGAAACCAAAAAAAAAACGAAACTCAAAAACCACACCACCCCTACCCCCACCCCAAAAAACCCCCCCACCATAACAACAACAAAAACAACAACAAACCATCAACCACACGAAAAAAATTACCCCCCGAAACTCAAACCGACGAAGAAGAAAGCAAAAAAAAAGACGAAACCCCCAAACCACCACCGCCACCACCACAAAACACCACCCACCACCATAACAACAACAACAACAACAACAAACACATCAACCACACCCCAAAAAACTTACCACACAAACACCACTCAAACCGACGAAGAAAATAACACAATCAAAGAACAAACAAGACAAGCCGAAGTCAACAAAACCCAGCCGCCCGGCAGTGGTCGGAAAGAAAGTCGGAATGATAGCAATCAATATCAAGCAAGGGAAGCGTGGACACTTCGCAGCACGCAAGACTACTTTCTACGATCGATTTCCACACCAATTCATCGATCTGGTCTCTCTCGGTGGTTGTTTTTTTGGTTTCTTCTGTGACTGAGAATGGTGAAGACGAAAGAAAATGAGAGAGTGAGAGAGAGAGAGGGAGGGAGGGAGAGAGGGAGGGAGAGAGAGA
>CM054138.1:14711662-14746662 GCA_028751875.1 Rapana venosa | reverse complement strand
TTAGGATCTGATCCTTCATCTGCTTCTATAGCTCCCAGATACTCTAAGACTGGTAGACCTTCAGAAGGCAATCAAAAGAGTCTGGCATGCAGCTTTGTGGACAGCCATGAGGCTGTATAACGTCAACGCCAACCTGATGAGAACAATACAATACCCCTATAACAGGGCAACCAGCGCAGTCTACTATGACATCAACATAGGAAATTGGTTCCAAACCACAATTGGAGTACGCCAAGGATGTCTGCTCTCTCCCACCCTCTTCAATATGTCCTTAGACAAAATACTGGATGACTGAATTGATTGAAAACCATGAGGGAAAAGTCTTACTGGTGTTGCAAGTATTTCTCAGAGTATCCTAATGTTGAAATTTGTTCTGTTGTGCTCTTTCATGCTCTGAAACCTGCCTGTTTTTCTTTGATGATCTCCTCAGCTTGAGGCTTCAGTCTGTTCAGGAGGATTATGAGCAGCACTTTGCTTATATGGTTAATCAGGCTGATGCTACGGTGATTTTAGCATAACTGTAAAGTACCTTTCTTCGGGAGAGTGATAATCAGTACTGTGTCCAAGGTGTTGTCCACTCGCCTGTCTGCCAGACCTTTTTGCAGATGGAGAGTAACACATCTGTCATGGCCTCTCCTCCTGCCTGGACCAGTTCTGATGGAATGTTGTCCACTCCTGCTGACTTCCCTTTCTTTAGTGGTTTTACTGTACTTACTGCACTTACTACACACACACATATCTTGTGTACATGTTACAACCTGTTCCGCTTTTCGGAAGAGTAGGCCATTGTGTGCCGGTGGGAACATATGACAACATTTACAAAGCTGCATACACACGGGGACTGGAAGAAAAGCACACGAGTGCTTATTCCCTTATCCTCGAAATAAAAAAGAAAAGAAAAAAAAAAGAAAGAAAAGAATACACCTCAAAACAAACCAAACTCTTCATATCAGAGACTGGAGAAAGTCGTTTTATTTTTTGTTTTTAAAAAAGTAGCGAAAACACACTTTTGAACTAAATGGAACAAACCAGCCCCAAATCATCACAAAAAGAGAAGTGCCATTAACCCAGTAGGCCCCTGTGTGTGTCTTGAATGCTAGGGGTTTAGGAGGGACACAATACAACCTACAACCAGTAAGTACCATAGGTCTACACACACTAGAATTCCCTTTCTTGTGGGGGACCATTGTGAAGGGGTGAACAGTTCACCCTCCCCCTGACTGATTACAGGTATAAATGAACTGAATGGCCCTTACCTGTTTGTCACACAGGCAAGCCCACTCTACTTATGAATACCTAGATTCAACCAGTCCACCATCGGCCGTTGCTCTTTCTCTGTTTCTGGTCCATCGATATGGAATGACCTCTCTCTCTCTCTCTCTCTCTCTCTCTCTCTCTCTCTCTCTCTCTCTCTCTCTCTCTCTCTCTCTCTCTCTCTCTCTCTCCGTCAAAAGCCTTCTTATGACACTTTTAAATCCAGTCTCAAGACATATTTATTTCAAACCTAAGATTCTCCTCTCCTGCTTCATCTCATAGCTTTTCCCTGCCTTCAACAGCCAAGATTCTATTTGCCCTGCCAGGGTGCGTGACCTGTGTGTGTGTGTGTGTGTGTGTGTGTGCGTGCGTGCACACATTTGGACTTGATGGAACTATTAATGTTACTGGTTGTATGACTGTGTAAGAATGAGTTGAGTGCAAGCGCTTTGATTTGTCTCTGCAAGATATAGCGCTATATGAATTCCATTTATTATTATCATTATAATGACTCTACCTGTACTGACTGCCCTGCACTGGAGTATTGGAAGCTAACGGGTCACACTTAATCGTGCAGACACGCGCTGGCCATCAAGGGGCATTTGATACGCATTAACGTGATTTTTTAATGGGTGTGCACGCGCATTCACACATACACACACGTCTTAGTGCGGGTGTGCGACCGTGCATACACATACACACACACACACGAGCATGCACGCACGCACACACACACACACACACACACAGACACACAGACACACATACACACACACAAGGCCCTCCAGGGGTCCAAAGTGTTTATCCCTCATTGGTAGGTCAGTAGGCCAGATATCGGCCCTCAGCGAAACAATACCACAACGAAACAAAAGCACATAAGTTCTTATTCCATTATCCTCGATAATTATAACAGAATAAAATAAATTAATCAAAACTACAATACAATGCAATACGATACAAATATGCTATGATACAGCGCAACACAATGATATATATATGGTACAATGCAAGACAGTACAATACAGTGCGGTACAGTGCTATGTAATACAAAACTGTACAAAGCTATGCAATAGGAAACTGTACAATACAATGCAATTCAATACAATGCAAAGTAATACAGCGAGAGACAGAACACATTATAATAAATTATGGTACTTTGCAATGCAACACAATACAATACAGTACAATTCAATGCGGTACTGTTCAATGCAATACAATACAAAAACAAACACAGAACAATACAATACGATACAAAAACAATGCAGTACAATACAATACGATACAAAACAATGCAGTACAATACAATATGATACAAAAACAATGCAGTACAATACAAAACGAAACAATACAATCAGTACCCTTCTTTTTCAGCTATTGTGTATACATTGTTGTCTTCAGTTTAACTCCTTTAATAGAATTTTTAAAAAAGATTTTTGCTGTTTAAGAAAGTGGAGCTTTTTAACAACATTGCCACATTAGTGATCAAAGCAATAATAAAATGATTTATATACACAAAAGATACTGCATTCAAAACACCAGTGGCGAGAAGTTATTGTTAGACAGCTAACAGTGCAGGGGAGAAAACTCGCCATCTTGAAAGCGACAAGAGCGTTAGGATTTTCTCCCTTCTAACCATTCCTCACCTAAAATTTGACGCCTCATACGTTGTGGGTGTAAAACACCCATGGTTTTAGGGAAGGAATAACACGCTACCGTAATACAGATCAACACACACACACTTGACAAAACTGCATACATACCGGGCTCTATCTATCTATCTATCTGTCCCGTAGTCTGACGACCGTGGGGGCACCCTCAAAGACTCAGCAACCAGTTCCCTCCATTCTTCTCTCTGTTCTGCCTTTCTCAGGGTTTTGTTGAGTTCTAGGCCTGTCCATTCACTGATGTTATCCTCCCAGCTCTTCCTTGGTCTGCCTCTTCTTCTTCCTCCTTGAACAGTGCCTTGCAAAACTGTCTTTGTAATTCCTTGGGATCTTGTGACATGCCCCATACCACTTAAGTTTACGCTTTTTCACGATCGTTAGAAGGTTCTCATAGGGTCCAATGGTTTGCTGGATTCTGTTATGCACGCTTTCGTTGCTTATGTGGTCTTTGTAGGAGATGCCAAGGAGTCTCCGAAAGCATCTCATCTCCACTGCCTGTACTCTCCTCTCCAAATCTGCAGTCAGGGTCCATGATTCACAGGCATACAGAAATATGGATATGACAAGGGAGCGCATTAGTCTGATCTTGGAGATAAGTGAGATATTCTTATCTCTCCAGATGGTGTTTAGTTTTGACAAAGCTGTTATTGTCTGTGCAGTCCTGCATACTACTTCTGGCTTGGATCCCTGGTCGGATACAATGGCTCCCAGGTACTTGAAGCTTTGAACTGTTTCTAGCTTCTGGTCATTAACCCTGATATCAGTGCTAATGCCGTTGGTGTTATTAGTCATCAGTTTGGTCTTCTCTGCACTGATTTCCATGCCGTATGTTTTGGAGGCCTTATCCAAGTGTTCTGTTAGGCTGGCAAGCTCTTTTTCTGATCCTGCTATTCCATCAATGTCATCTGCGAAGCGGAGGTTTGTGATCGTTCTGCCACCAATGCTGACTGATCCTTCATGATGTTCCAGTGCATCAGCCATGATTCTCTCAAGGAAGATGTTGAAAAGGGTGGGTGAGAGTAGACAGCCCTGCCTTACTCCAACTGTTGTTCGAAACCATTCTCCAATGTTGTTGTTGTAGTACACTGCACTGGTGGCCTCGCTGTACAGCTGTTTGATGACTCTGATCAGGTTTGCATTGATGCTGTACAAGTTCATGGTTGCCCACAAAGCTGCATGCCACACCCTGTCAAATGCCTTCTTAAAATCGATAAATACGTGGTATAGGTCTTGTTGATGTTGAAGGTACCGCTCACATAGTATTCTGAGGTTGAATATCTGTTCTGTTGTGCTGCGCCCTGCTCTGAAACCTGCTTGTTCCTCAGCAATGATGGTCTCTGCTTGTGGCTTCAGTCTATTCAATATTATCTGCAGCATGACCTTGCTTGGGTGACATATGAGGCTGATTGTGCGGTAATTATGGCATTGTTGTAGATTTCCTTTTTTGGGGAGGGTGATGATGAGCGACTGCGTCCATGGTGTTGGCCATTTTCCTGTCTGCCAGATCTTGTTGCAGATTCTTAGTAGGGCGCTGATCATGGCTTCCCCTCCAGCTTGGACCAACTCAGCTGGAATGTTGTCAGCCCCTGCTGACTTCCCCTTTTTCAGCGATCTGACTGCTGTTTCCACTTCTTCTCGGAGGATAGGGTGACTGTCTGTGTCTTTGCTTTCGGGTACATTAAGGACTTCTGGATCTCCTGCGGTTCTATAGTTATACAGGTCGGAGCAGTATTCGTCCATCTGTTCAGAATATCCTGGTCGTCAGTGAGACACTTCCCATTTTTGTCTTGGATTGTTAAACCTTTTCTCTGTTTCGTGCTAGTCAGGTCTTTCACCAGCTGATATGCTTTCTTGCTATTGCTTTTCTTGATGTTCTCTTCAATGTCTTGGCACTGTTCACCGATCCATTTCTCTTTTGCCTCCGTCATGGACTTCCTGATTCTTTTGTTGACTGCCCTATATTGTTCTGCTCTTTCTTTTGTTTCATTTTTCTTTTTCTTCAACTCTCTACGCTTGTCGCATAGTTGTAGGATGTTAGGTGTGACCGGGCACTGGATGTAAAAAAACCAACCTCACACGAGTACTTATTCCTTTATCCTCGAAATAACACAATAACATAAAATAAATAAAATAAAATAGATAAAACACACACACTTAATCACACACACTTAATCACACATACTTGCACATTCCAACGTTTACACTCATGCACAGGCGTAAGCACACACATCCAAACAAACACTTGCACAAACAAACGAACACTTGCACACTTGCACACTTGCACACACACACACACACACACACACACGAATAACCCTTCCCCCCACCCCCACCCACACCACAATTCAAAGCAAGCTCACTAGTGTCTATGACAATGGATTGAAAAGAAGTATGTGTGATACCTTTCTTTTGAAAGACGATACACCACTTTTTTTAACTGAAAAGGGGATTTTATTCCATATTTTTTTAAATACCAGAATACACAAGTGATGGCATAAAAAATAAATTCTTAGTCAAGGAGTAGCATCCATACTTTTATTTTGATGTGTTTTCACTGGACATCTCTGACAAATATAAAGTGGAACTAGATTATTCATAATTGTATACATAGGTAGACCTTTACTGGAGTGACATTTCTGACTAAATGAAAGATTGTCCAACTCTCTATAGTCACAAATTTCCAGGGAAGTAGTTCTTAGAAGAATTAACGTTAGAGAACGCTTCTACACTCTTTTAATTTGCTTTAAACCATTTTACTCGCTAAACCCCAGTACGTAAAGGCATAGTCGATGTCTGGTTTTATATAAGCAGAGAAGAATAGTTTGCGAGTATGCTGATCAAGAACATGTTTTATTCTGTTAAGTTGAAATAGCTTGTTTGATAATTTCTTGGAAACATGAGATATCTGATTTGACTGAGCAAGTTATTATCAATATGTAGATCAAGTAATTTAAATGAATTTACTTCTTCCAACATGCTATCATTAATTTTTATTATTCCATTTAGTTCTGTTTTGAAGTTTTGGCGCTTTTGTCTCATTGAAACTACCATGAGGTTTTAATTCGGAGGATTGAGAGCCATGTGATTATGATCTGTCCATGTTGTCAGATTGTCCAAGTCATTTTGTAATTCTGTACTCACACAGATTGCATCTGTACCTACAGTATGTATGGTAGTGTCGACCTAAAAAAGTTTGCAGGTGGAAGATAGATGGAGGGGAAGATCATTATGTATATTGAGAAGAGGACTGGCCCTAACACAGACCCTTGAGGAACACCATATTTTATGGGCAAGCAAGACGATGTTATCGAGTGTTGTTGAACAACTTGTCTTCTGTTGTTAAGAAATGAGTTCATTAGTTTAAGTGCATCTGAACATATACCATACATTGCCAGTTTCCTTATGAGTAGGTTGTGTTTGATACAGTCAAAGGCCTTAACAAAGTCAACAAAAACTGCTCCAGCTAATAGATTACTGTTAATGAATTATTACGATGCCGCTGCTCCATCAGACTACTAAGTGCTGTATGGCATGAATGGTTTTCTCTAAATCTACTTTGGTTAAGTTGAAATCATCTATATTTTGTAAAGTGTGTCAAAAAATATTGTTTTCGATGCCTTTCTAGAGGTTTAAATAATGTACATAGATTTGAGATAGGTCGATAATTAGAAGGGTCATTAGGATCACCGAATTTGAATATGGGTAGTACTTTGGCATCTTTAAAAAGTTGAAGATAACAACATTTTTCAATACAGAGTTTATAGATGTAAGCAAGATTCTTCAATATCACAGGTGCAGAAATTTTCAATACTTTGTTATCTAAATTATCTAGCCCACGAGAGCTTGTTTCCTTTCATAAACACAATTCCTTATAAACACTCCATGCACACCAATAAGTCTAAAGATGAGTTTTGATTTAATAGGCTTGGAGCTACACAATTTATCTAAAAGGAGTACATTGTTTTGTTCAGAGTGGTTAACATTCACAAGTTTTCAGCTACAGTGGGTGTGGGGAGAGAGAGAGAGAGAGAGAGAGAGAGAGAGAGAGAGAGAGAGAGAGAGAAAAGAGAGAGAGAGAGAGAGAGAGAGAGAGAGAGAGAGAAACTCGTACAAGAAACTGATCTGTGTATACAAGAGTTGCTTCTCTTTGACCACAGATCTGCGCAAACAGGAGCGGGGAGAACACACACACACACACACACACACACACGCACACTTCGGATAAGAATATAAAACCTAGGCCGCGCGTGCAAACGCACGCAGAACATCTTGCGCACACGTTAAAACCTGTTCCATTTTTCGGAAGAGTAGGCCACTGTTTGCCAGTGGGATTGGATGACAACATTTATAAAACTGCATACATATGGGGACTGGATGTAAAGAAAAAGTACATGAGTGCTTATTCCATTATCCTCGAAATAAAAGAATGAATACATAAACACGCGCACGCACGCACGCAACCGCGCGCGCACGCGCACGCACGCACACACACACACACACACACACACTCACACACACACTCTCTCTCTCTTTCACACACACACACACCACTCTCTCTCTCTCTCTCTCTCTCTCTCTCTCTCTCTCTCCCTCTCTCTCTCTCTCTCTCTGACACACACACACACACATACATTCACACACACACACACACACCACACACACAACACACACCACACACACACACTGCCCTTTTGCTTCAGAAAATCCAGAGTCTTGATTGTAAAGCATTTCGACTTGCTTTAGGTGTACCAGCTCACGCCTCATCTATAGGCACATATAAGGAAGTAGGAGTTCTACCTTTAAATGAATATCAACAGCTTGCTTTGGCAAAATATGTTCTAAGAAGTGCTACAAATGACAGCAACGTTGAAAATGAAGTCCAGATAAAGTCTGACATTCACTTTCCGAAAAGAGAAAGAACTATCAGCTCGCTTACTACAATTAATACTTACACTTCTCCGCTTTTTAAACATTCAGAACTTAGTCCAAATGAATTAGCAAACTCAGTACAGTCAGCTCCCTACCCACCTTGGGAACCTTTAAAGCTCATTTTGACATTAATCATTCTTCTGTAAGAAAAGCTGAAAATGTTAACATTCTTACATCGCTAGTAAAAGAACATATTCAAACTACTTATCCTGATCATCTCAAAATCTATACTGATGGGTCTGTTCTAAATATTAATGAGGTTGGTGCCGCTTTCCTTATTCCATCATTAACTCATTGGAGTCGCAGTGAAATGGATCCCGCCATTTTGTGGTGATGCGTGATTTTGGCTATATTTGAAAAATTCAGCAGACTTACCCAACATAATAATGACATACACATTATACATCATTGAAAAGTTTATAATGTCTTCTTTTGAGATTGTTTCACAGTTTTTTAATAGATAACTGTATTTATTTTTTTTACAAATTTTCAAAATATGTCACTGAATGCTGAAAAATGAAAAGTTGTGAAAATTAGGGCCGGTATCTGAAATGGCTTGAACTATTCATCAACTAGTCCCCTTGAAGCAATGTGATGATTTTTCAACAAAGTAAAGTTCCCTGAAGCTGGCTGAATCCATGTGATGTCACTTTTTGTACAACAGATTACTTTTTTTTAAAGAATCATAACACTGGAGTGCCTGAAATTCCAAACATATCACTTGTTGACATGTCAAACAAAATTGGCCAACAGACAAAAACTAGGCAAGCTTATGGTCAAGGAAAGCAACTGTGTTTAGAAAAATGATTGCCATACAGGCCAGAGTACTTTCCCTTGAGTTAACCATCACTTAAAAATTCGTAAGTCTGCCGATTCTTAAGCTTCGGCACGTCACAGTAAAGGAGAGGAGTGCCGAAGTTTAAGCTTCGGCATAACCTCATTGAGCTAAAAGTAGAACGAGCTGTCAACCTGGGCAAAAATAAATCTATATTTACAGCTGAGCTAACTGATATAGTGTTGGCACTTTACTATGCACTTGACTTCCCTAAAGACATATTCAACATACTTTTGTGTGTTGATTCTAAATCGGGTTTTCATGCTTTAAAAAAATTCTACTTTTAAAGTAGGAAAAGACCTAATCATTTAAATCAGGCATCTGATTCACTTTTTGATTTTAAGAGGTAGTGCTGTTACTTTCTGTTGGGTTCCCTCACACACTGGTATCTTTTTTAATGAAAAAGTTGACACTCTTGCAAAATATGGAGGAGAAATACAAATAGTTCTTGTGAAATGAACGTTCCCTTATCTCTGCATGAGGGATACAGCTTGATACAAAACGCTTGCTGGAATCACTTCAGAAAGAAAATATATGATTCTGGCTATTGTCTTTATAATGGCTGTACAAGCAATGTGATAGATTAATGCTTTCATTTCTAACAAAGTCTGTGGTTGGTATAATCGTAGAAATATGTTATCACTTATGTACAGATTTAAACTAAATGCTTTCAGGACAAAATACGTGAAAGATATAAGCTGTATTTGTGGGGAGAAGATTACCAATAGTCATATTATTTTTTATTGTGGACATTTAAAAGCATTTTTACCTGCTGTACCAAGTTTGTCACTGGATCAAATTTTGTCTGAACAACCCTTACTGTTGGACATTGTGTTAGGATTGATAAGAAGTCAGATAATTCAGTTTTTGTAGTATGTTAAAGTTACTTTTTATTAAATACTGTTATCTGCCACTTTTCTGTTATTGTTTGCATTCTCTTGTTTATATTACTTTTTCCCGTCTAAAATCACTAAATATGAATAGACGTTAAACTGAAGATCACTCACACTGCCCTTCGATATGTTCCAGGAATATTATGTATTATGTGGAAATGTGCGAGAGATAGCAATCCTGTCGAACTCCAACTGAAGCAGCCGCAGCAACAGCAACATAATAATGTGTAGCTTTTCAATATCATTGTGAGAATGTCCCGACGGTACTGATGGCTGCTTTGGCGCTTGCGTAATTGCTTAGTTTTATTTTTTTCGTTCATTTATTCATGTCAGCTGAACTCTTTTATTTCAAAGATCAATGGAGTAAGCACTCGTGTGTTGTATTTTTCCCCAACCAGTCTCCTTTGTGCAAGTGATTTTGTAAAATTGTAATCCGTTCCCACCAGCACACAATGGCCTTACTCTTCCAAAAGACAGAACAGGCTTTAGCGTGCGTGTAAGATGCTCTGCTTGCGTTCGCACACGGTATCTCGGTTTAAAGTCTCACATGGAGGACTTTCAGGGGGTAGAGTATGCACCAATGTTAACTTGGGGGTGAGGGACGGGGACGGGGAGGGGCATTTCCTCTTGAACAGAAGTCTCGGTGCTGGCTCGAACCTGGAATCAAACCCGGGCTGCCAGATAGCAAGTGTAGAGCGTATTGCTCTAACCACCTGGGGTAGTGACGTTGAGAAACTGGTGATCCGTGATGCACGTGGCACATGATTTCTGTTCACCCACAGAGGGCGCTGACTTACTGGGCCTGCGCACTTCACTATTCAGGTGACGCAGACGGATTCAAACTTCACTGCCATAACTGGACAAGACGTGTTGTCTCCGCTCTCTCCCTGCTGTTTGAAGGTGAGACCTCAGGTAAGAGTTTTGTTTTATGACTCCATTAATTTATTGTTCATAGTTATTGTTACATATCTGAAGTTACAAGGCATAGAAAAGTTAAAGGATTGTGAACAGCTTTTTCTGTACCCAGTTCCAAAATGAAGTTGTCCAGATAGTCATGGCGGGGCAAAAGTTGTAGTGTGCTCCCCCACTCAAGTTACCAAGATTTCTAATTGTAACTTCGTCAAATAGCTTTGCGACATTGCACCGAATTCTTGGCAGGTTCCATGTCATAACAAAGAAGCTATTCTACTCCCCGTCCTCTTTTCCTCCCGGACTTTTAAAGAAAATATTTTACAAAAACTCCCCTTCCCAGCCCTGGGCATTTAAGCCATACAGGGAAAAAATGCCGATACAGTAGCCTACTGTTTGCTTTGCATATATTTCGGTAGTGCAAAGTTGCATTGCTTTTTCCTGTTCAATGACCAACAAGCTTGACACGTTATCTCCCCTCCTTTCCAATTTATTTTGTGTCCAGAATGTAGATTGGCTCAGCGGAAGGTAATGGACGGGTTGAACTGGAAATCTTTCCTTATTATTGCTAATCTTTAAGAAAATGTAAATTGATGAGCGTAGAGCAGACGTGGAGGGTATGTTCCTATCTGCATCTCTTCAGTTCCTCACCCCCACCCCCATCCAGCTAAAGCCTCGGTGTGTGTTGAACCAGCTAGCATTGACGTGGTTAATTCCACAAGTATTACCAAGGGTGAAACGACTTAAAAACGCCAAACCTAAATCGGAAAAAAGATGTGAAATAAGTGACGTATTCCACATCAAATTCCCACATTCAGATGGCTGCATGCATGCAACTGCCGTGCTCATTGATTTGCAAATATCCTGGAGTAAAAATAACTCCATGCCATTGCTCATTGCTGATTAGTAAAATATAGGTTAAGCTTGTGCAAATTAATCCTGACACCCTAACTGGCTCCCCAACATTTATCTATGTTCGTTGAATTTCATTTTCATTAATGAATATTTTAAGTGGTGTAATGAATCTTTTTTGTTTGTTTGTCGATCACATCTGCACTCTCTCTCTCTCTCTCTCTCTCTCTCTCTCTCTCTCTCTCTCTCTCTCTCTCTCTCTCTCCTCTCCTCCCCCTCCTCTCTCTCTCTCTCTCTCTCTCTCTCTCTCTCTCTCTCTCTCTCTCTCTCTCTCTCTCTTTCCCCCCTTCCCCGTTGCCATGGAAAGAGGTAATTGGATAATAAGACTGATATTGTAATCTGTCAACGGGTTTCAGCATGCATGCACACACACACGTATACTCACTACCTCTCTTGCTCAGGTATACGTACTGCGCGCGCGCGCGCACACACACACACACACACACACACACACACACACACACACACACACACATTCACAGAAAAGTGTGTGGTGGCAGTCATAGAGCTTAGCGTGTGCAGGCTGTAAGTGCAGTACTGCATGAGCCACACCTTTGAATTTAAAAAAAAAAAATTTAAGTATGTTTTTACACTGAGAAGTCTATATGAAGCCAGGAGTTAACATCACTGACTCAATTTCCTCAAAGTCTGGTTGAGGCTAGAAGCCGAGGTCACTTGTAGGAACACATGCAAGACATCTTGCACACGCGCTAAAAACCTGTTCCCCCTTTACGGAAGAGCAAAGCATTGTGCGCAGATAGGAGCGAACAATTTAAAAAACACCACCATGCACATTGATGTCCTGTTCTGACATCCCCAAAGTTGGAATGCGACTGCCTTAATGGTCAGCAAACAGCTGCATACACGTCATACAGTTTAATGTATCACACTCTGTATGGAGTGCAATCCCTTATAAGAATGTTATAGTCCAGATGGTCGTGAAAAGTGCTTGTATATGGTGAAGGAATAGAACTTGCGATCATTTCTTCACGAAAAGTATTAAATACCGTTTTTATTTACGTTGACGTAGTGTTTATGACAGTTTTGTTCGCGGGTTTGTCACCAGATGTACACTGGCCAGCAGCCGTGAACCTTGTGATCAGAGAACAGAGATGAAGTACGTCAGCACAGGGGCACAGTGCCCGTGGACTGCCCAATGTGATAGCATGATAGGATTCTGCAGGGAATGAGGAGTAGAGGAAACCTTCAACAAAGCTCTGTCTATAGTCAGTCTTGTGGTCAACCTCTCACTGGTAGTTCTGGGATATTAGCATAGGCTCATAAGTCTCGGTCTTTGGAGTGCGGATATTCTACAGTTCCAGTGCTCAAGTTTTTAAAGAAGACTTTCCAGAGGCTTCAGGGTTAGCCAAATAGCTGACGACGTGTTTGACACCTTAGAGAGCGTAGTCGTCATTTTTCAAATAGGATTGTAAACATTTCATTATGGCAGAAACGGGAGAAATTCATGGTACGATTCACCACATGATTTTTCAAATAGGATTGTAAACATTTCATTATGGCAGAAACGGGAGAAATTCATGGTAGATTCACATCATTTTTCAAATAGGATTGTAAATATTTAATTATGGCAGAAACGGGAGAAATTCATGGTACGATTCACCACATGATTTTTCAAATAGGATTGCAAACATTTCATTATGGCAGAAACGGGAGAAATTCATGATACGATTCACCACATGACTTTTCAAATAGGATTGTAAACATTTCATTATGGCAGAAACGGGAGAAATTCATGGTACGATTCACTACATGATTTTTCAAATAGGATTGTAAAATTTCATTATGGCAGAAATGGGAGAAATTCATGGTAGATTCAGAATATTTTTCAAATAGGATTGTAAACATTTCATACATTGTTCCATAAATTATTATTATTATTATTATTATTATTATTATTATGGCAGAAACGGGAGAAATTCATGTTACAATTTACCACAACTGAAAAAATACAATGGGGAAAGAAGCAAAGAGCAGCAGTTAGCTGTAGAATTACAAAGCTGAACGTTACACTTGACTACATGGCGTAGAAGTGGGAAAAAAAACCCTGAAGACAGGCATTTGCTGTCTTGACCAGGTTTTTTTTAGGCCATGTCTTCAGAAAGTAGCTGAGAACACAACCTGTATAGTACTTGGAGAAATAGTTCATATCATTCCTTACGTTTTCTTCTGTTTTTATTTTTAAAAAATTCCTTCAGCTTTAGGGAATACTTCACGGCGTCAGACGACCTGTCAGTTGCCTTTAGATGTTCACTGGACACCAGATCTCTGATTGCCTTAACATCCCTTGATAGAAAAAAACTAAAAATGAAATAAACTCAAAAAAAGCTAATAAAGGAAAAAAAAACTGAATAGACAAAAACTGACGTAAAGTAACATTTGTAAAGCGTGTAATGCTCAAAAGAAGATGTAAAAAGGGACTTAACTAAGAAATAAAATAAACTCGGGATTTAAAATGAAATAAATAAAAACCATAAAAAGTTAACTAGATATTTTTTCAATTAAAAACAAAATAGCCTTCCCTAGAGTAAATAATTCCCCCTCGTTTTAAACTAAACCAAACCGGGAATAAAACTAAAACAAAAAACAAAGCTGGGAATAACTAAACCAAATAAAATCGAGGTACACCAAACCGGAAATAAATCTAAACCAAACGGGAATAAAACTAAACCAAACCGGGAATAAATCTAAACCAAACGGGAATAAAACTAAACCAAACCGGGAATAAAACTAAACCAAACCGGGAATAAAACTATACCAAATAAAACTAAACTAAACCAAACCAAACTGAATAAAACTAAACCAAACCGGGAATAAAACTAAAACTAAACCAAATCGGGAATAAAAACTAAACCAAATAAAATCGAAGTACAACAAACCGGGAATAAAACTAAACCAAACCGGGAATAAAACTAAACCAAACCGGGAAACCGGGAATAAAACTAAACCAAACCGGGAATAAAACTAAACCAAATAAAGCTAAACTAAACCAAACCAAACTGAATAAATTAAACCTAAACATAAACCGATATAAAACAAAACGGACAAAGGTTATTTCACGCAGAAATAAAAAAAACCCAAATAAAACAAAATGGGAAAACTAAAACGACCAAAAACCTATAAGAAAATAAAGGCAAACCAAAAAAGATACCCCTCCCTCTCCCCTAAAAAAAAAAGCAAATCTAACCCTTCCCCCTTTAAGAATAACACTTTTAAAACGTAAATTCCCTAGACCATAAAAAATCTAAGAAATCGAAAGGCAGCAATCTTGATAATAGTGATCCTGGTGTCCCGAAACAAAATCTATGAAGGCACTGACAGTGTTAGGTAGAAATCTTCTTCGATAGTGAAGGTGACCATGACTTTCAATCTGGTCAGAAAGTTCTGTGGGTGTGGAGGTGGCTTGTCGGTTTTAATCGGGGTGCTGAAAGACTGGTCAACGTATAGAACAAGTGGGTAGGTTCTGCAGTGGGAGCGAGGGTGGCTTAGGTCTTGTACATAGGGGACGGGATATATCCTGGTGGTTACAGTGATGTTTTCGTGATCTGTTGACCCGGGTTCGATTCCCGTTCAAGAGAATTTTTCCTCTGGAGTTAACATCAGTGCAGACTCCACTCTCCCCAAAAGTCCTTCGGATGTGACTATAATAAACCGAGGCCCCGTGTGCGAACGCACGCAGAACATCTTGCGCACACGTAAAAACCCGTTCCGCTTTTCGGAAGAGTAGGCCATTGTGTGCCGGTGGGAACGGATGACAAAATTGACAAAACTACATACACACGGGGACTGGATGAAAAACAGCACATGAGTGCTTATTCCGTTTTCCTCGAAATAAAAGAGTAAATAAATAAATGCATAGCTTGCTTCTTCTTAGAGGAGAATCAGTGACTGTCACTTTCTCACTCGTTAAAGCGTTTTCCAAACAGGCTTAGTTCTTCTTTATCCCTTAGTCAGGCAGAAATCCTGTCATTAGGGTTTAAGTCGTTAAACAGAAGTCCTATCATTAGTTGTAGGTCATCATGCTGAAGTCCTGTCATTAGGGTTTAAGTCGTTAAACAGAAGTCCTATCATTAGTTGTAGGTCATCATGCAGAAGTCCTGTCATTAGGGTTTCAGTCGCCATGCAGAAGTCCTGTCATTAAAGTCGTCATGCTGAAGTCCTGTCATTAAAGTCGTCATGCTGAAGTCCTGTCATTAGGGTTAAAGTCGTCATGCAGAAGTCCTGTCATTAAAGTCGTCATGCTGAAGTCCTGTCATTAAAGTCGTCATGCTGAAGTCCTGTCATTAGGGTTAAAGTCGTCATGCAGAAGTCCTGTCATTGAAGTCGTCATGCAGAAGTCCTGTCATTAAAGTCGTCATGCAGAAGTCCTGTCATTAAAGTCGTCATGCTGAAGTCCTGTCATTAAAGTCGTCATGCAGAAGTCCTGTCATTAAAGTCGTCATGCTGAAGTCCTGTCATTAAAGTCGTCATGCAGAAGTCCTGTCATTAGGGTTAAAGTCGTCATGCTGAAGTCCTGTCATTAAAGTCGTCATGCAGAAGTCCTGTCATTAGGGTTAAAGTCGTCATGCAGAAGTCCCGTCATTAAAGTCGTCATGCTGAAGTCCTGTCATTAGGGTTAAAGTCGTCATGCTGAAGTCCTGTCATTAGGGTTAAAGTCGTCATGCTGAAGTCCTGTCATTAAAGTCGTCATGCTGAAGTCCTGTCATTAGGGTTAAAGTCGTCATGCTGAAGTCCTGTCATTAAAGTCGTCATGCTGAAGTCCTGTCATTAAAGTCGTCATGCAGAAGTCCTGTCATTAAAGTCGTCATGCAGAAGTCCTGTCATTAAAGTCATGCAGAAGTCCTGTCATTAAAGTCGTCATGCTGAAGTCCTGTCATTAAAGTCGTCATGCAGAAGTCCTGTCATTAAAGTCGTCATGCTGAAGTCCTGTCATTAAAGTCGTCATGCAGAAGTCCTGTCATTAGGGTTAAAGTCGTCATGCTGAAGTCCTGTCATTAAAGTCGTCATGCAGAAGTCCTGTCATTAGGGTTAAGTCGTCATGCAGAAGTCCCGTCATTATAAAGTCGTCATGCTGAGTCCTGTCATTAGGTTAAAGGGCGTCATGCTGAAGTCCTGTCATTAGGGTTAAGTCCATGCTATCCTGTCATTAAAGGTCGTCATGCTGAAGTCCTGTCATTAGGGTTAAAGTCGTAATGCTGAAGTCCTGTCATTAAAGTCGTCATGCTGAAGTCCTGTCATTAAAGTCGTCATGCAGAAATCCTGTCATTAGGGTTAAAGACGTCATGCTGAAGTCCTGTCATTAGGGTTAAAGTCGTCATGCAGAAGTCCTGTCATTAAAGTCGTCATGCAGAAGTCCAGTCATTAAAGTCGTCATGCTGAAGTCCTGTCATTAGGGTTAAAGACTTCATGCAGAAGTCCTGTCATTAAAGTCGTCATGAAGTCCTATCATTAAGGGTAAAGTTATGAAGTCCTGTCATTAGGGTTGAAGTCGTCAATGCTGATCACATGGCAGTTGTCCGGGAGCTGGTGCCTTCAGGTGGGAACTTCTCCTACATCAAGAGAATACCCGTTCATCAATACCCAAGAACTTCTCCTACATCAAGACTAGAGAATACCCGTACATCAATACCCAAGAACTTCATCAAGACTAGAGAATACCCATCCATCAATACCCAAGAAATCCTACATCAAAACTAGACAATAGCCGTTCATCAGTACCCAAGAACTTCTACATCAAGACTAGAGAATACCCATTCATCAGTACCCAAGAACTTCTATATCAAGACTAGACAATACCCGTTCATCAGTACCCAAGAACTTCATCAAAACTAGACAATACCCGCTCATCAGTACCCAAGAACTTCTCCTACATCAAAACTAGAGAATAACCGTTCATCAGTACCTAAGAACTAAGTCTAGAGAATACCCGTCCGTCAATAACCAAGAACTTCTACATCAGGACTAGTGAATACCTGTCCATCACTACCCAAGAACTTTTCCAAGTTTCATCAAGACGTCGCTGACAGGAACTTATTTTCCGACATCAAGACCTACAGCGAACTTCTTTTCCGACATCAAGACCTAACTTGTAAGTACGTGATATATATATATATATATATATATATATACATATATATATTTATATTTTTATATATATATAATTCATGGTGTGTGTGTTTGAATCCTTGTCCTGTGGTTTGTTTTTACTTTATAAAAAAAAACCTGTAAAATGTAACGCTCATTGTGAAGTGGGTGTTATGTTTCTTCTTACATTCATCTAGACCTACGGTAATGAAAAGGAGACATTCCATGTTTAAATTTAATGTGTTTTTGGCTGTCGTTGACTTTAATGCAGAGCTAGTGAGGAGTATCTTGAAAGAAGTCCCACTTTGCCTTTTTGAGATTTTCTGATTCTTTTCAAAGTTTCCTATGAAAAACATTAATGTGCGATGGCTTTTTCTTTAAGAAATATTTAACTGAACCAATTGCAGAGTGTAGAGTACATGGTTGTAACATTTAGAACATGAAACTGTCCTGACTTTGAGTCGGTAGTTTTGCTTACTGCTTATGTGCAGAGTCAAGTGCCAAGAACCTTGCCTCACACCCTGACCCACCTTGTTCTAGCTTAGATTACTGTCTGGTTACCAGGTGCCACAAGATTCCAGAGAACTCCCATGAAAGCTGGGCCACAGGAACCCCACCTGCCTGTAGCAAAGAGGAGGAAGGCAGGTCACACAATGATCACGGCTGTCTGGCCAAGAATGCATCCTGCAGAGGACACTTGGACACTGAGGAAGACCCAGGAGCCGAGAGAATTCGCCAGAGAACATCAAACAATGAACCAACCTTGACAAGGCGGTACTACTGCGAAGAGTCACTACTGCCAGGACAATCCTGCAGGGGACACCTGAGGGAGGACGGCACAGGAGCAGACTGAAGAAGAATTGGACAGACATGAAAGAATGGACCGACCTTGACATGGCATTGCTACTCTGAAAGATTGAAGACACTCCTGCTTTATGAAAACTCGACCAACACAGTCCAGGTATCTTCACACTGCCCAGTCACTTCAATGGACTGTTGACAGGACTCCAGATATTAACAGTGAAGTCTTTGTCGGGCAGCGCTACATCACATAGCAGGTGAGAAACTTAGATGATCAGTCAGTTTCCGTGTATTGTTTTTTTGTTTGTTTTGTTTTGTTTAATGTCTATTCACTACATGGTGATTTAGACACACCCGCATTCATACCAAAGTACCTATTATTACACACCGCATCTCTCTCTCTCTCTCTCTCTCTCTCTCTCTCTCTCTCTCTCTCTCTCTCTCTCTCTCTCTCTCTCTCTCTCCCCTACACGCACCCACATCCACACATACATAGGTATATAAATATATACATATATATATATATATATATATGAATGTACATATATATAAATATATATATATATATATATTATATATATATATATATATATGAAATTACAGTAAAGGTTTTACAGGTGAAGAATATATGACTTCAGCAACTGACACTATGAATTGCTGAGAGTCATATAAAACTTCTTGACTAGTGGCATATTTCTTATGAATATCTAAACCTCTCCTTTTATACATGTCAAGAAGAATTGGGCAATCAAACAACAAATGGTGGACTGAAAGTGGAATAGAACAACAACATGTTACATTTTTTGAATATTTAGTATTCCATGCATTTAATCTCAGTTTATGTATTGGAATTTCTAATTTCCGTGGGCAAGGAAACTGCTAATGTTTTTCTATAATCTTTGAATGTATGCATTTCATTAACTTAGAATGAATTTCATAAGACGACAATGCAAGATTAGAATCGAACACTTCAGTACTGTATTCAGAGGCACCTTGTTTTGCCAAAGAATCAACCAGCTCATTCGAATAAATTCCACAATGAGAGGGGATCCAGCAAAAAGTTATGCTGATGCCTCTGCTTGCAATAGAATGTATCAGGAATTTTATCTCAAATACAATATCATTCCTTATTTTACCATGCCATGACTTTAATGCCATTAACACTGCCTTTGAGTCAACGCAAAACAGAATTTGGCAAACATCAATAGCAGTATCAGACAAAAAATTCAAAGCCATAAGAATTGCAAATAATTCAGAAGTAAAAATAGAAAAATCATGCAGAAGTCCTGTCATTAGGGTTAAAGTCGTCATGCAGAAGTTTCCGTGTATGTCAGTGTGTGTGTGTGTGTGTGTGTGTGTGTGTGTGTGTGTGTGTGTGTGTGTGTGTGTGTGTTTGGCATTTGTTTTTATGTCTGTCGTTTCGACTGCTTGAATGTTCCAGTTGTCTGTGCATGTGTACCTTTATTTGTATGTTAGTTCTGGTTTGTCCAAGTGTGTCTTTTTGTCTGGTTTTTTGACTGTTGGTCCTTCTGTCTTTTTTTAAGGGCTTGCGTTTATTGTTGAAATTGTTATAGAAGTTGTATGTTGGAGATCACTCCATGGAGAGTGGAGACACAAGTGATGACATGCCTCCAACTTCATGAAATAGGAATCAGAGGTGACATACCTGACAAAGGCCAGGTTAGAAAATCCCTTCAGCAAAATCTTCTCCTCTCCCTTACCTCCCTGAGGAGTCACTGGGGCATTGTGCTGACTTTTTCAGACCGGGGCAAGTAGAACCTTGTGGAGCCCACCCCTCTGCAAGAGCATAGTGCATGCTAGGTATATTTGTGTAGTCATAGCTCACCAAACGCTGACATAAGTTATGGGGATCTTTTACGTGCATGTTGGACCTCTGTATGTATATATACGCGAAAAGACACTGCTCTGGCAGTTCTCCACTTAAGGTACCTGAGAGATGGTAAAAAAACCCAACCCATTTTCATTCACCAGATGCGCCTGCTGAGATACAAACTTCTAGAAAGAGATATGGTTAAAAGACGGTTATAGATAATTTTAATAAATCGTATTCTAGCCATCTTAGTCATGGCAGATTCTCTTTTATGAAATTCGTGCTACTCTTCCCAGGAGAGCGTGTCGCCACACAAGAGAAGTGCCACCCACTTTTTAAAGTTTCCTGTCTACATGCATATTAGTTAACCTATGAGAACTTTTTAAACCTTTTGTCCAGAGACAAATCTGTTGTCGCGTTGGTTCTTTTCCACATGTTAAATGCATACAGCACATGGGCTCTCGGTGTACAGTGTAATTCTAATGACAAGTACCATCAAGACTGACTCTTACGGTCTAGTGAGCTCGGAAAAAGCTAGGTTGAAACAGGAATTCACCCTCAAATCTCTAACTCTCTAGACTAGACAGGTACATTATTTCTGGATTACAAATCCAGAGATAAGTATTTTGTAATGTTGCTAATTGTCCCAGGGCAAACGTATTGTCATTTATTGTTGAGTAGATAAGTTGGAAATACTTTGTGGTCCATGATACATTTACATGTTAAAATAACATAAATTGATTTCATTTACGTTTGTTTTTTTTATACTAAATTTTTAAAAGGCTTACGAAAAAGATTTGGTGATCAGTATCTGCATATGTTTTACTTTTTAAAAATGGAGTGTTGGCTTTTCTACGCTTTGTCACCTGGTGATAAATTCATTGCGCAAATTGCTGGTGCCCTTAGCACGGCATGGTTTTATTAGACTTCAGGAAAGAATGTATTTTTTATTTGCTCTTCAGGTTGGAACTGTTGGATTTTTTAAAGGAATAGGCGGTGTTGGGTTTTAAACTTAGTTACTGGAGCTACTGATGCCAAGTGAGGTGACAGCCCTGATATGGCTTTTTGTGGTGGGTAGGGCTGTACACAGGAAGTTAAATGTTGGGATGAGCGGGTGATAAGTTAGAATAATTACAAAAATATAGAATACATATCAACACCATTGAATGTTGTTTTTGAATCTTCAGATTTCATCACCATGGAACAGTACAGATCTCATCACCGTGGAACACTTCAGATCTTGTCACCATGGAACACATCAGATCTCAACATGGAACACTTCAGATCTCAACACCCTGGAACACTTCATTTCCGTGGAACACTTCAGATCTCATCGTGGAACACTTCAGATCTCATCACCCTGGAACACTTCATCACCGTGGAACACTTCAGATCTCATCATCATGGAACACTTCAGATCTCATCGCCGTGGAACCCTGGCACATCAAGAACGCACCCAGTCGACAAAGAAGACTCTGCCAAGGGGGTTTTTGGTAATTTTTTGGGGGGACAATATCGGGGAAAAAAATTAAACCCACCCTGTCCCCCAACTCCAATCCCCCCCCCCCCTCCTCTCCCCACATACAGAAAAGGATCAGACATAAAAACTGACCACACATTTTCTTTTAAAGATTGTGCTTTTTATCGCAGTGTTTTCCCATCTGCATTTCAAACACATTTTCTAATGAAGCAGAATGGCTGCTAAGGAAAAATGAAGAGTGTGATTATGCCATTTGCGGTTATATATAAATGAGGAAATTAGTATCTCACCTATTAACATGGTTGATCAGTCATTTTGAATTTAAATTCAAGAGAATGTTTAGCTTTTTGTGTGTTGAAAGGGTTTTTGTGTTGTACAGTTAAACTTTCAGTTTAAAGTGGGTGCTGGTTTTGAGTATGCACGTTGTGAAAGGGACTAAATTGTATGTGGCTACCTATTGACTGTAGTGGACTTAAGATTCTTTAAATCTCGATTTTTTCCACATAACAAAGGAAATTTACATATACAATTTTACATAACATTGTGTGATACATTTAAGGTATCGATATAACTTTCATATCAAGATGAATACAAACTGAAATGTAGAACATGAAAATCAGAAAGTACACAGATGTATATTTGAAAAATTTTAGAGTGAATATTCAATGTTCAATAGCTTTGCAAAATCAAAAGTGTAGCCACACACTTACATCAACAGCCAGTTATCAAAAGTTTCTTCAAGGAGTGTCTTGTCATCGTCAGTTAGTGGTTTATAATATTGCCATTTAGCAATAACAGCACTGTCTGTTTGGCAATACTTTCTTTAGTTTGAAATTGTATTGTCATTTTCTTAAAAGCCTTATTCGAAACGGGTTCATTTTTTATGCGCGAGATATGTGTCGAAAATCATTGGCAAGGATTGATATTTCAAGTATTTCGTCATTTTGATCGAAAATCAAGCCTAGATACCTGTACCTTTGATAGCGCTAGATCATGTGTATTGGCACAATTTTAAGAAAACTTGGCAAATCATTCAGAAAGTTTTGCTGCGAGCATAGAATTAATGATCAACAGTTTTTCTCAGAACTACAGAATACATTTTTTCCTCAACTTTTTTTCCAGAATAGTACTTGTTGGTAGAATTCTGTGGATCCGTATTATCAGGAACCACTCTATTTTCCTTTTATGACTTGGAGACAGATTTTAAGCGGACTGAGAATGATCTGTACTGATAAAAAATTTATGCTCATGCCACAACTCAGATTTTTCAGTCTCGTCAGCTACTTAAGGGATTTGAGTGCTGTTTTTGTTTCAAGACTTCATTTTGTAGATTTATCTGTTTGAGGGAGGAGAGAAGGTGGCAAGAGTTGATCAGCAACTTAACCAAAAAATGCGTTTTTATAAGAATGTGTACAAAGAGCTATTATGTAAAAATTACGAATTAAACAAAAAATTTGAAAAAAGTGTTTAAAAGTCGGATGTAAAAACAAAGTTGAGTACACTTCTGTATCATTATGTCCCTTTATGTTCGTGGGACAGAATAGCTCGTGAATGTTTTGTAAAAGATTGCTGTATTGGAGTGGGGTATTTTTAAGAATCTGATCAAATGATCTGCTTGAGAAAATACTCAATTTCTGAGATTACTGTTATTCAGATTTTTCAAATATTAGTAATTTTAATCTTAATGATCTAATGATTGCTTGAGAAGATACTATGGTCTAGAAATAACTTAAGTTGAATTTAGGATTGAAAAGAAATTGGTTTTTTGGTTTTTTGTCATTTTTCTTTTGCCAAGGAAAATGAAAAGTATGAGAAAATACTACTGTTCCAACATGGTTTTGTATCATACAGTTGCAATTATTTGTTATGCTTTTATGAGAAAATGTCTTTTTTATTCTTTTATCTTAAACAATCCGACTGAATGGTCGATTACTTAAGTACTCTAGTTCTAAAATGCCTTTTGGGACTGGCAATAAGGGTTTTTTCATGAATCGGATCAATTTATTAATAAAATACTTTAATGACAGTCTGCCACTTATAGCTGGCAATATTTAGGTAATATTTGTTGGGTTTTTTTAAGATAAGAGAAAAAAACTTCAGTTATTGGGAAATGGGTAGGCATGGCCTATGCAAGCATAAGGCAGCAAAGTGTCAGACACCTAACAAATGGAAATTGGAACATAGGCAACTAATCACTGGTTTTGGCTGGAGTAGAAGTATGCGACCAAAGTATAATTTAAAAAATCCAATATTCTGGCCATGAGATGACCAGATTAGGTGAAAAGTTAGATTTAGGAGTCTGTTTTTCGTGAAACATCAGTGTTATATGGTTTTCAGTGGGATGGTGCGCGAGTGTGTGCGTGTGCGTGTGTGTGTGTGTGTGCGCGCGCGCGCGCGCGCGCGTGAAGGGTGTAGTTGTGGTGAGGAGACATGGGTAGGAAGGCTAGGTAAGAAAGGGAAAGGGGTGTTTAGGAGGGGCAGGGTGCATAATTTTAGAACAGTGGGGATAAAGAAAGAGCTGGCTAATGTTTTCCTTACATGCTTTATTTTAGGATTACTTATTGGATAGTTTGTTAAAAAAAATTCTTAGGCCTGAAATAACGGGATTTTTGGAAAAGAAAAACTGGAAATTCAACACCGAATCTAAGCACAGCCTTGGCTGTTGATACACCTGGTGATTTCTAATGTATGGCTCCATGCTATTACAAGGTACGTACCATTGTGTCTATAGCTACAGACCATTTGTCTATGTGCTGTTGTGTCCACATGCATTCTAACATTCAGACCGACCAGCTGACAGGCAACCCTTACCCGCTATTAACTGTTAACTCTAACACTAACACTAACCTCAACTCTAACCCTGGCCCCACATGTGGACACAAGAGGCAGGTAGATGACAATGGTTAATGCTGACACAATGGCTAAACATTTTTTTCTTTGGGGTTTAATAAAGTATTTCGAAGATAATGGAATAAGTACTCGCGTGTTTGGTTGTTTTTTACATCCCATCCTCGTGTACATAGTTTTGTCAGTTTTGTCATCCATTCCCACCAGCACAAAATGGCCAACTCTTCTGAAAGGTGGAACAGGTCATAATGTGTGCGTAAGTTCTGCCTTCAATGGCACACAGGACATCAGTTTAGTCTTAAAGGATGGCGGAGGAGGGGTGCTAGAATGTTAAGAAAAAGGATACTTGGAAGGCGGTGGGGTAAGAATGTTCTGGTATAATTATAAGGATGGGGGACAGATGTCATGACTGAGGATGGGGGTAGGGGCAGGCAGTCACTTTAACATTCGGTTCAGGGGAGGGTGGGGAACATTTTAGAAAACTATTTAAAAGCAAATCTAGAGGATGCAGGTCTTAGAATATGAGTAAATAATTATTTGAAGGGATGTGCATTTTAGAAAAGTCTAAGAACAAGTCGGGGGAGCCAAGTTTAAAATATATTACTGAATAATCATTGGGGAGAATGTACTTGAAGGTGAGGAACATTACAGAATACGGCGATATTACAGAGGAGAGGTAGAAAGTATGCTCAGTGGGAATGTGTGTGTGAAAGATGGATTTGTGTTGCATGTAGATGTATAGAATTGCATACAAGTATTGTCACCAGTGTTAAGTTACTACAGTTACTGAATAGCTGTTACAAAAAAAGCAAGAGGAATTTTTAAGTTTGGTTTAAAGGAATTCTAAAACGGCTGGCCTAGATTTACAACTGTAACCAACATTGACATTAAAAGTTTTGCCATAATTTTGGAAGAGATGGAGAAAATATTGGAAAGTCACATTTACAAACTTTTTTTTATTCAAAATTTTCTGTGTTCGTTATTTGACAACCTTGCATTAGAAAAGCATTTACCTTTTTATCATAACAATAATTATCTGGTATATGACGAAACATTTCCGCCTTTCATGTTATGTGTAGGATTGTAGGCAACTTATATTGATGCGTCCTGTCAACGTATTACCTGCTTGCCTAATGCTTTACCATAGGTCAGGGACATGTCCATTACTCAAAATGCAGGATGAAAAAATAGAAAAACGGAAAAAGATGAATCAAAGAAGAAATAAGTAGGGGGGAAAAGTGCAATCCCACCCCCCAACCCCCATATATATATATATATATATATATATATATATATATATATATATATATATATATATATGGCTTGTTTCGGCAAGACGTATTGATTTGACATCACCCAATGCTCATTGCTGCATGATTTATTGTCGGATTTCTTGCATTTATCCAATATTTGTGCTGTATTGGTTTAGTCAATTTATTTTTCTGCAAGTATGGAGCTTCATGTCAAATGTATATTTCGAAAATTTCAGTGTAGCAAATGTAAAATGCATTTTGGCAGATCACTACATTAATACAGTGTGATTCATGTTGTGGTTTGTTTTTTTTAGCCTTTTATTGTTTGCTTTGACTTTTATGCTCTCATGAAACCTGGGCTGTGTTCAACTTGAAAATGGTTTTAGCATGTGGAAGATGTTTGTGGTTGTTGGTAAACTTGTTTACAAGCTGTTGTACTAAAACTTGGCTGTGTTCATATTTGTGTGTGCTTAAAATCACTTTGTTCAAGTAGAAGAAAACTATGCATTCCAGCAAGCAATGCTTGTGGACAACTAGTCTAGTATTTAGAGTTTGCTTTTTTTCATTTTTCTTGTCGCTTACATTTTTTAAAATTGAAACATTTAGCATAGTTTTCTTGGAATTGATAACCAAAACGACGATGTTCCTTTATTCTTGCTTTATTTAAGGTACTGAGCACAAAGTGACGCAGTTTATTGCTGATGCCCTTTTTGCCTTTGTAGATGGTAGGGTTTAGGTAGTGTCAACTACTGTCACCCACTATACATAATATAGTATGGATCATTATTCCAACATAGCCTGATGCAGTAATGTGTAGACAGTTCGTGAAGCCTCTGCCTGTCTTAGGCCGATCTCTATCCCAGCTGTAAGGTACGTGCTTTAGTAGAGGGTTTTCCTTCCACCTTTGGGTTGGTTGACTTATTTTCTTCTCCTTATGAATAAACAGCAAGCGTTGAATAATTATACTGCTAAGTGTGACCCCCAGAACTCTGATAATAATCTTCCAAACATAGCGTTGCCTGTTTTTGAATGAATGGTACAATGTCTGTAAATTCATATGCCCAGTAATGTTTATTTTTGCATTTGATGTTTCGATGTTTATTTTGGAGGGTTAAAAGTTTTCATTTTTATCTGGGCAGTTGTGTAATTGGTTTAGTTGCATGTAACCACGCCAAGCAATGCCCACATTTTTACCTTCAAATGGATAGAGTATGTGTATAGCTTTGCTGCCTGTATTAGTTTGTTTATGTAACAACCTGAAGGATATGTCTTACATTGGTGTTTTTTTTAACTTATCCTCTTTGTGTGAAATTCTTAGACAATGGTTTTGCATGGTATCTGGTAGACTTGTTTACATGGTGCAGTTAATGCTTTTCAGTGTGTTTGCTGCCCCTGCCCCTATCACCTATTTTTCCACGCTCAAAATCTGAGTTGTATGCATTGTCTTAAGATGTATGTATCTGAAACTGCTTTACAAATGACTTTGCTCCCATGAAAGGGTTAATTGGAAGCTTCCTTTGCCAGTAGCATGTTTAGTGTTTTGTTTTTCTTTGCTTTTGGGTTGCAGGTATTATCAGTGGTTCTTTCCTCTGTTAGTACACTTCATTTAAAAAGCCCTTGTTTCCCCTGAACCCAGTTAAGCTTGTTCTAGAATCTTAAATGGAAATGTGCGACAGTGCAGAAAAACGTTTACAACCTGACATAAATTACCTGTCATGTGGTGCTAAAATCCAAACCTGCCCTTCGGAATGAGTGGAGGAAAATGTATAATTATCCCTTTAATTCATGACCAAAAAGATGTTTCCTGTATCCAGTATTGCTTTCATTTTTGTCTGTATTTTATAACAGCCCTGTACAAAATAGATAAATGCGTAGCTTAGTTTAAAAATGAAGTGGTGAGCACACACCGCTGGCACTTGACCAACTGACTTTCATGAAAAAATACAAGTTTTGCGCAACTCTTTAAAACGTTACGAGCTATGTTTTGCACTTATTCAAGGGGTTGTGCTTCTGGCTGTAAATATAACATGGCTGGAATTCAGCTTTTTGTCACATCCTTGTTTTAAAAGCATATTGAAATGAGCACGTAAATGTGGTCTGGGATAATTGAAATGTGAGAATTGAATAGAGTAAAGAAGTCAATTGGTTGGTCATTGTCACTGCTGGTCAGAGCATTGGGAAAAGCCTACCTCCCCCTTCAGAAAAAAAGAGGCTGGAGTGGGGTTGGGTAGCCGGCTCGCAGCTGAAATAAAACAAAATTGTAGTATAGTTTGGAATGGGTCAAGTTGCCAGAAATAAAACAGAAACGTGATCAAGATCTTTTCAGAGTTTCATTGATGACTGACTGAGTGCTTACACGTGTGCAGTATGTGGTCAAGTTCTCGTATGCGTATACCCTCTTATCTGTACCAATATAATTTTTCTCCCCCCTTCACCGTTTTTCTGTCTCTCGCTCCTTCCTTACAAATACAATGCTAGTCCATCCTCTTGTTTTAGGACAAGTTATATTATATATATATATATCATGAATATATATATACATATTATATACGTAATATATAATATACGACCTGCAAAAACTGAACAACCCGCGCGCACCTCCACATTATGCAAGGTAGGCTAGGCTAGGCAAAGCAAATCGGGCGAAATGAAAAAAGCAAGGCAGAAACGGGGATAGAAAAGAGGGAAATTCTAGCACAGAATTCCCGGAATGTGGTGATGGTATTTTTACTGACAGGTCCCCCGGCATCCCCATGGGTGAAGTCGGCTTACGATGGGCAGCTGCACGCACTCTTACTACCCAATCGATCTAAAATAAGTTATAGCAGTTAGGTCACCATGAATCGTAAAGTGAATAATAATAATAAATGGAACTTATATAGCGCTATATCTTGCAAGACAAATCAAAGCGCATGCATTCAACCTAAGCGTTTGAGAGACATTCTCATAGAAAGGGAGCAACTGAAATCAAGAAATTCACTTTCCAAATGATATTTTGCAGAAAAGTTATTTCAAAACTAGGCAAGGGGATGACAGTCACACAAACAACAAAAAAGAAAGAACGAAAGGCCTTGGATGAAAGATGATAATATAGCACAGAACTTTCCAAAAGGTGGAGATGAGTTTATACAGACGGTGCCAATAAAATCAAGAAACGCCATGCACTCACGCAGACGTTCAAAGTGACTTGCAATGGATTGAAACACGACTACAGCTGTCAACAGTTTAAGAGAAGAAGAAAAAATAGAAAAATGGCAAAGCTGTAGAGAATACTTGAAAGATATGAAAAGCAGAAAAAGCACACAAAGAAAAAACGAGTACAGGCAAAAATCTCTGTCAATGAAAAAAACCCACCAGATAAATTTTTTTCGCAGGTCCAGTAATACAATCCAGAGAAGTGACCGCGTCGATACTATACAATAATACAAAGCCAAAACTCACCATGATTCACAAAGTGAATGCAGACATTCAAAATGACTTAAAATGGATTGAAACACAAGTACAGTTGTCAAAAGTTTAAGAGAAGAAAAAAAAAAGAAGGAAATGGCAAAGCTGAAGAATACCTTAAAGATATGAAAATGGAGTTTGGCAAATTTGAAACACACACACACACACACACACACACACGCACGCACACACACACACACACACACACACACACAAACACACACACACGCCCACACACACTCATGCACACCCCCCCCCCCCAAAAAAAAAAAAAAGAATGGCTTTGCACAACTCTCCACTCTTCCTCGCCCTCCAGACATGCTGTATCTTCTGCATCGCTGCTGGAGTGACCAGACGACCCCAAGTTGCATCACCGCTGCTCTTACCACCTTATGCCAGCACTGTCTGTGACTGGGTGCCCAACAGCTGGAGTAAATGTGCCAACTCCACCACCACCTCCACCACCACTGCTAACACCGATCATCAGGCCACTCTTCGCAGTCCCTTGGCTTGTGCTACTCAAGGTCACCCCTTTTGCTTCAGTCTTCAGTTCTTCCTCTTCGATGACACGGACCTGCTTAGATTCTTGTACTGCTTTACGATTACCTGTCACATCGTTCTGAGTAAGACGCACACAGATAAGGGACGGGATAGCTCAAAGGTCGGAGCACTCGTTTTCCCCCCAGCCATTGTTAAGCAGCGTCGAGCATGGTTACCAGTTAGATGGGTGACCGTTTTGCGAGCCTTGGCTTCAGTACAGTCCCCCAGTTCACCCAGCTGTAAATGGGTACCTGACCTCTTTAGGGTCAGGGAAGGTAAAGCAGCGAGGGAGAGGAGATGGGCACCGCCCTCAATATGCTGGCCTCTAGAGAAGTTGATGTCTCTGACGCCTCGCTCCCCTACGACGTTATGGGACACCCTTTACCCTTTCTACCTCTTCGATAGCGATCCTAACTCCACGCTGTACGTTGTCGTTGAGGACGACAGCAATGGACAGAAGCCCCGTATAGGGAGTGAAGTCCTCTCACAGCTCAGATTAGGGTTGGACCACGGGGACGGACAGCTACCATCAACACTGCATAGGATTACCGGGTGGTCGTTAAGGCAGCGAGGAAGGAAGAAAGGGTGGGTGGACATCTGGCGGCCTGTCTGAACCAGGCGGAGGCCAAAGCTGCCATGGCCTGTGAGAGGAATCCTGGCTGGGCCCTCGTTCCCTCGCCAGACACCAGTGACTACCCTGAAGGGGGGAAGACCTCAGTCTCTGACAGCGAGAAATGCTTGTTTACGTTCTTTTTTTTATTCTTTTATTCTTTTATATCGAGGATAATGGAATAAGCACGTTTGCTCTGTTTCTTTGTTCCCGTTTCTTCCTGCGGGAATAGTGTTGGGAGAGTATGAGAAGGTGGGAGAGGGAAGGAAGGGAGGGAGGGAGGGAGTGGACCAGTTCTGAGCTATCTTATCTGAAAGGCGATAGCGTTTTTGAAGAAGTGAAATTCTGGCCATCTTTGGAGCTAAAACTTTTTGTTGTTATTTCCTTAGCTTTTATTGAGATCTTTATGAGAAATTCTATATTTTTGGATCATTCCTTGTTTAGATATATACAAACAAGCAAAATAATGACAACTTGTTTTGGGTGCAAAGGGTATTTCTTTGTGTTCACAGTATTTAGTGCCATCAGCTCCTGGGCTTTATCACAGTTCTTGATTAAACCATTGACGCTGGGGGCAACAGCAAAGTGAGAGGCTGTATGACCAGTGGCTTTCCCGCTCATGGAATTCCACTTTACAGCTTAGTCTTTAGTGATCGACTATGACTCTCTGACTAGGAGGCTTGACTCGCACAGTCCTTATGTGCTGCAGCCCTGGGGGCTGGTTGGCCTTTGGAGAACATCTCCAACGCTGACTGTCCTTATGCCCACGTGGCCGAGAGAGTGGGGATGTACTGTGGGCAAGGCATCTCCACTATAATCAAATTTCTGCCCAGTTTCCAAAACAGCAGCTGCCTCCTCTGCTGTTTTGGAGGTCATCGTCGGACACGACGGACAAAAATACATACATACATAGTACGTTTAAAATGAGACGTAAAACTTTTCTTCTAATGTTGATCAATGTTGTTCATCACTTTTGCCAGCAACATTTTTTTCCCATTGAATAACCATCTGTATTGTACTGTACTGTACTGTACTGTTATTGTATTGTATTGTATTGTATTGTGTTGTATTGTATACCACTTTAAGTCACGGCAATTCCTCTGCGTTGAAATCGGACCGCTCCTCCCGGGGAGATCGCGTCGCCACAAGAGCAGCGCCACCCATTATTTTTTTCCTATCTGCAACTGTATTTGTTTCCCTATCAGAGCAGCATTTTCTACAGAATTTTGCCAGGAACAACTCCCTTGTTGCCGTGGGTTCTTTTACGTGTGCTAAATAATTATATGTAACACACGAGACCTCGATTTATCGTCTCATACAAAAGACTAGCACCCAGACCACCACTCACAATCTAGTGGATGATGGGGAAAAAGTTTTCGGGCCCAAACGGGGATCAAACCACCACACACTTCGAACTCGGACTTTTCGCTTTCTTTGAAGGTGCGTATTTCAACCGTTTTTCAAATCATCATTTTACTTGGGATGTTTTCCGATTTGGTTTTATTTTCAGAGAAAAGGTAAGGGGGATATTATGGAGACGTCCTTATTCAGTCAGTAGATCTATGTTTTGGCACTCTTCATACTGTAGAACTATTTTCTGTTGCGTTTATTTTGTCTCGGTCTAATTTCCGTAATATCCATGCTTCTAACCCACATGACAATACAGATCAGATGAGTATTTTGACAATTCTAATGTTGTGATTTTTAAATATGCTTCTGTACGTCTTTTCAAAGGCTGTTTAACTGAATCGTCCTAGTAAGAGGACACAGATGAAGTCTGACGCTGGGCTGTCTGTCTGGGCTGTAGCCTTTCTTCTCGTTCTCACATGAAATTTACCAATGTCACAATCAGCGAATGTGGGCGAGTGAAATTGGGAAGAAGATTTGCGAAGAAGAAGAAGAAAAAGAATTGTGAAGAATTGCGAAGAACTGCGAAGAAGAAGAAGAATTGTGAAGAAATGCGAAGAAGAAAAAGAATTGTGAAGAAATGCAAAGAACTGCGAAGAAGATGAATTGTGCAGAAATACAAAGAAATGTAAAGAAGAAGAAGAAGAAGAGGGGGTGCAGAAGAAGTTTGAAGAAGAAGAAGAAAAAGAATTGTGAAGAATTGCGAAGAAATGCAAAATGTGAAGAACAAGAAGAAGAAGAGGGGGGTGCTGCAGAAGAAGAATTTTGAAGAAGAAAAAGAATTGTGAAGAATTGCGAAGAAGTAGAGTTGTAAAGAATTGCGAAGAACTGCGAAGAAGAAGAAAAAGAATTGTGAAGAAATGAAAAGAAATGTGAAGAAGAAGAATAGTAAGAAGATGGAGAGTGGTAAATACAAGAACACCGGAATGAATGAGAGCCTTGCGTGGCTCTGACTGTAGGCCACATTAGCAGGTCACAGGGAAGAGAGGGAGCACCCTCACAAGTCATCTGTCCTTTGATTGTCAAGTTGCCTGACCTCCCCTGACAGGAAGTCTCCCTGGACAGGAAGAGCTACCTAACTTCCGACACTGTTCCCATGTTTGAGCTACACTCTACCGTTAGCTTGAGGGTCATGTAGTATCTTCTATAAAGTGCTAGTTCAAAAAACAAATTCTGCTGATTTTGACAGATTGTTTTAGGAGAAAAATATACCATGTACTTGTTTTGGGGGGCTAAGGACAGAGAGCAATACGAGGTAGTTACAAGTAAGTTGGAAATGATCATCAGATGGGGATTGTTTGTGTTCCTTCAGTGTTGACCCCACCCATGCATATTGCATAATAAAGCCAGTAAACGACAAAGGACTGAGGGAGTACAGTGTCTGCTAACAAAAAAATTAGAAACTTCAAACCCGCCAAATTTGTGCAAAATCACTCGAGTTCAGAGTCAGAGGCTAGTATTTCACCAAAAAAAATGTTTTTCTTTACTTCTGTGGATGCCTTAGTAGTGCGGTATGAATGCAAGAGTGATATAGGAAAACAGAAGGAAAAGTGGCAAAAAATAAAACTGGAGTGTAGCCTTGACATGTTTAGCACAAAAGTACAGACGCACCCCTGTTGTATTCCCACATGAACACAGATGAGCACTAATGCACTACACACACGCGCGCGCGCGTTTGTGAGTGTGTGTGTGTGTGTGGTGCAAGATTAATCAGAGTTTGGTCTCATCTTATTACTGAAAATTCTGACAAATCTTCATCGAAAACGAATTATGCACTGTATGATTTATATACCAAGAGAGGGTATTCCTCTGAATGAATCAGGAAAATTCGTAGAATTTTAATAGAAATAGGGTTTGACTGTCTTTGGGAAACAGACTTTTTTGTAAACAAAGATCGTTTTATGTCGTAATGTCATAAAGGCTTTAAGGATAATTTTGTAAAGTCATGGTTACAAGAGTTGCTAAGAAGTAATAAATGCATATTTTATTGCAATCATAAAATGTTCTAGCATGGAAAAGTATACTATTGAGATACCATATAACAAAATGATGTCATTATTCAGATTCAGGTGTATCAATCATTCACTTCTGATTGAAACAGGACGAGTGGACGGCATTCAACGCGAAAATCGTCTATGCAAACAATGTAACATGAACACAGTAGGCGATGAGATTCACTTTTTTTAATGGAATGTCCAAAGTTTCCTGAGCTTCCGAAGAATGTCCTACCTCATGAATATTTATATCCAAGATCTATGTTTACATTTTGTAATTTGTCCCCTTCTGACAATAAAACGTTTTTAAAACGGAGCAAATTTATAGTCAAGAGTAAAATTGCATGACATTGATGAAAAGGTTGACTACATCTCTATTTTTGTTATATGCAGTGTTGTAAATGTTTTTTGTTGATGCAAATCCTGAATCTTGAAGTGTGTGTGTGTGTGTGTGTGTGTGTGATATTTAAACATCTCTCTCTCTCCCCGCGATTTGTCAAAATAAAAATGCTTTAGATCAAGACCAGTTCTTGGCCGGAACAAAAGGGAGCAGGGGACCATGTCAGTGTCATTGGGGTGTGACGGCAAACACCTACACAGGACTAGGGACTCCCACAAGCCAGGTAAGGTGAGGTGAGGTGAGGTGAGGTATGCACGTTTATCTGTCTGTGTGCATGCATGTAACAACCAACAAAAAGGATTGTAAAGCATTGTGAGGTCTCCTAAACCCTACGGCCCTTAATCCATCGTGCATGCACTGCCAAGATTTGAACTCCAGAACTGCAGCTTTAGGAATTAGATAATCTGCATGCCGGGAATTGCTTTATTACGTATGTGAAGGGCTGTACTGTAGATTCATTTTCTCACGGTTCTCATTTCTACTGTTCATGAACTAAAAGGTGTCCCATAACCTGTAAGGTCGTAGGGGAGCGAGGCGTCAGATACCTCACTTTTCTAGGGGCCAGCATATTGAGGGCGGCGCCCATCTCCTCTCCTTTACTGCTTTTACCTTCCCTGACCCTAAGAGATAGGGAAAAGGGGCATTCAAGCTCCTTTGCCGATAATTTTACCAAACCTCTGCAACTTTGAGCCGATTCGGCTGCGCCTCATCGACTCAAAACTTGCCGCGTTTTAGTTAAAACTAGGCAACAATCTTGAATGCCCCTTTTCCCTATCTCTCTACTAAAACTGAAAGTAATACTAATTTATTTTTGATGGGTAAAACTATAAAATTATGGGAATTTATGCTATACTGGTCCACAGAAAAAAGAGTTGAAGAGGGAGAAAGAAAT
>CM054138.1:14654829-14711162 GCA_028751875.1 Rapana venosa | reverse complement strand
AAACCTTGTAATTTTTTAAAAAATTTCGTTATTTCCAGCTAACAGTCCCCAAAAAAGGGTTTTTTAAAAAAAGGCTAAAGGGGCCATTTCCCTGTTTATGTCCCTTTTGTAATTTAAAAAAGAACCACAGCCAAAATGATTCACCAAAAAAATTAGAACAACAAAACAAAAGGGGAAGAAAGCAAAGAGGTGAAAAGATGAAGGAGGTAGGAAAAAAGGGGGGGTTGCGGGGTCGGGGGCGATGGATAAGGAGAGGGACCCTTCGGGTTGCCGATGCCCGTGAAAAAAAAGGAAAAAAATATGGGGAAGGAGGGGGGGGGGGGGGGGGGGGGTGGGGGGGGGGGGGGGGGGCAGGAGTGTGTTGTGTTTAGAATTGAATCTTTGATAAATCATTTTCAAAAAGATGGAGAAGTTGCGACTGGTTACCCTGCACTTTTTTCCCCCCATTATATTTTCTGATTTGAGATATATAATTGTTTTGATAAAAAAGATAATTGTCTTGATAAAATCCCACAATTCCTGCTGGGCACCAACTTCCTTCAAGCACACAGTTGAGGTAAAATAGTTTTTATTATTATTTTTTTAATTCTGTATTGGTTTTAAATTAACCTTGTTTTCTTATTAGAATTTGATCATAATCAGGTTATTTTCTGAAACCTTACTAGGATTTTTTCAGAAAATGGTTTACTTATTTTATTGTAGGTTGTTCCTTAGTCATCCTTGTGATGTAGAATTTTACATAACCATGTCATTCCTTAACTTTACTAGGATTTTTATCAGAAAAAATAGGTTTACTATTTTAGTGTATATATTGGGGTGGTGTGTTTATATATGTGTGTGAAAGTAATGTGTGTGTATATATATATGGGTATATATGATGGCATGTTGTGTAAGTATATGCATGTGTGGTATGTGTGTATGGTATGTTTGTGTAAAATGTGTATGTATATGTGTTTTTGTATATGGGTATATGTATGTAATAAATGTACAAATTTTGTATGTTTTGTATGTATGTAGTATGTAATTTTATATATTTATAATATAATAATAATATTATATATATTATATGATTTTGTTAAAAGGCTTGGGGTTTGTCATTGCTTCCTTGGGAAAATTTTTGGTTTTTGGGGGGTTGTGTTGTGGTGTTGGGGGGGGGGGGGGGGGGGGGGGGGGGGGGGGGGGGGGGGGGGGGGGGGATGGGGGAGAGAGGGAAGGGGTGGTGAGAGAGAGGGTAAGAGAAATATCCAGGGAACAATGACAAAATCTCAACGTTGGCTTATGTTTTACAGTGGAGTAGCTGATGATTTTGAACAGGTTTTTCAGTAATATACTAGTTAAAAAGATGGGTTTTTTTTTTAATTTTGTTATCCATTCAGCCTGAGGAAGTTCCAATGGAAGCGAAAGTTTCCTGCAGAAATAAAAGGAGAAATGAAGCTGAACATAGTTGTATTTTTATGCCATTAAAAAAAAAAAAAAAAAAAAAAAAAATATATATAATATATATAATATATATATATTAAATATATATATATATATATAATATATATATATATTGTTGTGGTGTGTGTTGGTGTGTGTGTTGTGTGGGTGTGTGTGTGGTGTGCTTCAAAAGCAGGCACATGAATTGTAACACATATTTTGCAGAAAAACCGTGGACATACAATAAACCCCAAAGAAGAACAGCTGGAGACAAAGAGAAGCATTAGCAGTCTGTCCTAGGACAATCTGATCATAACCACGACAAGGGAAGTGATAGGGAAGTGTGCAGACAGCACACAGCTGAGGTCAGTGTGGCTATTTTACAGGTATGAAAACACAGCTGAGGTCAGTGTGGCTATTTTACAGGTATAAAAACACACAGCTGAGGTCAGTGTGGCTATTTTACAGGTATGAAAACACACAGCTGAGGTCAGTGTGGCTATTTTACAGGTATGAAAACACACAGCTGAGGTCAGTGTGGCTAATTTACAAGTATGAAAACACAGCTGAGGTCAGTGTGGCAATTTTACAGGTATGAAAACACAGTACACAGCTGAGGTCAGTGTGGCTATTTTACAGGTATGAAAACCAGCACACAGCTGAGGGCTGTGTGGCTATTTTTACAGGTATGAAAACACAGCACAAGCTGAGGTCAGTGTGGCTAAATTTTACAGGTATGAAAACACAGCACACAGCGAGGTCAGTGTGCTATTTACAGGTATGAAAACACAGTAACCCCAGCTGAGGTCAGTGTGGCTATTTTAAAAGGTATAAAACACAGTACACAGGCTGAGGTCAGTGTGGCATTTTACAGGTGAAAACACAGTACACAGCTGAGGTCAGTGTGGCTATTTTACAGTATGAAAACATCAGACACAGTTGGGGTCATGGTGCTATTTACAGTATAAAACACAGTACACAGCTGAGGTCAGTGGCTAATTTAAAAGGGATGAAAACACAGCTGAGGTCATTTTGGCTCTTTAAAAGGTATGAAAACACAGTACACAGCTGAGGTCAGTGTGGCTATTTTACAGGTAAAAAACACATAACAGCTGAGGTCAGTGTGGCTTTTTTTTACAGGATGAAAACACACAGCTGAATCAGCGTGGCTCTTTTACAGGTATGAAAAACACAGTACAACAGCTGAGGTCAGTGTGGCTATTTTACAGGATGAAAACAAGTACAAAACTGAGGTCATGTGGGTATTTTACAGTAATGAAAACACAGTAACACAACTGAGGTCAGTTTTGGGTATTTTAACAGTGTGAAAACACAGTACACAGTGGGGGTCAGTTTGGGCTATTTTACAGGTATGAAAACACAGCGAGGTCAGTGTGGCTATTTTACAGGTAGAAAACACGTACAAAAGCTAGGTCAGTGTGCTATTTTTTCAGATAAAAACACAGCACACAGCTGAGTCCATGTGGCTAATTTAACAGGTATGAAAACACAGCACACAGCTGAGGGCAGTGTGGCATTTACAGGTATGAAAACACACACACAGTTTGGGTCAGTGTGGCTATTTTATAGGTATGAAAAAAACAGCACACAGCGAGGTCAGTGTGATTATTTTACAGGTATGAAAACCAGTACACAGCTGAGGGCATGTGGCTCTTTACAGGGATGAAAACCAGTACACAGCTGAGGTCATGTGGCTATTTTACAGGTATGAAAACACAGCACACAGCTAGGTCAGTGTGGCTAAATTTTACAGGTATGAAAAAACAGTACAACAGCTGAGGGATTGGCATTACGTATGAAATACATCACAGTTGGGTAGTGGCTATTTTAACAGAGAAACACGTACACGCAGTCATGTGAATTTTACAGTAAAAACACATACACGCTGAGTCAAGTTGGCTAATTTAAACAGGAAAGAAAACACAGTACAAAACTGAGGTCATGTGGCTAATTTTACAGGGATGAAAACACAGTACACACAGCTGAGGTCAGTGTGGCATTTTTACAGGTATGAAAAACACAGTACAACAGCTGAGGTCATGTGGCATTTTACAGGTATAAAACACAGACACAGCTAGGTCTGTTGGCAATTTTACAGGTTAAGAAAACAACAGCCCAGCTGAGGTCATGTGGCAATTTAAAGGATGAAAACACAGCACACATGAGGTCATGTGGCTATTTTACAGTATAAAACAAAACAGTACACAGCTAGGTCAGTGTGCTATTTTACAGGTATGAAAACACAGTACACAGCTGGGGGTCAGTGTGGCTATTTTACAGGTATGAAAACACAGTACACCCGCTGAGGTCAGTGTGACTATTTTACAGGTATGAAAACAGAAAACATTGGGTCATGTGCTATTTTACAGATAAAACACGACACAGTGGGGCAGTGTGGGTATTTACAGGTATGAAAACACAGTAAACAGCTAGGTCAGTGTGGGCTATTTACAGGTTTTGAAAAAAACAGTACACAGCTGAGGGCATGTGACTATTTTACAGGGATGAAAACACAGTAACACCCGCTGAGGTCAGTGTGGCTCTTTTACAGTAGAAAATACAATACAAACAGTGAAACAGCGTGGCTCTTTTTACCCGGTAAAGAAAACACAGTACAACCCGCTGAGGTCAGTGTGGCTATTTAACATATGAAAACAAAATACACAGCTGAGGTCAGTGTGGCATTTGACAGGTATGAAAACCCCAGTAAAAACACGAGTCATGTGGCTATTTTACAGGTGAAAACACAGTACACAGTTGGGGTCAGTGTGCTATTTTACAGGTTAAAAACACGCTGGGGGTCAGGGGGTGCCTATTTACAGGTATGAAAACACAGTACACACAGCTGAGGTCAGTGTGGCTCTTTTACAGGTATGAAAACACAGCACACAGCTGAGGGCAGTGTGGCTATTTTACAGGTATAAAAACCAGCACACATATCATGTGCTTTTTACATATGAAAACCAGTAACATTTAGGTCAGTGTGCTATTTTTACCCGGTATGAAAACACAGTACAACAGCTGAGGGCATGGGCTATTTACAATGATAAAACAGTTACACACTGAGTCAGTGTGGCTATTTACAGGTTAAAAAAACACGTACACAGCTGAGGGCAGTGTGGCTATTTTACAGGTAAGAAAACACAGCACAACAGCTGAGGTCAGTGTGGCTTTTTTTGCAGGATGAAAACACAGTACACAGCTGAGGTCATGTGGCTATTTTACAGGTATGAAAACACAGCACACAGCTGAGGTCAGTGTGGCTATTTTAAAAGGTATGAAAAACACACAGTGAGGTCAGTGTGGCTATTTTACAGGTATGAAAACACAGTACACACTAGTCATTGCTTTAAAATATAAACACAGCCACAGTTGGGGGCAGTGTGCTATTTTACAGGGATGAAAACACAGTACACAGCTGAGGTGAGTGTGGCTTTTTTACAGGTATGAAAACACAGTACACAGTTGGGGTCAGTGTGGCTTTTTTTACAGGTATGAAAACACAGCACAAAGCTGAGGTCAGTGTGGCCATTTTACAGGTATGAAAACACAGTACACAGTTCTTGTCAGTGTGGCTATTTTACAGGTATGAAAACACAGTACACAGCTGAGGTCAGTGTGGCTATTTGACAGGTATGAAAACACAGCACACAGTTGAGGTCAGTGTGGCCATTTTACAGGTATGAAAACACAGTACACAGCTGAGGTCAGTGTGGCTATTTTACAGGTATGAAAACACAGTACACAGCTGAGGTCGGTGTGGCTATTTTACAGGTATGAAAACACAGTACACAGCTGAGGTCAGTGTGGCTATTTTACAGGTATGAGAACACAGTACACAGCTGAGGTCAGTGTTGCTATTTTACAGGTATGAAAACACAGCACACAGCTGAGGTCAGTGTGGCCATTGTACAGGTGAAGGCATTGACTGACAGGGGTGTATTTAACTCTTGTTTTCTCCCTTGTCTGCTGCAGTGTAGACTGGAAGATGAAGGAGTGATGTAGAAAAGCCATTGTTGAATGACAGTGTGGGGAATAGCTTAGCACTCAAAGGTTACAGGTTAAGGTCAAGGTCACATTCTGGAATCCAATTTAATGCTTTGTTGAATCTGTCCCCAAACATAATATGAAAAAAGTTGATAAAAAAGACAGTATGGTGTCCTTAAGTGTTTGTTGTCTTAAAGGGGTCAGGCTCTACCTTGGTCTGAAAACTGTGTATGCAATGTTCCCTACTGTGTTTGGTGAATGACACGTGTTGTATGATTGTGTTCTGCTTAAAATGCATCACTCTCCACCTCAATATCACTGGGCCTCCCTATCATCTCTACTGATGCTACATGCAGGCATACCTCTCTGAATGGTGTCAAAGTCAAGGTATTTCCCTGGCACAGTTTGGGAGTCCTCTGTTTAAGTTTGCAGTCTGGACTGGGTTCTGGTCCAACTGATTTCTTTTCGTCACTGTTACTTTGGGCCGTGTTGACACTTGCGTTGATGTAAAGACGATGTGCTAAGCAGGTTAATTGAAAATGATTCCTGATGACTTATGCTGGTGGTTGGCCACACTTACAGTCTTGTAGGGGTGAAGGATGAGAGAACCACTTCACGCCATGACATGACGACAGACAACTCTCCACTGTACACACAGCTCCCAGAAAAACAGGTCAGGGCTGCCGTGTGAATAAACACAGCCATTGACAAAATGAAGAGGAAATGCTGAAGACAGGCCAACAACAACAGGCTTTTGTAAACCGCCTTGCCCCTGGTGTGGCAGACATGGCACAAGAAACTGCATACTACGTGGGAGGGAGGGGAGTGGGAGGGGGAGAGAGAGGAGGGGATGGAAGAAAGTGTCAAACTTAGGACACACTCAACGTTGGTGAATGGTGGTGGCTGTGTGTGGGGAAACGGAACGGTGGGTGGGGGGGGGGCGGGGGGGGGGTGGTGGAGGACGGAGGGTCGATAAAAAAGAACACATGTCACAACCCCAGATATGTCCGTTCACTGCCGAAAAGTGTATTTATTTATTCTTATTTCATTCTTTTTAGTTTCGTGATGGATAATGAAATGAGCGCTTATGGCTTTGCGCATCCATTCCCTGTGTGTATGCCGTTCAATCCCAGCGCCGGCACTCAATGTGTCTACCCCCCTTTTTCCGAAAAGCGGAATAGGTATAAACGGTGTGCAAGATGTTCTGTCTTGCGTTCGCACACGGACCCCTCGTTTAAAATCCTCATCCGAGGACAATTTAGGGGGTGAGGGGGTGGGGTGGAGTGGGGCACTATGTTAACTCGCGCGCGCGCGCGCGTGTGTGTTAATGATGACTGAGCTGAGAGCCACAGACAGCTTAGCTGTCCAGCCTTGTCTCAGACAGAACCAGAGGACAGAGCAGACAACAGCGATCAGGACGTTCCACATGCTGGTCAACAGGAGATGAAATGAAGCCCCCCCCCTCCGCCCCCTCCCACGCAGCTGCTCTGTCCAGTGCCCACCCACAAGACTGAGCAAGGTAGACAGAACACAGAATTCCCTGATCTCTGGAGGTCCGTCTTCTTCCACTTCTGCCTGACCTATCCTTTATCACTGCGCCAACGCTTACAGAGAATTACAGCCAGCACTCTGTACGTTCATCCAGTGACTGCCTCAGGCCTGACCAACACTGCCTCTGTCCACTGTCCGGCCACGGGGCCCACACCCAATCCACTGGACCAGGCTGCGGCCCCATGGTCCAGCGGCTAGCACATCTGTCTTGAGCTGCCGAGCAGTCCCTTGGGTCCATCCCCGTTTGAACCCCAACATTTTCCCCGCCACCTTGAGTCGGTGGTCAGAGACTGGTGTCCTGAGTGGTGGTTATGGGGTCAGAGTGGTGGTCCTGGAGCTAGTCTTCCAAAAGTGACAATAGATAACGTATACAACAGATGTTTTAATGCAATTAAAAATGGCCACCGGCAACAAAAGGGGGGGGGGAGTTGACCTCCCGGCAAAATTCCTGCCACAGAAGCCATTCTGGTCAGGCAGACAAAGCCGGCAGACAGAACTCTGCCCACGTCGATCTTCCACGACCTCTGTAAGTGTAGAGTGCACACAAGCAATACACACAGACCTCTGTAGTGTAAGGTCCACAAGCAATACACACAGACCACGTTCTGTAAGGTGCACAGCAAGCAATACACAACAGACCTCTGTTCTGTAGAGGTGCACACAAGCAATACACTCAGGCCTCTGTAGTGTAGAGGTGCACACATAGCCAATACACACCAGGCCTTCTCGTACTGAAAGGGCACACAAGCAATACACACAGACCGTCTGTTCTGTAGAGGGTGCACACAAGCAATACACACAGTATCAGCACCTCACTGTAGTGTAGCACGGTGCCAACACAAGCAATACAACACATGGCCTCTGTCCTGTTTAGAGGTGCACACAAGCAATACACCAAAAACCAGTAACAGACCTCTGTAGTGGTAGAGGTGCACACAAGCCAATACACACAGAGCCCTGTTTCTGTAGAGATGCCACAAGCAATTATCACACAGTAACATGATAAACGTACCGCAGTGATGCAGAAGACACGAGCACACGCAAAGGATGAACAAATAAGATAACCCAGACCCAGGGGATGGCAAGAAGAGAGAATGAGTAGGCGACATGATTGACCCAGGAGAGCGCCCAGAGGAGCCACAACCAACATAGCCAACCCACACCGACACGTACCCGCAGCGGGCCCACGCGCCGGGCATCCCACGCCCCGACCCCGAAGTCACGCCCGGCGATTCACCCGCTACGGCGCATTTCTGCAAGCCCCGAGGCCTCCGTACTTATCTCCCCCACGTGCCTTCCCCCCCAACCCCTTTTCCCCCACCCCTGCTCGCGCCCAGCTTCAACTCGCCCGCGCGCGCCGTCCCGCCCGCATCCCCCACGCTCTGCGCCCCGCTCCTCCTGCTTGCATCCACCCAACCGAATGCCGCTGCCTCACTTCGCTCCCCCCCCTGGTACCCGGACCCGCCCCGTCATGTAGCTTCCTCGCTTTGCCCTGCCCCTACCCTCCCCCAACCCTCCCTTCCGTCCACCTCCGCCTCCGGCCCGCACGACGCTACCGCCTACATTTCTTTTCGCGACGCCCCCCCGCCAACCCCACAAGCCTCAGACGAGACGCTGGTGCCCACCCGCACTCCCCCCCGGCCCTGTACGATGTCGCGTTCCCCACCACGCGCATCCACCAGTACCGCCCTCAGTAGATGAAGCGGTGCACACCAGCACTCCCCACAGCGCCTCAGTTCCGTAGAGGAGCACACACGCCCTATCCCAAAACAGGCCGCCAGTAGTGTAAGTGCACACCAGCAATACACACAGGCCTCTGTACTGTGGAGTAGTATGCCACAAGCAATAGCCCCCGGCCACTCTTGTACTCGTAGAGGTGCACACAAGCAATACCCACACAGGCCTCTAGAGTTCAGGTAGAGGGGTGCACCCAAGCCTACACACAGGCTTCCCCGTTCGGTACGAGGTGCTCACACAAGCATAACACACAGGCCTCTGTACTGTAGAGGGCACACCAGACAAAATACACACAGCCTCTGTTCTGTAGACGGTGTAACACACAGCAATCTACACCACAGGCTCTGTTTCTGTAGAGGTGCACACATGCAATACACACAGGCCTCTGTTCTGTATAGGATGCACACAAGCAATACACACAGGGCCTCTGTTTACTGTAGAGGTGCACACAAGCAATACACACAAGGCCTCTGTTCTGCGTAGCAGGTGCGACACATGACAATACACCAGTCCTCAGTTCCTGTAGAGTGCACACAAGCAATACCCACAGCTTCTGCGTTCTTTCGCGGTGTACAAAAGCAATACAACACAGGTCTCTGTAGTGGAGACAGGTGCACACCCAGCAATACACACAGGCCTCTGTAGTGTAGAGGTGCACACAAGCAATAACACACAGGCCTCTGTTCTGTAAGGTGCACACAAGCAATTACACATAGGGCGCCCTCTGTAGTGGACGAGGTCACCACAAGCAATACACACCAGACCTCTTTCTCTGATTAGAGGTGTACACAAGCAAACACCCAGGAAGCCCTGTAGTGGGAGAAGTGCACACACACAATACACACAGACCTCTGTAGTGAAGAGGTCACACAAGCTCAATAACACACAGGTCTTCTGTAGTGGAGAAGGTGCACCAAGCAATATACACAGGCCACTGTCAGTTGTAGAGGTGCACACAAAAAGCCCCCAAAATTGCACAAAACAAACACAGGCCTTCTTAGTGGGAGGTCACACAAGCATACACACAGACCTCTGCGTTTTGTAGAGTGCAACACAAGCAACATTACACACAGGCCTCTGTTCTGTAAGGCAGCACAAGCAATAACCACAGTACAGACCCTCTGATATGTAGAGGCGCACACTAGCAATACACACAGGCCTCTGTATTGTAGAGGCGTACGACACTTGCAATACAACACAGGCCTCTGTTCTGTAGAGGTGCACACAAGCAATACAGCACAGGCCTTGTAGTGTAGAGCGTGCCCACACAAGCAATACACACAGGCCTCTACATTAGCTTACAGAGGCGCACACAAGCAATACACACAGGCCTCTGATTCTGAGACGGTCACACAAAGCAATACACACGCCCTCTTGTTCTGTACGAGGTGTACACAATCAAGCAAACACACACAGGTCTCTGTAGTGAGAGGGCAACACCAATCAATACACACACAGGCCCTCTGTAGTGTAGAGAGGTGCACACAAGCAATACACACAGGCCTCCGTTCTGTAGAGATGCACATCAAGGCATATACCACATAGGCCTCTTAGTGGAGAGGTGCACACAAGCAATACACACAGTACAGCACCTCTGTAGTGTAGAGTTGCACCAATCAATACACAACAGCCTCTTAGTGTAGAGGTGCCACAAGCACATACACACAGGCCCCTGTTCTGTGAGGGCGACACAGAGCAATACAGGCACAGGCCTTTGTAGTGTCTAGCAGGTCCCACCAGCAAATATCACACTGCAAGGACCTACTATTCTCTAGAGGTGCACACACAAGCAAATACACACAGAGCCTCTGTCTGTAGAGGTGCACACAAGCAATACACACAGGCCTTCTGTTCTGTAAGATGGATTGTACCCAAGCAATACACACAGGTCACTGAGTGGAGAGGTGCCCACCACCAACAAAGAGCAATACACACAGAACCTCTGTTCCTGTAGAGGTGTACACAAGCAATACACACAGTCCTCTGTAGTGGAGAAGTGCACACAAGCAATACACACAGGCCTCTGTAGTGTAAGAGTGCACACAAGCAATACACTCAGGCCTCTGTTTCTGTAGTGGTGCACACAAGCCAATACACATAGGCTCTGTAGTGGAGAAGGTGCAACCACAAAGCAAGACACACAGACCTCTGTAGTGTAGAGTGCACACAAGCGCATACCACACAGGACCTCTGTTCTGTAAGAGGTGCACCAAGCAATAACACAGCCTCTGTAGTGTAGATGATGCACACAAAGCAAATAACACACAGGCTCGTAGTGGGTAGGTGCACACAAGCAAATACACACAGCCCTCTGCTCTGTAGAGGTCTGCAACACTAAGCAATTACACACAGGCCTCTTCTGTAGAGGTCACACAAGCAAGACAACACCACTACAGAGGCACCCTCAGGGGGAAGGTCTTAATGAGGCCTGGTGAGTAGGTGTAGAGGTGGGGGGGGGGTGAGGCGGATTGTCATGAGGGGGGCGGGGGAGGGAACGGGGGCGGGGGGGTGTGAGGTCGCGGCGCGTGCGGGGGGGGCGAACGGGAGGGTGAGGAAGGGGGGGGGGTCGGACTTTGGAGGTGGAGGGGGGTTGGGAGGGGGAGAGGCGAATGGGGAGGCGACGGGGTCAGGGCGGGGAGGGGGGGCAGACGTGGTTGGCGGAGGGGGTGGGGGGGGGGGGGGAGGGGAGGGGCGCAGGGCGGGGGGGGGTGGTGGGGGGTGGGGGGGGGGGGGCGGGCGGGGGGGGGGTAGTGAGGGCGGCGGCAACAGGAGGGGGGGGGGGGAGGGTGCGGTCTGGTAGAGGTGTATCACAAGCAATACACACAGAGCCTCTGTAGTGGGAGAGGTGCCACAAGCAATCACCCACAGCCTCTGTTCTGTAGAGTGCACCCAACGCAATACACACAGTACAGACACTCTGTAGTGTAGAGGATCCGCACACAACAATACTACACAGACCTCTGTTCTGTAGAGGTGTACACAAGCAATACACACAGGCCTCTGTAGTGTAGAGGTGCACACAAGCAATACACACAGGCCTCTGTAGTGTAGAGGTGCACACAAGCAATACACACAGGCCTCTGTTCTGTAGAGGTGCACACAAGCAATACACATAGGCCTCTGTAGTGGAGAGGTGCACACAAGCAATACACACAGACCTCTGTAGTGTAGAGGTGCACACAAGCAATACACACAGGCCTCTGTTCTGTAGAGGTGCACACAAGCAATATACACAGGCCTCTGTAGTGTAGAGGTGCACACAAGCAATAACAACACAGCCTCTGATAGTGGGGAGGAGTTGCACACCACAATACACACAGGCCTCCTGTTCATGTAGCAGTGCACACAAGCAACACACACAGCCTCTGTTCGTAAGGTGCACCACAAGCAATACACACAGTAAAGACCTCAGTCTAGAGAGTAGAGGCGGCTCACAAGACATACACACAGGTCTCCTGGCGGGGGCGCGGGGGGGGGTGGGGGGGGGGGAGGGCGCGGGGGGGGGGGAGGACAGTGTAGAGGGTGCACACACAGCCAAACTACACAACAGGCCTCTGTTCTGTTAGAGGTGCACACAAGCAATACACACAGGCCTTTGTAGTGTATGGGAATTGCACAACAACAATACGCACAGGCCCTATTCTTTAGAGGTGCACTCAAAGCAATACACACAGGCCTCTGTTCTGAAGAGTTGCACACAATCAAAAACACACAGGCCATCTGTTCTTGTAGAGTGCACACAAGCAATACACATAGGCCTCGTAGTGGAGAGGTGCACACAAGCAATACAACACCAGACTCTGTTCTGTAGAGGGTACACAAGCAATACACACAGGCCTCTGTAGTGGACGAGGTGCATCACAACACTACACACAGACCTCTGCCATAGTGGTAGAGGTGCACACAAGCAATACACACAGGCCTCTTGTTCTGTAGAGGTGCACACAAGCAATAGACACAGGCCTCTGCTAAGTGTACCAGTGCACACCAAGCAATACACACAGGCCCTCCTGAATTCGGGGAGGTGCACACAGCAATCTACAACACAGGCCACTGCTCTTGTAAAAGAGGTCACACCAGCCATACACACAGGCCTCTGTTCTGTAAGGTGCACACAAGCAATAAACACAGTACAGACCTCTGTTGTGTCTAGAGGTGCAACACAAGCAGTACACTCAGGCCTCTGTAGTGTAAGATGTCACCACAAGCAACACACACAGGCCTCTGTTCTGTAGAGGTGCACACAAGCAATACACACAGGCCTTTGTAGTGTAGAGGTGCACACAATACAATACACAAGCCTCTGTAGTGTAGAGGTGCACACAAGCAATACACACAGGCCTCTGTTCCAGCTAGGAGGTGCACACAAGCAATACACACAGGCCCTCTGTAGTGTACGAGCTGACCACAAGCAATACACACCAGCGCCTCTGTTCTGTAAGGGAGTGTACAAAAGCATACAACATAGGCCTCATGTTCTATAGAGCGGTGTACAAAACATCTTAAGTGGCAATCACTTAAAGAGACAAAACCAAGAACAAGCAATACACCAGCCTCCTGTTCTATAGAGGTGTACACAAGCAATACCCATAGGCCCTCTGTTCTGTAAGAGGTGTACACAAGCAATCTACACAAGCCTCTTGTTCTGTAGAGGTGCAACACTAAGCGCAATACACATAGGTCCTCTGTAGTGTAGATGGTGGCACACAAGCAATACACCCATACCAGACCTCTGTATAGTGTAGTAGGTGCACCACCTAAGCACTACACACAGGGACTCAGGGACTCTGGTAGTCTGTACTATAGCCGGGTCTGCATCAAAACAAACAAACCAACACAATACAAAACAGCGAACTGAGAGCTTACGACAATTCCCACATCATCGAAAAAACACCAATCCACCAAGATTTGAACCTTAGATCCTTTCGCACTTCAAAAACGAGTAGGTATTAACACGCCCGTGGTTAGAAGTTCTATCCGCTTAGCCAGTCTCTGCTATTCAAATCATCTACATGTTGCGGCCTAACCCAAAATCTCTTCTACTACTCTTCCTCTGTGATGGTCTGTGCGTGTGTGTCTCCTCCCCTGTCTCTCTCTGTGTCCCATCTCTGTGTGTCGTCTCTCTCTCGGTGTCTCTTTCTCTCCTGTCTGTCTCTCCTGTGTTCTGTCTTCTCTTGACTCTCTCTCGCTCCCAGACTTGACAATTCTCCGTTGAATCCCTACCGTAACACCATGTGTTCTGAATCCCGACAATGATGACTATGGTGGGCTGATTTTGTTATGTTTTCCCAGTAACTTTTGGAATTAGTGTTTTGTGCCCAAAGCCCCCCTCCCACTGTCCCCTGTGAATGGGCAGCTTGCTTAATCACAATAAACCTCTGTCATTGTCATTGTCTCTCTGACTCGCATCCTGGGTCTCTCGCTGGGTACTCTCCCGCTCTTGACTCCTCTTCTTGTCTGTCTGTCTCCTCTCTGTCTGTCTGCTCTCCTCTGTCTGTCTCCTCTCTGACTCCTCTCTCTCTGACCATCACATCCACCTCTCTCCTGACTCTCTCTCGCTCTGACTCTCCTCTCTCTTTCTGTCTGTCTGTCTGTCTATCTCTCTGTCCGTCTGCCCTGTCTGTCTGTCTGTGCTCTCTCTCTCTCTCTCTCTCTTCCCATCTCCGTCTCTCTCGTCTCTCTTCGTCTCTCTCTCTCTCTCTCTGCTCTTTCTGTCTCTCTGTGTCTCGTGGCTGAAGCACAGATGCCCCGCCTGAGACATCCCACTGCTGCCTGGTGGTTTTTCCCTGCACGTCAACGAAAACCCTAAATCAGGGCGTCACCAGTGTGAGAGTTTATCTTGCTGCGACTGTCCCACCTCCCCCTCCCATTCCCCCCCACCCCTTCTCCTTTCCGCCCACCCATGCAGATAGTCACGCAATTCCGACTTCAAGGGATGGTTGTCTCTAAATCGAACACCTGTGTGCTTGCGTTCGTTGAGAGTTAAAAAACATATTGCGTCTTCTGTGCCCTACCCGCACAAAATGGGCCTACTCTTCCGAAAGGTTTGAACCGCGGTTCTTAACGTGTGCGTAGCTGTTCTGGAAGAAAGGCAAGAGCTTGGAATCGAGAACCCAGAACATCACAGTTTTGCGCTTGATCTAGGAAGAGTGAACGACTTAACCGTCCTGACCACCACCTCCTTGTTTCATCACTGAAAGGTCTGTCGGAGACTGTCGTCCTCCAGTGACTTGCCTCCTCGCCTTACAGTCTGCACTTGTCAGTGAGGATGGACAAATAGTCTGTCTATCTGTCTGTCTGTCTGTCTGTCAGTCTTTCAGTCTATCTATCTATCTATCTGTCTGTCTGTCTGTCTTCGACCCTTGCCTACCTACCTACCTACCTACCTACCTATCTATCTACTTATCTATCTATATTATCTGTCTGGCTGACTGTACTATTTATCTATCTATCTATCTAACCTACGCTACCTACCGCTACCTACCCTAACCTACGCTATCACTCCCTACCTACGACCCACTAACCTACCTACCTACCTACCTATCTATCTATCTCTCACTATCTATCTAAATCTAATCTATCTATCTATCTTATCTATCTATCTATCTTATATTTTATTCTGTCTGGTGCTGTCTGTCTGTCTGTGATCATCCATCTATTTAATATTTCATATTTTCATTTAACTGATCTATTCCATAGTAAAAAACAAAAGAGCCCTGGCCACAACCCATGTTGCATCACCAGTTGACTAGCCCACTAGTTATTGTATTGTAGTTTGTTGTGAGTTCTTGTTGTCTGTTCATGTGTTGAACTGTAATCATCGTATCGTGTTGACCTGTGCTGTGTTGTGTTGAACTGTCAATATCGTAATCGAGTATCGTTTGTCCTTGTATAAGAATTATAACCCATTTCAGTCACGGCAGATTTCTCTGTGTGAAATTCAACTGCTCTCTACCCGTCGAGCCGCCTCATCAAGAGCAGCCCACCCTTGTTTCAATAATCTGCAGGTGTATTAATTTTCGTAGTTGTTATCAATCTGCAGAGGTGATACTAATTTTGTGTGTTTCACATCTGCAGGTGTACTAATTTCTGTGTTGTTTACAATCTGCAGGTTGTACTAATTGTTCGGGTGTTGTTTCATCTGCAGGTGTAATATTTTGTGCTTCGTTTCAATCTCAGGTTACTAATTTGTGTTGTTTCGATCATCAGGTGTACTAATGTTGGTTATGTTTCGATCTGTCAGGTCGTACTAAAATTTTGTTTTGTTTCAATCTGCAGCGTGTCCTAATTTTGCTGTTGTTTCAATCTCAGCCAGGTGTACTAAATTTTGTGTTGTTTTCAATCTGCAGGTGTACTAATTTTGTGTGTTGTTTCCAATCCTGCAGGTCGTACTAATTTTTGTGTTGTTTCAATCTTCGTGTGTATCAATTTCTTGAGTTGTTGTTCAATCTGCAGGTGTACTAATTTTGAGTGTTGCTTTCAATCTTACAGGGTATTCACATTTTGTGTTGTTAATCAATCTGCAGGTGTATCAATTTTTTGTGTGTTTCAATCCTGCAGGTGTATTAATTCTTGGTGTATGTTTTCAATCTGCCGGTGTACAATTTGTCTGCTAGTTTCAATCTGCAGGTGACTATCCATTTGTGTTAGTTTCAATCTGCAGGTGTATTAATTTTGGGTTGTTTCCTGCAGGTGAACTAATTCCTTGTGTCCCTCTCAGAGTGGCTTTTCTAATCGAATTTTTGCCGATCAACTGGTTCCGGTGGTTCTTTTTTACGTGCACTTACTAAATATATGCTTGCCTACAAGACCTTAGTTTCACGCCTCCTCGTTGGAAAGGTTAGCCTACCGCCATAACCAACAACATTTCTGGAGCAGTACACGATGCCCCAGTCAACCCCTTTCCTTCAAAGAAAGAAGGTACAAACTGCACCGCAGCGAGCGGGTGCCACTTGTTGTTGCGTATGTGTGTATGTATGTCGGTGGTATGTATTTTGTGACGTGTAACAGCCTATGTTTGTATGTATGTGTGTGATTATGTTTGTGTGTGTGTAATGTCTGTGTATGTATGTATGCTGTACAATGGATGTGTGTGTATGTATGTTGCTGAGTAATGTACTGAGTGGTGTGTTTGGGTATTGTGTTGTATGCTGTGTATCTAAGTGTGGTGTCATGGATCTCGCCTAGTGTATATGTATGTATGTAAGTGTCGTATGTATGTGTGTGTATGTATGGAGTATATGTATGTGTGCGTGCCATGTATGTTTGTATGGTAAGAGTGTCTGGTATGTATGTGTGTGCATGGTAATGTGTGTATGTAAGTGTGTGTATCGCGTACTGTTATGTTATGGTTGAGTATGTATGTGTAGGTATGAGCTGTTATGTAATGTGTGTGTATGTATGTGTGTGTACTGTTCTGGTGAGTGTATGATTGTATCTGTATGTGTGTTAATGGTGTGTCTGTATGTTGATGTGTATGTGTATGTATGTTGGGGTGGGGTGTAAGTAAGTTGATGTATGTATGTATTGTGTATGTGCCGCTCTGAATGTATGTTGTATGTATGTGGCTATGTTATGTATGTGTGTAGGTATTGTGTTGTTGTTGTTAGACTTCAATTTATACGTCCTGTTCACTTTGGAGTGACATTATAAGAACGCCCCCCCCCCCATCCCCTCCAACAAAAACGAAACCAAACAAACAAACAAAAAACTACCCACAAATAACCCGGGAGATGTGGATTGTGGTTGTTAAACTAAACAAAATAATAATAATCTCCGCAAAACTCTGGGCAATGGCGAGACAGGAATCTTAAAAACCAACAAAAAAAACCGAACAAGTCTTTAACCGTTAATGTTAAACTATAACAAATGCTCCTATGACTGCTAACACAAGACACCTTTCACAATTTCAAAATCAGCCAATTTTTAGAAAATCACTAGAATCTATTCGCCAGGCGTGACCGAGTTTGTTCCAGAAAAATGGCGTGGCATGAAAGGGTTTTACACTCTGGGGCAGCAAAAAGTATATAGTATTAGTGATATATCTCACCACACAGTGCAATTTCACCATTTTTTGCTGTGATTGGTTTATCAATGCATTTAGTCTTCAATTCTATAAAGTATTTAATTCTCCCTTGAGACTGACGTCACAAACACACCTTGTACCTAACTTCTCTGAAATGGAGTTCCCCACTGCGGTATACGATATGGGACATTGATAAGCAGTTCCTAGTTAAAAAGTATCCTCCTCACTCTTGCTCTTGAATACCAATCAGTGCCTTTTCTCCCATGATTATTTATGTTCTAGTAAGCTCATACCTTCTTCAAGGATAATGCACATGCACTTCTGTTTGCATCCCGTCCAAGTTTTGTCACCCTTTTGGCACAGCTCTTTCCGCCACGTCATTTGAAAGAACCCAGGTGAGTGTGAAGCACCCGAACAAAATTCACACTTATGCCCTTTACAGGTTAAGACAGAGGTTATGACATGCTTTAATCCTCTAAGATGATTTTCGAGAAGTTTTCCTTGGTCACTTGGCGATTTTAAAACAAGCATCAAGGCCGTGATTAGAATCACGCACAGAAGAAAAGTGAAATATACCCAACGCAAATCAAAGATATAATCTAATACCCATGTAGGATTTGCTACAAGTTCTGCCGGAAATAGAGCGTGATGGTTTCACCAATATAATATGATTTTTCAATTATTTCTTAAAACGCTGGTATACTACCGAGTGCGACAAAAGCAGAACTGTTTTCTCTGATCTTATCAGGCGTATGATCCATCTGTATAAATCTTTTGAAAATAGGTCAAAATATTTTATGAATGGATGTGAGGATCGGACATCAGTAATACCATTAAGATTTCTGCGTGTCATTCGTTGTTTTTCATTAGAGCACCCCTCTATATCAACAGTGTCCTTTTATTCATCCTCTCATGATGGGCAAGGTACCCAGATTGCGTCTCGTGTGTCCATGCTGTGTTGATTGATCTTCAAGATTTCTACAAGATCAGAACAACCAGTATTACTTAGGGCATTAAGAGGATATATACTTTCGCTCTTTTCAGGAAAACTAAAACTCGGATTTTCTCTATCTATTTCTTCTGCAAACCTAAACTTTTTCTGATCGTCTTTGTCTTGCACAAGCCCAAATATTTACACACGCTCAGTTGACCGGAAATCCATCCTAAAGAGGCAATCACGCCGCTTCGATTATATTGTTCCCAGGCTGAGAGCGTGCGAGAAACAAGGCATCTCCAAGAGCCAGTCTAGTATGCTTGCTAGTCTATATTTTGTAACTTTTAAGTAATACTTAGGCGCACTGAGAAATAAAGACCCCTCCTGACCACTAAAGCTAATTTTGAACGAATAAGGGGATGTAGCTGAATATTTCATATTTAATGTGGCTTGGCCCGCTAACTGTGTCTTTACTACCAATTTCCAAAAAAAACGTTCTAAGCCTCTTTCTTTAGCTTTAGTTAAAAATTGTCTTCGCGAATATGTGCATTTCCCACGTTAGCTTCTAGAGAAGTAGAGCAATAACACCCAAGACATTTATAAATAATAATATAATGGAATCTCTATATAGCGCTAGTGCACTCGTTCAGACGACAAACAACTGCGCTTGCACTCCACTCATTCCTTACACAGTCATACCACACCCATGACAAGCAATTGTTCCATCAAGTCCAAATGTGCACACACGCATCACACACACACACGCACCACCACACCCACACACACCACGCGCGGGCCCCCCGGCACACACGTCTACCAAGACACACTAAGCTACGACATCTCACCCTACAGCGTCCTGGTACGCTATCACACTTTTGTACGCTATATAGATCAGTGCAACGAGGGACAGGGCAACACAACACCACCAGCAGCACAAATGATACAGCGAAGAATGGCGGGGAAAAAAACAGAGAGCAGAGTTGGGGAGGGGGGTGCGATGGTACAACGCGATCGTAGTGCACAAAACACTACAATACGTGTCCTGATGTCAACATCGCGACATGTCGAGCTAAAACAGTGATTAAGTCATATACGCCCACATGAGGCGATTATAGCGCGCGCGGAGGAGTGGCGAGGCGACTGAAGGGACTGGGGTCACACGGATCCGCCCACGCAAGGAGTGAAGCGCAGTCAAGCGTAGAGCGTGTGCGGACAGCAGTCGTGTGACGTGGCGTGCAGGAGTGGAGTGAACAGATGGACGGTGAGATCTGAACACTTTCCTGGTACATACAAACAGAGCTCACCGATGACGAGAGTGAAGTCTACATGGCAAAACATCTAGTACCGCGGATCGAGTACATCGCAGCACACAGTGCCTCTCTGACTTCTACACAACGATAACACAGATAACACCAGAGAGCCGAAGCTCTGCGTGCTGTGCTTTCTCTGCCTTAGCAAGGGGGGTACTAGGTAGTGTAGTGCAGTGTTTGGCCGCACGTCTAATGCTGGTAGCACGTGCTCTGATCACATCCTACGATAGGAGAGTTCCTGCACCATCCATTGTTAAACACCGCGGCCCACCAGCGTGTATGCTTTTTCAGTGGATAAAGTAAACCACCATTCGACGCGCAAAACATATATCTCAGCACACACCCGCGCTGTGCTGCGTCTCTCTTACACCGACTTAGCACTCTCTGCGTGTGCGCGCTATCACACAGACACACATCTGTATCAATAAATGTAATATCCGCAATGCGATCTTGTTTAGAAATCATAGCACATCAGCAAGAGGGGTTGGGGGGGGAGCTATGCAACGGACACATGCGAGACATACGACTAACTCTCATCTATATACTGCATCACCAAACACCACGTTGACTTTCTACTAAAGAGTACGATGACTAGAATTAGGGAGTAAGTAGTTGGCTTCATCTATATCGGTCGTTCATCTGGGGGTACTCTACTCAACTTCTCGTGAGAATTTCTCATTTTGAGTGCAGTACACACTTAGAACACACATAACATTCTACTAGCACTTACATACTGTATTTGACAGCAGAGACAGTTGACACATTCAGATTGTAGACACTGTAGAGAGCTTGACGCGGAATACCACGTGAGGGTGGAGCATTGGTGTTATCCGACTCGAAGAAGGGTCTGGATTAGATATATCGTGCTTCTTAAGTAGGAGCGAGCTGTTTGGCTCACTCACTGAATCTGTGAGGTCTACGAGCAATCTGACTACCTAGTGGAATCGATATGAGGAGTATCAAGCTGTTATATATGTCGTTGACAACGTATGGAGGTTGAGAGCTGAGATGTACACTGAGAGTTACGAACAACACACATACAGAACGCGATCCTGGACTGGTCACACATAACACAGTGATAGTCACTTCTGAGACGAATGATTTAACTCTTCTCTGTCTACTGTACTTTATCACCACTCTATATGTTCACTGAGACATGGATTGAGACTTAGTAATACTGCATGATATCCAGGATAGAGCTTATCTGTGGGCATCTGTTTTCTGAAGGTGAGTGTGGAGTATATTATGGCTGACAGGGAGAGCGTATGAGAGCAGTGGAGGGATTATTAGATATTGGCGCGAATATAGATTTCACTAGTATTGATGAGGTGATCTGGATTGTACTTAGAAGAGACTTCACACAATAGTGGTATAGGATATAGTGTAGACGACAACTGAACAGTAGTGAGATGGATGAGATTCTATACTACATTCAGAACGAGGAGAGAGATTGATCAAACTATAACTCATGAGACACTGGACATTTAGGATGCTGAGAGAGCTTGACAACAACACAAGTCTTGAGCTCTCTCTGATCAGTAGCGGTATTCGTAAGTATGAAAACACAGTACACAGCTAGTCAGTGTGGCTCACTTTTACAGGTATCAGAACACTAGTAAACATCTAGAGGTCAGTGTTGCTAATTTTACAGGTATGCAAACACCGCACAACAGCTGAGGTCAGTGGGTGGTGCCATGTACAGCGTGAAGCATTGACTGACAGGGGTCTGTATTTAACTCTGTTTTTCCCCTGTCTGCTGCCAGTGTAGACTGGTAATGAAGAGTGATGTAGAAAAGCCATTGTTGGACAATGACAGTGTGGGAATAGGCCTTAGCACTCAAAGGTTACAGTTAAGGTCAAGGGAGAGGGGGTCACATTCTGAATCCATTTTAATGCTTTGTTGAAATCTAGTCCCAAACATAATATGAAAACCATTTTATTAAAAAAACATTATGGTTCCTTAGGTGTTTGTTGTATTAAAAGGCCGTCAGCTCGAACCTTCGGTCTGAAAACCTGTGTATGGCAATGCACCCCTACTGTGTTTGTGAAACTGACACACGTCTTTGTATGACGGTTCTGCTTAAAATCATCACTCTCCACCTCAATATCACTGGGCCTCTATCATCTCTACTGATGCTACATGCAGGCATACCCTCTCTGAATGGTGTCAAAGTCAAGGGATTCCCTGGCACAGTTTCGTGAATACCCTCTGCTTAAGTCTTGCAGTCTGGAACCTTCGGATTCCTGTCCCACTGATTTCTTTTTCGTCACTGTTACTTTCTGGCCCTGTTGCGACACTTGCGTTGATGTAAAGCATGTGCTAAGTCAGGTTAATTGAAACAATATTCCTGAATGACTTCTATGCTCGGTGGTTGGCCCACACTTACGTCTTGTAGCGGCAGGGCGGCTGAAAGGACTGAGAAACCACTTCACGCCATTGACACTACGACAGACAACTCTCCACTGTACACACAGCTCCAGAAAAACAGGTCAGAGGCTGCCGTGTCTGAAAATAAACACAGCCATTGACATAATGAGAGAGGAAATGCAGAAGACACGGCCAACAACAAACACCTTTTGTAACCACGCCTGCCCTGGTGTGGCAGACATGGCACAAGAAACTGCATACTACGTGGGAGGGAGGGGAGTGGGAGGGGGAGAGAGAGGAGGGGATGGAAGAAAGTGTCAAACTTAGGACACACTCAACGTTGGTGAATGGTGGTGGCTGTGTGTGGGGAAACGGAACGGTGGGTGGGGGGGGGGCGGGGGGGGGGTGGTGGAGGACGGAGGGTCGATAAAAAAGAACACATGTCACAACCCCAGATATGTCCGTTCACTGCCGAAAAGTGTATTTATTTATTCTTATTTCATTCTTTTTAGTTTCGTGATGGATAATGAAATGAGCGCTTATGGCTTTGCGCATCCATTCCCTGTGTGTATGCCGTTCAATCCCAGCGCCGGCACTCAATGTGTCTACCCCCCTTTTTCCGAAAAGCGGAATAGGTATAAACGGTGTGCAAGATGTTCTGTCTTGCGTTCGCACACGGACCCCTCGTTTAAAATCCTCATCCGAGGACAATTTAGGGGGTGAGGGGGTGGGGTGGAGTGGGGCACTATGTTAACTCGCGCGCGCGCGCGCGTGTGTGTTAATGATGACTGAGCTGAGAGCCACAGACAGCTTAGCTGTCCAGCCTTGTCTCAGACAGAACCAGAGGACAGAGCAGACAACAGCGATCAGGACGTTCCACATGCTGGTCAACAGGAGATGAAATGAAGCCCCCCCCCTCCGCCCCCTCCCACGCAGCTGCTCTGTCCAGTGCCCACCCACAAGACTGAGCAAGGTAGACAGAACACAGAATTCCCTGATCTCTGGAGGTCCGTCTTCTTCCACTTCTGCCTGACCTATCCTTTATCACTGCGCCAACGCTTACAGAGAATTACAGCCAGCACTCTGTACGTTCATCCAGTGACTGCCTCAGGCCTGACCAACACTGCCTCTGTCCACTGTCCGGCCACGGGGCCCACACCCAATCCACTGGACCAGGCTGCGGCCCCATGGTCCAGCGGCTAGCACATCTGTCTTGAGCTGCCGAGCAGTCCCTTGGGTCCATCCCCGTTTGAACCCCAACATTTTCCCCGCCACCTTGAGTCGGTGGTCAGAGACTGGTGTCCTGAGTGGTGGTTATGGGGTCAGAGTGGTGGTCCTGGAGCTAGTCTTCCAAAAGTGACAATAGATAACGTATACAACAGATGTTTTAATGCAATTAAAAATGGCCACCGGCAACAAAAGGGGGGGGGGAGTTGACCTCCCGGCAAAATTCCTGCCACAGAAGCCATTCTGGTCAGGCAGACAAAGCCGGCAGACAGAACTCTGCCCACGTCGATCTTCCACGACCTCTGTAAGTGTAGAGTGCACACAAGCAATACACACAGACCTCTGTAGTGTAAGGTCCACAAGCAATACACACAGACCACGTTCTGTAAGGTGCACAGCAAGCAATACACAACAGACCTCTGTTCTGTAGAGGTGCACACAAGCAATACACTCAGGCCTCTGTAGTGTAGAGGTGCACACATAGCCAATACACACCAGGCCTTCTCGTACTGAAAGGGCACACAAGCAATACACACAGACCGTCTGTTCTGTAGAGGGTGCACACAAGCAATACACACAGTATCAGCACCTCACTGTAGTGTAGCACGGTGCCAACACAAGCAATACAACACATGGCCTCTGTCCTGTTTAGAGGTGCACACAAGCAATACACCAAAAACCAGTAACAGACCTCTGTAGTGGTAGAGGTGCACACAAGCCAATACACACAGAGCCCTGTTTCTGTAGAGATGCCACAAGCAATTATCACACAGTAACATGATAAACGTACCGCAGTGATGCAGAAGACACGAGCACACGCAAAGGATGAACAAATAAGATAACCCAGACCCAGGGGATGGCAAGAAGAGAGAATGAGTAGGCGACATGATTGACCCAGGAGAGCGCCCAGAGGAGCCACAACCAACATAGCCAACCCACACCGACACGTACCCGCAGCGGGCCCACGCGCCGGGCATCCCACGCCCCGACCCCGAAGTCACGCCCGGCGATTCACCCGCTACGGCGCATTTCTGCAAGCCCCGAGGCCTCCGTACTTATCTCCCCCACGTGCCTTCCCCCCCAACCCCTTTTCCCCCACCCCTGCTCGCGCCCAGCTTCAACTCGCCCGCGCGCGCCGTCCCGCCCGCATCCCCCACGCTCTGCGCCCCGCTCCTCCTGCTTGCATCCACCCAACCGAATGCCGCTGCCTCACTTCGCTCCCCCCCCTGGTACCCGGACCCGCCCCGTCATGTAGCTTCCTCGCTTTGCCCTGCCCCTACCCTCCCCCAACCCTCCCTTCCGTCCACCTCCGCCTCCGGCCCGCACGACGCTACCGCCTACATTTCTTTTCGCGACGCCCCCCCGCCAACCCCACAAGCCTCAGACGAGACGCTGGTGCCCACCCGCACTCCCCCCCGGCCCTGTACGATGTCGCGTTCCCCACCACGCGCATCCACCAGTACCGCCCTCAGTAGATGAAGCGGTGCACACCAGCACTCCCCACAGCGCCTCAGTTCCGTAGAGGAGCACACACGCCCTATCCCAAAACAGGCCGCCAGTAGTGTAAGTGCACACCAGCAATACACACAGGCCTCTGTACTGTGGAGTAGTATGCCACAAGCAATAGCCCCCGGCCACTCTTGTACTCGTAGAGGTGCACACAAGCAATACCCACACAGGCCTCTAGAGTTCAGGTAGAGGGGTGCACCCAAGCCTACACACAGGCTTCCCCGTTCGGTACGAGGTGCTCACACAAGCATAACACACAGGCCTCTGTACTGTAGAGGGCACACCAGACAAAATACACACAGCCTCTGTTCTGTAGACGGTGTAACACACAGCAATCTACACCACAGGCTCTGTTTCTGTAGAGGTGCACACATGCAATACACACAGGCCTCTGTTCTGTATAGGATGCACACAAGCAATACACACAGGGCCTCTGTTTACTGTAGAGGTGCACACAAGCAATACACACAAGGCCTCTGTTCTGCGTAGCAGGTGCGACACATGACAATACACCAGTCCTCAGTTCCTGTAGAGTGCACACAAGCAATACCCACAGCTTCTGCGTTCTTTCGCGGTGTACAAAAGCAATACAACACAGGTCTCTGTAGTGGAGACAGGTGCACACCCAGCAATACACACAGGCCTCTGTAGTGTAGAGGTGCACACAAGCAATAACACACAGGCCTCTGTTCTGTAAGGTGCACACAAGCAATTACACATAGGGCGCCCTCTGTAGTGGACGAGGTCACCACAAGCAATACACACCAGACCTCTTTCTCTGATTAGAGGTGTACACAAGCAAACACCCAGGAAGCCCTGTAGTGGGAGAAGTGCACACACACAATACACACAGACCTCTGTAGTGAAGAGGTCACACAAGCTCAATAACACACAGGTCTTCTGTAGTGGAGAAGGTGCACCAAGCAATATACACAGGCCACTGTCAGTTGTAGAGGTGCACACAAAAAGCCCCCAAAATTGCACAAAACAAACACAGGCCTTCTTAGTGGGAGGTCACACAAGCATACACACAGACCTCTGCGTTTTGTAGAGTGCAACACAAGCAACATTACACACAGGCCTCTGTTCTGTAAGGCAGCACAAGCAATAACCACAGTACAGACCCTCTGATATGTAGAGGCGCACACTAGCAATACACACAGGCCTCTGTATTGTAGAGGCGTACGACACTTGCAATACAACACAGGCCTCTGTTCTGTAGAGGTGCACACAAGCAATACAGCACAGGCCTTGTAGTGTAGAGCGTGCCCACACAAGCAATACACACAGGCCTCTACATTAGCTTACAGAGGCGCACACAAGCAATACACACAGGCCTCTGATTCTGAGACGGTCACACAAAGCAATACACACGCCCTCTTGTTCTGTACGAGGTGTACACAATCAAGCAAACACACACAGGTCTCTGTAGTGAGAGGGCAACACCAATCAATACACACACAGGCCCTCTGTAGTGTAGAGAGGTGCACACAAGCAATACACACAGGCCTCCGTTCTGTAGAGATGCACATCAAGGCATATACCACATAGGCCTCTTAGTGGAGAGGTGCACACAAGCAATACACACAGTACAGCACCTCTGTAGTGTAGAGTTGCACCAATCAATACACAACAGCCTCTTAGTGTAGAGGTGCCACAAGCACATACACACAGGCCCCTGTTCTGTGAGGGCGACACAGAGCAATACAGGCACAGGCCTTTGTAGTGTCTAGCAGGTCCCACCAGCAAATATCACACTGCAAGGACCTACTATTCTCTAGAGGTGCACACACAAGCAAATACACACAGAGCCTCTGTCTGTAGAGGTGCACACAAGCAATACACACAGGCCTTCTGTTCTGTAAGATGGATTGTACCCAAGCAATACACACAGGTCACTGAGTGGAGAGGTGCCCACCACCAACAAAGAGCAATACACACAGAACCTCTGTTCCTGTAGAGGTGTACACAAGCAATACACACAGTCCTCTGTAGTGGAGAAGTGCACACAAGCAATACACACAGGCCTCTGTAGTGTAAGAGTGCACACAAGCAATACACTCAGGCCTCTGTTTCTGTAGTGGTGCACACAAGCCAATACACATAGGCTCTGTAGTGGAGAAGGTGCAACCACAAAGCAAGACACACAGACCTCTGTAGTGTAGAGTGCACACAAGCGCATACCACACAGGACCTCTGTTCTGTAAGAGGTGCACCAAGCAATAACACAGCCTCTGTAGTGTAGATGATGCACACAAAGCAAATAACACACAGGCTCGTAGTGGGTAGGTGCACACAAGCAAATACACACAGCCCTCTGCTCTGTAGAGGTCTGCAACACTAAGCAATTACACACAGGCCTCTTCTGTAGAGGTCACACAAGCAAGACAACACCACTACAGAGGCACCCTCAGGGGGAAGGTCTTAATGAGGCCTGGTGAGTAGGTGTAGAGGTGGGGGGGGGGTGAGGCGGATTGTCATGAGGGGGGCGGGGGAGGGAACGGGGGCGGGGGGGTGTGAGGTCGCGGCGCGTGCGGGGGGGGCGAACGGGAGGGTGAGGAAGGGGGGGGGGTCGGACTTTGGAGGTGGAGGGGGGTTGGGAGGGGGAGAGGCGAATGGGGAGGCGACGGGGTCAGGGCGGGGAGGGGGGGCAGACGTGGTTGGCGGAGGGGGTGGGGGGGGGGGGGGAGGGGAGGGGCGCAGGGCGGGGGGGGGTGGTGGGGGGTGGGGGGGGGGGGGCGGGCGGGGGGGGGGTAGTGAGGGCGGCGGCAACAGGAGGGGGGGGGGGGAGGGTGCGGTCTGGTAGAGGTGTATCACAAGCAATACACACAGAGCCTCTGTAGTGGGAGAGGTGCCACAAGCAATCACCCACAGCCTCTGTTCTGTAGAGTGCACCCAACGCAATACACACAGTACAGACACTCTGTAGTGTAGAGGATCCGCACACAACAATACTACACAGACCTTCTGTTCTGTAGAGGTGTACACAAGCAATACACACAGGCCTCTGTAGTGTAGAGGTGCACACAAGCAATACACACAGGCCTCTGTAGTGTAGAGGTGCACACAAGCAATACACACAGGCCTCTGTTCTGTAGAGGTGCACACAAGCAATACACATAGGCCTCTGTAGTGGAGAGGTGCACACAAGCAATACACACAGACCTCTGCATGTAGAGGTGCACCAAGCAATACACACAGGCCTCTGTTCTGTAAGGTTGCACAGCAAGCAATATACACAGGCCTCTGTAGTGTAGAGGTGCACACAAGCAATAACAACACAGCCTCTGATAGTGGGGAGGAGTTGCACACCACAATACACACAGGCCTCCTGTTCATGTAGCAGTGCACACAAGCAACACACACAGCCTCTGTTCGTAAGGTGCACCACAAGCAATACACACAGTAAAGACCTCAGTCTAGAGAGTAGAGGCGGCTCACAAGACATACACACAGGTCTCCTGGCGGGGGCGCGGGGGGGGGTGGGGGGGGGGGAGGGCGCGGGGGGGGGGGAGGACAGTGTAGAGGGTGCACACACAGCCAAACTACACAACAGGCCTCTGTTCTGTTAGAGGTGCACACAAGCAATACACACAGGCCTTTGTAGTGTATGGGAATTGCACAACAACAATACGCACAGGCCCTATTCTTTAGAGGTGCACTCAAAGCAATACACACAGGCCTCTGTTCTGAAGAGTTGCACACAATCAAAAACACACAGGCCATCTGTTCTTGTAGAGTGCACACAAGCAATACACATAGGCCTCGTAGTGGAGAGGTGCACACAAGCAATACAACACCAGACTCTGTTCTGTAGAGGGTACACAAGCAATACACACAGGCCTCTGTAGTGGACGAGGTGCATCACAACACTACACACAGACCTCTGCCATAGTGGTAGAGGTGCACACAAGCAATACACACAGGCCTCTTGTTCTGTAGAGGTGCACACAAGCAATAGACACAGGCCTCTGCTAAGTGTACCAGTGCACACCAAGCAATACACACAGGCCCTCCTGAATTCGGGGAGGTGCACACAGCAATCTACAACACAGGCCACTGCTCTTGTAAAAGAGGTCACACAAGCAATACACACAGGCCTCTGTTCTGTAGAGGTGCACACAAGCAATACACACAGTACAGACCTCTGTAGTGTAGAGGTGCACACAAGCAGTACACTCAGGCCTCTGTAGTGTAGAGGTGCACACAAGCAACACACACAGGCCTCTGTTCTGTAGAGGTGCACACAAGCAATACACACAGGCCTTTGTAGTGTAGAGGTGCACACAAGCAATACACACAGGCCTCTGTAGTGTAGAGGTGCACACAAGCAATACACACAGGCCTCTGTTCTGTAGAGGTGCACACAAGCAATACACACAGGACCTCTGTAGTGTACGAGCTGACCACAAGCAATACACACCAGCGCCTCTGTTCTGTAAGGGAGTGTACAAAAGCATACAACATAGGCCTCATGTTCTATAGAGCGGTGTACAAAACATCTTAAGTGGCAATCACTTAAAGAGACAAAACCAAGAACAAGCAATACACCAGCCTCCTGTTCTATAGAGGTGTACACAAGCAATACCCATAGGCCCTCTGTTCTGTAAGAGGTGTACACAAGCAATCTACACAAGCCTCTTGTTCTGTAGAGGTGCAACACTAAGCGCAATACACATAGGTCCTCTGTAGTGTAGATGGTGGCACACAAGCAATACACCCATACCAGACCTCTGTATAGTGTAGTAGGTGCACCACCTAAGCACTACACACAGGGACTCAGGGACTCTGGTAGTCTGTACTATAGCCGGGTCTGCATCAAAACAAACAAACCAACACAATACAAAACAGCGAACTGAGAGCTTACGACAATTCCCACATCATCGAAAAAACACCAATCCACCAAGATTTGAACCTTAGATCCTTTCGCACTTCAAAAACGAGTAGGTATTAACACGCCCGTGGTTAGAAGTTCTATCCGCTTAGCCAGTCTCTGCTATTCAAATCATCTACATGTTGCGGCCTAACCCAAAATCTCTTCTACTACTCTTCCTCTGTGATGGTCTGTGCGTGTGTGTCTCCTCCCCTGTCTCTCTCTGTGTCCCATCTCTGTGTGTCGTCTCTCTCTCGGTGTCTCTTTCTCTCCTGTCTGTCTCTCCTGTGTTCTGTCTTCTCTTGACTCTCTCTCGCTCCCAGACTTGACAATTCTCCGTTGAATCCCTACCGTAACACCATGTGTTCTGAATCCCGACAATGATGACTATGGTGGGCTGATTTTGTTATGTTTTCCCAGTAACTTTTGGAATTAGTGTTTTGTGCCCAAAGCCCCCCTCCCACTGTCCCCTGTGAATGGGCAGCTTGCTTAATCACAATAAACCTCTGTCATTGTCATTGTCTCTCTGACTCGCATCCTGGGTCTCTCGCTGGGTACTCTCCCGCTCTTGACTCCTCTTCTTGTCTGTCTGTCTCCTCTCTGTCTGTCTGCTCTCCTCTGTCTGTCTCCTCTCTGACTCCTCTCTCTCTGACCATCACATCCACCTCTCTCCTGACTCTCTCTCGCTCTGACTCTCCTCTCTCTTTCTGTCTGTCTGTCTGTCTATCTCTCTGTCCGTCTGCCCTGTCTGTCTGTCTGTGCTCTCTCTCTCTCTCTCTCTCTTCCCATCTCCGTCTCTCTCGTCTCTCTTCGTCTCTCTCTCTCTCTCTCTGCTCTTTCTGTCTCTCTGTGTCTCGTGGCTGAAGCACAGATGCCCCGCCTGAGACATCCCACTGCTGCCTGGTGGTTTTTCCCTGCACGTCAACGAAAACCCTAAATCAGGGCGTCACCAGTGTGAGAGTTTATCTTGCTGCGACTGTCCCACCTCCCCCTCCCATTCCCCCCCACCCCTTCTCCTTTCCGCCCACCCATGCAGATAGTCACGCAATTCCGACTTCAAGGGATGGTTGTCTCTAAATCGAACACCTGTGTGCTTGCGTTCGTTGAGAGTTAAAAAACATATTGCGTCTTCTGTGCCCTACCCGCACAAAATGGGCCTACTCTTCCGAAAGGTTTGAACCGCGGTTCTTAACGTGTGCGTAGCTGTTCTGGAAGAAAGGCAAGAGCTTGGAATCGAGAACCCAGAACATCACAGTTTTGCGCTTGATCTAGGAAGAGTGAACGACTTAACCGTCCTGACCACCACCTCCTTGTTTCATCACTGAAAGGTCTGTCGGAGACTGTCGTCCTCCAGTGACTTGCCTCCTCGCCTTACAGTCTGCACTTGTCAGTGAGGATGGACAAATAGTCTGTCTATCTGTCTGTCTGTCTGTCTGTCAGTCTTTCAGTCTATCTATCTATCTATCTGTCTGTCTGTCTGTCTTCGACCCTTGCCTACCTACCTACCTACCTACCTACCTATCTATCTACTTATCTATCTATATTATCTGTCTGGCTGACTGTACTATTTATCTATCTATCTATCTAACCTACGCTACCTACCGCTACCTACCCTAACCTACGCTATCACTCCCTACCTACGACCCACTAACCTACCTACCTACCTACCTATCTATCTATCTCTCACTATCTATCTAAATCTAATCTATCTATCTATCTTATCTATCTATCTATCTTATATTTTATTCTGTCTGGTGCTGTCTGTCTGTCTGTGATCATCCATCTATTTAATATTTCATATTTTCATTTAACTGATCTATTCCATAGTAAAAAACAAAAGAGCCCTGGCCACAACCCATGTTGCATCACCAGTTGACTAGCCCACTAGTTATTGTATTGTAGTTTGTTGTGAGTTCTTGTTGTCTGTTCATGTGTTGAACTGTAATCATCGTATCGTGTTGACCTGTGCTGTGTTGTGTTGAACTGTCAATATCGTAATCGAGTATCGTTTGTCCTTGTATAAGAATTATAACCCATTTCAGTCACGGCAGATTTCTCTGTGTGAAATTCAACTGCTCTCTACCCGTCGAGCCGCCTCATCAAGAGCAGCCCACCCTTGTTTCAATAATCTGCAGGTGTATTAATTTTCGTAGTTGTTATCAATCTGCAGAGGTGATACTAATTTTGTGTGTTTCACATCTGCAGGTGTACTAATTTCTGTGTTGTTTACAATCTGCAGGTTGTACTAATTGTTCGGGTGTTGTTTCATCTGCAGGTGTAATATTTTGTGCTTCGTTTCAATCTCAGGTTACTAATTTGTGTTGTTTCGATCATCAGGTGTACTAATGTTGGTTATGTTTCGATCTGTCAGGTCGTACTAAAATTTTGTTTTGTTTCAATCTGCAGCGTGTCCTAATTTTGCTGTTGTTTCAATCTCAGCCAGGTGTACTAAATTTTGTGTTGTTTTCAATCTGCAGGTGTACTAATTTTGTGTGTTGTTTCCAATCCTGCAGGTCGTACTAATTTTTGTGTTGTTTCAATCTTCGTGTGTATCAATTTCTTGAGTTGTTGTTCAATCTGCAGGTGTACTAATTTTGAGTGTTGCTTTCAATCTTACAGGGTATTCACATTTTGTGTTGTTAATCAATCTGCAGGTGTATCAATTTTTTGTGTGTTTCAATCCTGCAGGTGTATTAATTCTTGGTGTATGTTTTCAATCTGCCGGTGTACAATTTGTCTGCTAGTTTCAATCTGCAGGTGACTATCCATTTGTGTTAGTTTCAATCTGCAGGTGTATTAATTTTGGGTTGTTTCCTGCAGGTGAACTAATTCCTTGTGTCCCTCTCAGAGTGGCTTTTCTAATCGAATTTTTGCCGATCAACTGGTTCCGGTGGTTCTTTTTTACGTGCACTTACTAAATATATGCTTGCCTACAAGACCTTAGTTTCACGCCTCCTCGTTGGAAAGGTTAGCCTACCGCCATAACCAACAACATTTCTGGAGCAGTACACGATGCCCCAGTCAACCCCTTTCCTTCAAAGAAAGAAGGTACAAACTGCACCGCAGCGAGCGGGTGCCACTTGTTGTTGCGTATGTGTGTATGTATGTCGGTGGTATGTATTTTGTGACGTGTAACAGCCTATGTTTGTATGTATGTGTGTGATTATGTTTGTGTGTGTGTAATGTCTGTGTATGTATGTATGCTGTACAATGGATGTGTGTGTATGTATGTTGCTGAGTAATGTACTGAGTGGTGTGTTTGGGTATTGTGTTGTATGCTGTGTATCTAAGTGTGGTGTCATGGATCTCGCCTAGTGTATATGTATGTATGTAAGTGTCGTATGTATGTGTGTGTATGTATGGAGTATATGTATGTGTGCGTGCCATGTATGTTTGTATGGTAAGAGTGTCTGGTATGTATGTGTGTGCATGGTAATGTGTGTATGTAAGTGTGTGTATCGCGTACTGTTATGTTATGGTTGAGTATGTATGTGTAGGTATGAGCTGTTATGTAATGTGTGTGTATGTATGTGTGTGTACTGTTCTGGTGAGTGTATGATTGTATCTGTATGTGTGTTAATGGTGTGTCTGTATGTTGATGTGTATGTGTATGTATGTTGGGGTGGGGTGTAAGTAAGTTGATGTATGTATGTATTGTGTATGTGCCGCTCTGAATGTATGTTGTATGTATGTGGCTATGTTATGTATGTGTGTAGGTATTGTGTTGTTGTTGTTAGACTTCAATTTATACGTCCTGTTCACTTTGGAGTGACATTATAAGAACGCCCCCCCCCCCATCCCCTCCAACAAAAACGAAACCAAACAAACAAACAAAAAACTACCCACAAATAACCCGGGAGATGTGGATTGTGGTTGTTAAACTAAACAAAATAATAATAATCTCCGCAAAACTCTGGGCAATGGCGAGACAGGAATCTTAAAAACCAACAAAAAAAACCGAACAAGTCTTTAACCGTTAATGTTAAACTATAACAAATGCTCCTATGACTGCTAACACAAGACACCTTTCACAATTTCAAAATCAGCCAATTTTTAGAAAATCACTAGAATCTATTCGCCAGGCGTGACCGAGTTTGTTCCAGAAAAATGGCGTGGCATGAAAGGGTTTTACACTCTGGGGCAGCAAAAAGTATATAGTATTAGTGATATATCTCACCACACAGTGCAATTTCACCATTTTTTGCTGTGATTGGTTTATCAATGCATTTAGTCTTCAATTCTATAAAGTATTTAATTCTCCCTTGAGACTGACGTCACAAACACACCTTGTACCTAACTTCTCTGAAATGGAGTTCCCCACTGCGGTATACGATATGGGACATTGATAAGCAGTTCCTAGTTAAAAAGTATCCTCCTCACTCTTGCTCTTGAATACCAATCAGTGCCTTTTCTCCCATGATTATTTATGTTCTAGTAAGCTCATACCTTCTTCAAGGATAATGCACATGCACTTCTGTTTGCATCCCGTCCAAGTTTTGTCACCCTTTTGGCACAGCTCTTTCCGCCACGTCATTTGAAAGAACCCAGGTGAGTGTGAAGCACCCGAACAAAATTCACACTTATGCCCTTTACAGGTTAAGACAGAGGTTATGACATGCTTTAATCCTCTAAGATGATTTTCGAGAAGTTTTCCTTGGTCACTTGGCGATTTTAAAACAAGCATCAAGGCCGTGATTAGAATCACGCACAGAAGAAAAGTGAAATATACCCAACGCAAATCAAAGATATAATCTAATACCCATGTAGGATTTGCTACAAGTTCTGCCGGAAATAGAGCGTGATGGTTTCACCAATATAATATGATTTTTCAATTATTTCTTAAAACGCTGGTATACTACCGAGTGCGACAAAAGCAGAACTGTTTTCTCTGATCTTATCAGGCGTATGATCCATCTGTATAAATCTTTTGAAAATAGGTCAAAATATTTTATGAATGGATGTGAGGATCGGACATCAGTAATACCATTAAGATTTCTGCGTGTCATTCGTTGTTTTTCATTAGAGCACCCCTCTATATCAACAGTGTCCTTTTATTCATCCTCTCATGATGGGCAAGGTACCCAGATTGCGTCTCGTGTGTCCATGCTGTGTTGATTGATCTTCAAGATTTCTACAAGATCAGAACAACCAGTATTACTTAGGGCATTAAGAGGATATATACTTTCGCTCTTTTCAGGAAAACTAAAACTCGGATTTTCTCTATCTATTTCTTCTGCAAACCTAAACTTTTTCTGATCGTCTTTGTCTTGCACAAGCCCAAATATTTACACACGCTCAGTTGACCGGAAATCCATCCTAAAGAGGCAATCACGCCGCTTCGATTATATTGTTCCCAGGCTGAGAGCGTGCGAGAAACAAGGCATCTCCAAGAGCCAGTCTAGTATGCTTGCTAGTCTATATTTTGTAACTTTTAAGTAATACTTAGGCGCACTGAGAAATAAAGACCCCTCCTGACCACTAAAGCTAATTTTGAACGAATAAGGGGATGTAGCTGAATATTTCATATTTAATGTGGCTTGGCCCGCTAACTGTGTCTTTACTACCAATTTCCAAAAAAAACGTTCTAAGCCTCTTTCTTTAGCTTTAGTTAAAAATTGTCTTCGCGAATATGTGCATTTCCCACGTTAGCTTCTAGAGAAGTAGAGCAATAACACCCAAGACATTTATAAATAATAATATAATGGAATCTCTATATAGCGCTAGTGCACTCGTTCAGACGACAAACAACTGCGCTTGCACTCCACTCATTCCTTACACAGTCATACCACACCCATGACAAGCAATTGTTCCATCAAGTCCAAATGTGCACACACGCATCACACACACACACGCACCACCACACCCACACACACCACGCGCGGGCCCCCCGGCACACACGTCTACCAAGACACACTAAGCTACGACATCTCACCCTACAGCGTCCTGGTACGCTATCACACTTTTGTACGCTATATAGATCAGTGCAACGAGGGACAGGGCAACACAACACCACCAGCAGCACAAATGATACAGCGAAGAATGGCGGGGAAAAAAACAGAGAGCAGAGTTGGGGAGGGGGGTGCGATGGTACAACGCGATCGTAGTGCACAAAACACTACAATACGTGTCCTGATGTCAACATCGCGACATGTCGAGCTAAAACAGTGATTAAGTCATATACGCCCACATGAGGCGATTATAGCGCGCGCGGAGGAGTGGCGAGGCGACTGAAGGGACTGGGGTCACACGGATCCGCCCACGCAAGGAGTGAAGCGCAGTCAAGCGTAGAGCGTGTGCGGACAGCAGTCGTGTGACGTGGCGTGCAGGAGTGGAGTGAACAGATGGACGGTGAGATCTGAACACTTTCCTGGTACATACAAACAGAGCTCACCGATGACGAGAGTGAAGTCTACATGGCAAAACATCTAGTACCGCGGATCGAGTACATCGCAGCACACAGTGCCTCTCTGACTTCTACACAACGATAACACAGATAACACCAGAGAGCCGAAGCTCTGCGTGCTGTGCTTTCTCTGCCTTAGCAAGGGGGGTACTAGGTAGTGTAGTGCAGTGTTTGGCCGCACGTCTAATGCTGGTAGCACGTGCTCTGATCACATCCTACGATAGGAGAGTTCCTGCACCATCCATTGTTAAACACCGCGGCCCACCAGCGTGTATGCTTTTTCAGTGGATAAAGTAAACCACCATTCGACGCGCAAAACATATATCTCAGCACACACCCGCGCTGTGCTGCGTCTCTCTTACACCGACTTAGCACTCTCTGCGTGTGCGCGCTATCACACAGACACACATCTGTATCAATAAATGTAATATCCGCAATGCGATCTTGTTTAGAAATCATAGCACATCAGCAAGAGGGGTTGGGGGGGGAGCTATGCAACGGACACATGCGAGACATACGACTAACTCTCATCTATATACTGCATCACCAAACACCACGTTGACTTTCTACTAAAGAGTACGATGACTAGAATTAGGGAGTAAGTAGTTGGCTTCATCTATATCGGTCGTTCATCTGGGGGTACTCTACTCAACTTCTCGTGAGAATTTCTCATTTTGAGTGCAGTACACACTTAGAACACACATAACATTCTACTAGCACTTACATACTGTATTTGACAGCAGAGACAGTTGACACATTCAGATTGTAGACACTGTAGAGAGCTTGACGCGGAATACCACGTGAGGGTGGAGCATTGGTGTTATCCGACTCGAAGAAGGGTCTGGATTAGATATATCGTGCTTCTTAAGTAGGAGCGAGCTGTTTGGCTCACTCACTGAATCTGTGAGGTCTACGAGCAATCTGACTACCTAGTGGAATCGATATGAGGAGTATCAAGCTGTTATATATGTCGTTGACAACGTATGGAGGTTGAGAGCTGAGATGTACACTGAGAGTTACGAACAACACACATACAGAACGCGATCCTGGACTGGTCACACATAACACAGTGATAGTCACTTCTGAGACGAATGATTTAACTCTTCTCTGTCTACTGTACTTTATCACCACTCTATATGTTCACTGAGACATGGATTGAGACTTAGTAATACTGCATGATATCCAGGATAGAGCTTATCTGTGGGCATCTGTTTTCTGAAGGTGAGTGTGGAGTATATTATGGCTGACAGGGAGAGCGTATGAGAGCAGTGGAGGGATTATTAGATATTGGCGCGAATATAGATTTCACTAGTATTGATGAGGTGATCTGGATTGTACTTAGAAGAGACTTCACACAATAGTGGTATAGGATATAGTGTAGACGACAACTGAACAGTAGTGAGATGGATGAGATTCTATACTACATTCAGAACGAGGAGAGAGATTGATCAAACTATAACTCATGAGACACTGGACATTTAGGATGCTGAGAGAGCTTGACAACAACACAAGTCTTGAGCTCTCTCTGATCAGTAGCGGCCGTGATAAAATCTGATAATACATTTTCACGAAAGTGATTTCCTTATTGAAAATCCAAAACCAATTACATTCCGTTTTATGTAGAATTCCGTGACATTGTCCTATACTGTATTTTCTAAAGAGTTTTTTTGTGTTCACAATAAGTACATCATTCTTCCTTTATACTCTTTCTTTCTGTCTTTCTTTCTGTCTGTCTATCTGTCTCTATGTATGTCTGTCTCTTTCCCTCTCTTTGTCTCTGTGTCACTGTGTCTGTCTTTCTCTGTCTCTGGTCTGCCCTCTGTCTCCTAGGTCTTTCTCTGTCCTCTAATGTTCTTCTCTGTCTCTTTTCCTCTCTTACGCGCACACACACCAAAACACTCACACACACACACACACACACACACACACACACAAAACACAACACACACACACAACACACCCACACAAGCATACATTAACAAAACACACACACACAGAGGCATACATTAACACACAAACAACTCAACACACACACACACACAACCACACACACACACTATGAAGCCAGTACAACAAAGAGGATAAACATATACCAAAAAATCAAATCAAAAAGAGTTAGATAATTTAATATAAATATTTTTTGGGAAAATGGTCTGACATTTTCAACAGAAAAAACGCACATTAGCTTTTTAAAAATTGGCAGTGATTCCAGTTTACACTACCGCAGTTTAAGATTGGAGGGGAGCTAATTCAGTACACAAATACTGTCAAATTTTTAGGCATATTAATTTTACATCAAATTGACTTGGAATGCTCATATTGGATACATTTTAAAAAAAAGCTAGAAAATGAAATTAATTTTCTTAAAATGGTCACCAGACAGTCTGGGGACAAGATATAGTCACTCTGAAATGCTTAGCTACGTCACTTATAACGGTCCAAGCTGTCTTATGGACAAGAAGTCTTTTTTAGTGCTCCCAATTATTTACTGAAAAAACTCCAAAGTGTAGACTGTAAAGCATATAAACTGCACTTGGTGTACCATTCCACACCTCCCACCATAGGAACTTATAACGAAATTGGGAACTTCCCCTAGCCAATACCGACAACTTTCATGTGCCAAATATGTTTATACGCAGCACAACAAATGAAAACTTTGTTCTAGTGAAATAACAGTCGAAGCAAAAAAAAATTATCCTAAAAGGGGTAGACATATTTCGTGTTTAACGCCTATTGGTACTTATGTATCAGACCTTTTTCAAAATCAGGACTTAATCATTATGAAATAGAAATGCAGAAAAGAAGCTTTTTGCCTGCCCTTCGTGGGAAATAAATAAAGCATATTTTGATTTTAGAATGTACTAATGAAAAAAAGAACGAAAACCAAAATACATGGTTGCAGATAAACCAATCACATATTGAAAATAATTTAACTGACAAAATTAAAAGTATATACAGATGGGTCATCTTAGAAAATAATGAAGCTGGTCAGCATTCGTCATACAGCTCTAAAAACAAGAAAATCATAACTATCTTGGGAAACATCATTCAATATTTACAGCTGAACTTATTGCAATTCTTATGGCTTTTTAACTAATTCTTGATTTTGCATTTCCCATCATTCCTATCTTACTTTGTGTAGATTCTAAGTCGGTACTTGTATGCTATCAAATCCCCAAATTCCAGGAAAGTATCCAGAATCATTTTGAAATTAAATATGTCATACACCTTTTTTAAATTTAAGAAGTATTCCTGTCTCCTTTTGTTGGGTACCTTCGCAGTTGGAGTTTTTTTCAAATGATGGGCTGACAGAGCTGCAAAAAGGGGGCAAGACATCATTTTGAATCAATAGAACTGCATGTCCCATTATCTCTACAGGAGGATACAGTTTATTAGAACAGACGTCGTGGAGTAAGTGGAGAGAATCAGATCAATTCAAGGAACGATCTTTAAAGAATTGCCTGACTAATGCCTTATTTCATGTTACATGACTCCTTCTCAAACACATTTAAGTATTGCAACCAAAGAAGAGTTAATGCACTATATTTAGATTAAAATAAATGCATTTATAACAAAAATTTTGTAAAAAAGTGAGGTGCCTCTGTGGGAACATATTTCCAACACTCACATCATATTTGAGTGTTCAATTGTAAAACCTTTTTACCCACACTATTGTGACATCTGAGAAACAGTTTTTAAAAATCCGAAAATTAGCCTTGCCATTTTAATGACTATTGCACAGCCCATGGAGTATTGTTGTAGTTAATTTATAGATTTTCATGTTAAAAATTTTGTTGAATTAAATGTTTACTCATGTTTAGATTCACCCCACACCCTTTAATTATGAAAATACAACACACATGTTACCTAATTTTCAGTCTTTTCTCTGTATCATTCCCCTCTCACTACTACATCCACTGACATTTTTTCCACATCCTTTGTCTAATTATCACTAAAAGTGAACAACGTTTAAATTGAAGACAACACACACACACACACACACACACCAACATAGTGTTCTCTTCGTATGTGTTAAAAGAGTCATTTTGACGCAATAGACACATACGATTCCTTTGAGGAAAAAATCAACTTAAATGAATATCTGATATTGCCTTACAGCTTATACTGTCATTTCCAACAGACACGACTGTGGCAAAATGGTGTTAGCTGACACATCGATATCAATACTTTTACCTGTGAACTCTTGCTTACCTCAGGGCTCAGTTCTTGAACTATTTTTGTTTTGTTGGTTTCGGGTTTTGTTTTTGTTTTTTTGTTTGTTGTTTTTTACTTCATATGTCACTGACCTGCTTTTCTTTTGTAACACGGTGTATAAATTATTCACCCACGCTACAGCTACACATACTATCATTCTAAACTAGATATGATCTGTTTCAAACTCTGCACAACAGTGCTGATAGTGTGAATTTAATCGAATTCAAAATGTTAAAAAGTGAGATTGCCTGGTTCTGTCTTCAATGAGCAAAGAAAAGAAAAACATGTTCAACACTATGAAGTGCGACTTGATAATTAAAAAGTAAAGGTATCTCATAACCTATGTGGGTCGTAGGGGAGCAAGGCGTCAGAGACCTCAACTTCTCTAGGGTCCAGCATATTGAGGGCGGCGCCCATCTCCTGTCACTCGCTGCTTTACCTTCCCTGACCCTAAAAAGGGCAGGTACCCATTTACAGCTGGGTGAATGGGGGACTGTACTGAAGCCAAGTCACCCATCCACTTGGTAACCACACTTGATGCTGCTTAACCTTTGCTTGAGGAAAGCGAGTGCTCCGACCAGTGTGCTATCCCGTCCCCTTGACAATTACTTTTTTTTTAACCTGAAAGACAACACAAAGGATAACATTAATTCCCTAAATTGGAGGGGAAAACACACTACATTTTTCTTTGTATTAAGGTTGAAACTAAATACTGCAATTGTATACTTACTACAATCTATTGAAGTAAAATTGATTCTTGATATTCAAAGTTGTCAAGCTCCAATATTCTACTCAGTCGTGTTGTTTATGGTCATGCAGACCACAGAGGCCATATCGGGGCTATTATCTTATTTTGTTTAAAACTCACGGTAAGACTGTGCAACTATAATATACAGAATACAACAGGTTTAAAAACTGAATTTACTGTCGTTCCTTGTATCAAGGCCCTGGTCAACCACAAGGCTCATTCTAGGACGGTCACCACGTTGTGAAAGAACCACATCAACCACACATAAAATGAGATAAAGCCCATGGTAGATTCCTGAAAACCAACACACACACACACACACACGGGACGGGATAGCGTAGTGGTTAGAACATTGCGCTCGGAATCTGACGACCCGGTTCGATTCCCAGTTCAACGGGGATAATTTTCCTCTCTGGAGTTCACATCAGTGCAGACTCCACCTCCCCCAAAATGTCCTTTGGTCTGAGACTATAACCGAGCCGTCCGTTTTAACGCATAAGCAGAACAACTTGCGTAACACGGTAAAGCCTGTCCGCTTTCGTATGAGTAGGCATTGTGGGCCGTGGGAAACAGATGACAAAATTTACAAAACCGCATACACACGGGGACTAGATGTAAAAAAAGAAAGCACATAAGTGCTTATTTCATTATCCTCGATATAAAAAAAAATAAACACACACTTTTCCAAGATTTAATTCCTTTCACCCCTTTTGGGGTATGAAAGATTACAAACGAAGTAAACAGGAACATCAACCTAGCTACGACACTTCCACTCATACTTGACGGAAAATGCCTGATTCTCTCAAAACGTTGAACATGTTGTCTGGTGGAACATCACGATAAAAAGGATCTTTCAGGGAGTCTGTAGTATAATGCTTGTTATGTCTAATATCCTGGACATCTCAACACTCCAGAAGCAGATGCTTGATCATTGTTTATTGCATGATGATCAATAACAATGAGGATGACGTATTGATGCTGCTGTGGAAGTGCATATGCTTTGAGACTACTTGACACGGTTGTACTATATACTCTACGCTTACTATCATAATATACGATATGATAGATATGATATGATATATGCACATCACAAGTCACACGCCTTTGAGTAATAATTATTAGGGTGGCCCGTGTGTATCCTGGTGAGCACTGATTCTTCCCTTCTGGATTTTATGTGTGTGTGTGTGTGTGTATGTGTGTGTGTGTGTGTGTGTGGTGTGTGTGTGTGTGTGTGTGGTGTGGTGTGGTCTGGTGTAGTGTGGGTGGGGTGGGGTGTGTGTGTGTGTGTGTGTGTGTGTGTGTGTGTTGTGTGTGTGTGTGTGTGTGTGTGTGTGTGTGTGTGTGGGTGGGGTGGGATTGTGTGTGTGTGTGTGGTGTGGTGTGGTGTGGTGTAGGTGTGGGGTGGGAGTGTGGTGTGTGTGTGTGTGTGTGTGTGTGTGTGTGTGTGTGTGTGTGTGTGTGTGTGTGTGTGTGTGTGTGTGTGTGTGTGTAGTGTGGTGTGGTGTGGTGTGGTGTAGTGTGGGTGGGGTGGGATGTGTATGTGTGTGTGTGTGTGTGTGTGTAGTCTGGGGTGGGGTGGGGGTGGTGTGGGGTGGTGTGGGGTGTGTTTATAATGTATTTATTCTTTGTTTCGCGGATAATGGATTAAGCAACCATATGCTCTTTTACATCCTGTTCCCGTGTGTATGCAGTTTTGTAAATTTTGCTATCCGTTTCCACCGGTAGACAATGGACTACTTTTCCGATAAGCGGAACGGGTTTTAATGGGTGCGCAAGATGTTCTGCTTGCGTTCGCACACGGGACCTCGCTTTATAGTCTCATCCGAATGATTTTTGGGGAGAATGGAGTCTGCACTGATGTTAACTCAAGGGAAAAATGTCCCCTTGAACGAGATTCGAACCCGGGTCAGCAGATTGCGAGCTCAAAGTTTTAACCACTAGGCTATCCGTGTGTGTGTGTGTGTGTGTGTGTGTGTGTATGTGCGTGCGTGCGTGCGTGCGTGCGTGCATGCGTGCGTGTGTGTGTGTGTTCTGATGTGATTGTGTGTGTTCTGTTGTGGTGTGTGAGTGTGTTCTGTTATGGTGTGTTTGTGTGTGAGTGTGAGTGTGTGTGTGTGTTCTGATGGTGGTGTGTGGTGTGTGTGTGTGTGTGTGTGTGTGTGTGTGTGTGTGTTGTGTGTGTTGTGTGTGTGTTTGTGTGTGTGTTGTGGTGCGCGCGCCTGCATGTGTGCATCTATTGTTGCTGTTGCTGACTTCAATTTTACGTCTGTTCACTTTTAGTGATATTAGGCGGGGGGAAAAACCCGGGAGAGGTGGATGTGTTGTTTAAAAAAAAATCTCGAAAAGAAACTTGGCAATGCAACAGGATTTAAAAGCAAACAAACAAAAACAAGTCATTAACATTAATGTAACCGCTTCGACAGGCGGGCTAAACCAGGTGAGGGTAGCCGTCGGGTCTCAAACCCTCGGCGAGTTAGGGAATGCCTACCCAAGCATGTGAAGACTGTAGTCGGCGGACTCCTCCTCTAATGACAAGCTCATCTTGCTGGGCGATTTCAACGCCAGAGTTGGAGCGGACTGCAGAAATTGGAAAGGCGTGCTGGGGCCACACGGAACTGGAAAGGTGAATTCCAACGGCTTGATGCTTCTAAGCCTTTGTGCTGAACAACACCTCACTATAACAAACACACTGTTCCGGCAGGCCGACAAATTCAAGGCAACATGGATGCACCCAAGATCCAAGCAGTGGCACCTGATCGACTTTGCCATCTGCCGCCAAAGAGACATCCGTGACATCAGGATCACCAGGGCCATGCGAGGAGCCGAGTGTTGGACAGACCATCGTCTAGTCAGGGCCATCCAGTCCCTGCATATCGCTCCAACTCTGCGCAAGACGCCGAAAGTCCTCAGACCAGCGTTCAACGTCGCCAAACTCGAACAACATCAGCAACGCAGTGAATTTGCAGAAGACCTCGACGGCCGACTGACTGCCCATGGTCCCCTGACTGGCTGTCCGACTCAAAGGTGGGAGCAATTCAGAACACTGGTGACGGAGTCAGCAAAAACCACTATCGGCCCCAGAAAACGAATTCATCAGGACTGGTTCGACGAGAACGACGAGCACATCAGGAAACTCCTGGATGACAAGCAGAAAGCATTTGTAGAGTGGCAAAACGACTCCTCCTCGGCCCCCAAGCATGATCGCTTCAAGCATCTCCAGAAACAGGCCCAAGTTGCGCTGCGCAAGATGCAGGATATATGGTGGGAGAGGAAGGCAGACGAGGCCCAGAGATACGCTGACACGCAGAACTCCAAAATGTTTTTCAGTGCCATCAAAGAAGTCTATGGACCTTCCAAGCCATGTATTACCCCACTCCTGTCAGCAGACGGTTCAACCCTGCTGAAGGAGAAGAGCAGCATCAATGAACGATGGAGAGAGCACTTCAGCAACCTGCTCAACAGGCCCTCCAGTGTAGACCCCCACGCCCTTGACCTGATCCCAAAAAAGCCCATTGTACACTGCCTCGACCTCCCCCCCACTATGGATGAAGTCTTGAGGGCAATAAGACAGACCAGCTCAGGCAAAGCACCCGGAATGGACGGAATCCCAGCAGAGATGTTCAAATCTGCCGGACCTGTGGCCCTTGCAGCTTTCCACTCCCTCCTCACCAGCATTTGGGAAGAAGAAGAAGTGCCCAAAGATTTCAGGGATGCCACTGTCGTCTCCCTATTTAAGAACAAGGGTAGTAAGGCTGACTGCGGCAATTACCGGGGCATCTCCCTCCTTTCTATTGCTGGGAAAATATTGGCTCGGATCCTCCTCAACCGCTTAACGGAGAACATTTCCGAAGGAAACCTGCCGGAAACACAGTGTGGATTTCGCCCAAACCGCAGCACTGTGGACATGATCTTCTCCGTCCGACAAGTGCAGGAGAAATGCCTAGAGCAAAACATGGACTTGTATGTGGTCTTCGTTGACCTCACCAAGGCCTTCGACACAGTGAACAGGAAGGCCCTCTGGATCATCCTATCCAAACTCGGATGCCCAGACAAGTTCGTCAACCTCATACGCCAGTTTCATGACAACATGACTGGGCAGGTTCTCTCGGGTGGAGAAGTATCAGAGCCATTCAATATCAGTAACGGCGTCAAACAGGGATGCGTGCTGGCCCCAGTCCTTTTCAACTTCTTTTTCACCTGCGTCCTCAACCACGCTATCAAGGACCTAGACCTTGGGGTATACCTGCGATACAGACTTGATGGCTCACTGTTTGACCTCCGCAGACTGAACGCCAGGACCAAGGTTGTGGAGAAGATCATCCTGGAAGCACTTTTTGCTGATGACTGTGCTCTCATGGCACACAAAGAGTCTGACCTACAGCTCATCACAGATAAGTTCGCAGAAGCCTCTCGCCTTTTTGGGCTCACTATCAGCCTCGGCAAGACAGAGGTACTATTTCAGCCAGCGCCTGATTCAGCCGCCCCTCCCCCCTCTATCTCCATCGAGGGCACCCAACTAAAGATAGTGGATGATTTCAGATACCTCGGCAGTACCATCAGCAACGATAACACCCTGGATAAGAGATCAATGCTAGGATCTGCAAGGCCAGTCACGCTCTTGGTCGCCTCCGAGCTCGTGTCTTGAACCAGCACAACATCCAGCTTTCCACAAAGCTCAAGGTGTACAGAGCCGTCGTCCTCACCAGCCTACTCTATGGATGCGAGACATGGACGGTGTACAAAGACACTGGAAGCAGCTGGAGAAGTTCCACATGAGAAGCCTGCGGTCAATTATGAACATCCACTGGCAAGACCGGATCACAAACCTCGAGGTCCTGGACAGAGCTGGGATGACCAGCATCGAGGCCATGATACTGAAAGCCCAGCTTCGATGGGTTGGTCACGTGATCCGGATGGACGACCAAAGGCTGCCTAAGCAGCTCATGTATGGCAAACTGACCTTGGGAAAGCGGAACCAGGGCAGACCACGCAAAAGATTCAAGGACTGCGTGAAGTCCAACATCAAACACGCTGACATCCCTCCCAAACAGCTGGAGCTGTATGCTATGGACAGACCAGGCTGGCGCGCCCTAACCATCCGGGCGCATGACAACTTCGAGGAGAAGAGGCGAGATGATGTGACTGCAGTACGATCTAGGAGAAAGGCGTCAACCATCAACCCTGACCCCCCCCCCCCCCCCCCCCGGACAGTTTCCTTGCCCCCACTGCACCCGCGTCTGCCTATCACGGATTGGCTTAACCAGCCATCTCCGTGCCCACATAAGACAAAGACTCAACACATGAGGACAGTCATCATCGGATCGATGGACGACCAAGAGAACTATAACAAATGTCCTATGGGACTGTGACAAAGACCGTTCACCATTTCAAATGCTAGTTTTAGATTACTGAATATGCTGGTGAGGGAGTGTGCATCTATGTGTGTGGGTGTGTGTGTATGTGTGTGTGCGTGCGCGCATGTATGCATCTATGTTTGTGTGTGTGTGTGTGCGTGCGCGCATGTATGCATCTATGTTTGTGTGTGTGTGCGTGCGCGCATGTATGCATCTATGTTTTGTGTGTGTGTGCGTGCGCGCATGTATGCGTCTATGTTTGTGTGTGTGCGTGCGCGCATGTATGCATCTATGTTTGTGTGTGTGTGTGTGTGTGCGCGCGTGCATGTGTGCATGTATGTGTGTATGTGCGTGCGCGCGCATGTATGCATCTATGTGTGTGTGTGTGTGTGTGTCTTGTTAGTGTGCCCCAATATGTTGACCTTTTCCTATGAACAGAACAAAGCAAACACCCCCAAAACTGACGTATCAGCCTCCAGCAGGTGGACAAAAAGCTCGAACAGTCTTAGGTTCAATTCCACACCAACACACACACACACACACACACACACACACCACACACACACACACACACACACACACACACTGCAGAGCATCTTGCGCACACGTTAAATCCTGTTCCGCTTTTCGAAAGAGTAGGCCATTGTGTGCCGGTGGGAACAGATGACAGAATTTACAAAACCACATACACACGGGGACTGTATGTAAAAAAAAAAGCACATGAGTGCTTATTCCATTATTCGCGATAAAAAAAATTCATCTCTCTCTCTCTCTTATAATATATATATATATATATATATATATATATATATATATATATATATATATATCCCTAAGGGCGGGGACTGGATATAAAAAGAGCACATGGGTGCTTATTCATTATCTTCGAAATAAAAGAATTTGTCATTGTCATTGTCATTGTCACTACAGTTGTTCCAACACTGCTCTGTGTTTTTGCCCCCTAGCGTGTGACCTTTGAACGCACAGCTTTCATTTAGATTTAAAAAAAAAAAATTTTTACAGGACATACGTCATTTAAACGCTAATTGCTTCTGCCCGGGGTTTTCTTTTGTTTCTTCTTGTTGTTTTTTGGGGTTTTTTTTAAAGAAAAACGAAGACATTAGAGGACTGAGGTGAACAACAGAAAGAAAGAGAGAGAGGGGGTGGGCTGGAGAGAGAGAGGGGGTGGAGGAATGAGAGAAAGAGAGTAGGGAGAGAGAGAGAGGTAGGGAGGGAGGGAGAGAGAGGGTGGAGAGAGAGAGGGGGGAGAGAGAGGGAGGGAGGGAGGTAGGGAGGGAGAGAGAGGGTGGAGAGAGGGAGGGGGAGGGAGAGGGAGAGAGAGAGGGGGGCTGGAGATAGAGAGGGGGGTGGAGGAATGAAAGGGAGTAGGAGAGAGAGGGGAGAAGGAGGGAGAGGAGGAGAGAGAAGGGGAGGGAGGGAGAGAGAGAGGGGAGAGAAAGAGAGGAGAAAGAAAGAGAGGGGGAGAGAGAGAAGAGAGAGAGCGGGGAGAGAGAGAGAGAGGGAGAGAGGAGAAAGAGAGGGGGATAGAGAGAGGAGGGAGAGAGAGGGGGAAAGAGAGGGAGGAGAGAGAGGAGAGAGGAGGGAGAGAGAGGAGAGAGAGTGGGGAGAGAGAGGAGGGAGAAAGAGGGAGAGAGAGAGAGAAAGAGAGAGAGTGGGGAGAGAGAGGAGGTAGAGAGAGGGAGAGAGAGGGGGGAGAGAGAGAGGGAGGAGAGAGAGTTTAGTTTAGTTTAGTTTAGTTCATTCTTTTATATGGAGGATAATGGAATAAGCACTCCTGTGCTTTTTTACATCTAGTCCCCGTGTGTATGCGTTTTGTAAATTCTGTCATCTGTTCCCACCGGCACACAATGGCCTACACAATGGCCTGGAAAAAACAACAACAACAGAGGCGTGGGTGAGTGAGAGAGAGAGAGAGAGAAAGAGAGAGAGAGAGAAGAGAGAGAGAGAGAGAGAGAGAGACCCACGAGACAGAGACAGAGACAATGCCACAGAACCCACCCCCTCCCCCCAAAAAAAAAAATTAACAGCTTTCATTTCATTTCATTGATACCCCTTTAAGTCTTTAAGTCACGAGTTTTCTCTGCGTGAAATTTGGGCTGCTCTCCCCGGAGAGAGCGCGTCGCCACAAGAGCAGCGCCACCCATTTTTTTGTGTCTGCAACTGTATTTGTTTCCCTATCAGAGTGGCTTTTTTATAAGAATTTTGCCAGGGACACTTCTCTTGTTGCCGTGGGTTCTGTTACGTGCGCCGAATAATTTTGTGTAACACACGGGACCTCGGTTTATCGTCTAAATCCGAAAGACTAGCACCCAGACCACCACTCATGGTCTAATGGATGGGGGGAAAAGTTTCGGGCCCAAACGAGCTTCAAAGGTAAATGATAAAATTGTGTGGAAACTAAAGTTTCAAATCGAACAGCAGATCAAATATGTCTTTAACTGATCATAATCTCTTGTCTTATCATAATCTCTTGTCTTGTCTCTTGACAATGGCCTACTCTTACGAAAAGCGGAACAGGATTTAACGTGTGCTTACCGACTTATGCACCTTACAAAGCCCTAATTCAGACTATCCTGCTGTACAGAAGTGAAACCTGGACATTGACTGCTGAAACAGCAAAGCGAATCCAGTCATTTGAAACAAAATGCCATAGAAAACTGCTGGGCATATCCTGGAGAGAACGAAAGACCAATGAATTTGTCAAGAGCCAAATAACACGGCTGGCAGGTCCACAGGAACCCCTTCTCACCATCGTCAAGAAGAAAAAGCTGACATGGTTCGGCCACGTCACCCGCCACAACACTCTGCCAAAAACAGTACTGCAGGGAACACTCGAAGGTGGCAGAAAGAGGGGAAGACAGAACAAGTCATGGATGGACAACATCAGAGAATGGACCAGGATGAATGACTCGGCACTACTGCGCAGAGCCGAGGATCGAGATGGATGGAGGAGGCTTACCACGGCATCGTCTTTCGTGTCTCCCCCACGACCGCCAAGGTCACGGGACTGATGATGATGATGATGATGATGATGATGATGATGATGATGATGATGATGATGATGAATCTCTTGTTTTCATATTTAAAAAAAGAAGAAAAGTAAAGAAGGAAGGTGGCAGGACGGTTTAGACATTCACCCGCCTAACAAATAAACTGTGAGGTTCAGGGTTCGAGTCCATGCCTTGCCCTGTCTATCCTAATTTGACGGGAAAATCGAACTGAATATCAAGAGGAGATTCCCAACCTGTCCGACCGTGCGTGCTTTTTAAAAAATAAATTCTTTTATATCGAGAATAATGGAATAAGCACTTATGTGCTTTTTTTCTACATCCAGTCCCTGTGTGTATGCTTTTTTGTAAACTCTGTCATCTGTTCCTACCGGCACACAATGGCCTACTCTTACGAAAAGCGGAACAGGATTTAACGTGTGCTTACCGACTTGTGCACGTTACAAGAACCCACGACATCTGAAAATCGGAAAGATCAGAGATGGGGGAGGGGGGGGGTACCTCCAGGCTATCCTGGCAAAATTAGTAGGTTGAATTCCCAATTGTATCCCCGAAGTCGGAATGTGGCTATCGTAACGGGGGCGGGAGGGTTGGGGGATGGGGCGGGGGGCGGAGGGGAACGGTCGCATATGCAAAAAATCTCACCAGTGGTGAATCTCAGAGCTCTAGCCGAGGAATGAAAAACAACACTACAACAACAAAGGCGTGTGTGCGCGCGCGCGCGTGTGTGTGTGTGTATGTGTGCGTGTGCGCGCGCACATACACACACAGAGGCATGCACCACCGCCACCACCACGAACATCAGCAACACCACCGCCAACACAACAACACCGCCCCACAGACACACACAGACACACACAGACACACAAAGACACACACACACATACACACAGATACAAACACACTTACACACACACGCACTTACAAACACACTTACACACACACACTTACACACACACACATTTTTACCACACAACTATATAAAAAATGTTTTAAAAAACTCAAACAAACACCATTGCTCTCTTCATAAAACTCTGATGATTAAAAGTTTATTATGATTATTATTATTGTTATTATTAACTTTGAAAGTCAACCAGATGTGAGACATCCAATGTACAAGAGATCTAACAGTGCTCAATGTGTTCTGCCTGTCATTACATAACCAACAAAAATCATGAGAATAATAACAAAGCTAACATAATCTGTAGGGGATAGCCAAGACAATAATCATAATGATAATAATAATAATGATAATAATAATAATAACAAAAATGATAATAAAACAATAATAGCAACAGTTTAACAATTATGATAACAATAATAACAACAACTTAAAAACAGTCATCATATCAATAACAATTAAAAAAAAAAAGTATATGCAAGTAGTATGCAAATATTACTACAAGTTCAAAATACCTTGGAAAGAGAATCTAAATAGATTGGTAAATCAACCAAAATAATTAAATCAATAAACAGATAGAGATTAAACAAATGTCCAATTTTCTCTCTTTTTACAACCCAGAAAAATATACATGCAGTTCCAAAGCTCAGTGTATTTCTGTGTGTACCCTCTAAAAGTGCTCTAAGTGGTTTTCTTTAGCATGAAGAAAAGAACTACTTCAAAACAAGCAATTTGATGCAAAGCGTGTGGAGATTATCTCATGAAATTAAACTTTTCTTTACAACTCCCAAAAAAACCCTCTATATACATCTTCTTTAAAGAAAAAGACCAGAATCTGCAGTTAAAATATACAATCTTTGTATCAGACAACAAAAAATTCCCCCAAAGGATATTGAAAAGTGTGGTATGATGTCTAAACAGCAACATAAAAATTGTACAGCTTTTTAGAAATTTTTTTGTTGTTTTGTAGTTTGTGTAATTATACAACAACAAAGTGTGGTGATTCTGAATGAAACAGGCCTGAAGAAAAACACAGAGCAACAGTTTGAATCTAAACAGCAAGGAGTGGCAGGGAACTGTCAATAATATCACATGTCATTTATCAGAATGGTAATACACATTCATCACAAAGGTTGAGGAGGGAGGGAGGGAGTAGAGGAGTTATCTTGTTTGCTACATAATCCACGCGGTATTGCCTGTTCATACTGTCAATTCTTTAAAAAAAAAAACCACCCAAATATTGACTATGATATAAGCAACTTATTGAACAATCAAATGCTGAAATGTATGATTTTTTCAGGCAGTTATTCTTTAAAACATAAATCACAGAATGACCACAAAATAAAACCGCACTAGGAATTAGTGATTTAGATCATCAAAATCTTAGATATGAACCTTTTCAGACCATCAACGTTTAAAACTGAGTTCAAAATGGAATTTATAAATGAGTAAAACATTAATCAACTAACTGATTGTGTATCTTTTACTATGATAAGTATTGCGTTTAGCCTAGTCATCGGGGATGAGTTGAATGGTATGTTACATTTAACACACGTTTTGCTTACAGTTGCACGAACATTAACTTTGTCAAAAAAGTGAAAACTACTTTGTTGACAGCATGATAAACTAGATCCCAAACTGACCAATAGTAGTTATGTCCAAATCTACTGTCATTTTATTTTTCTTCCGAAAGAAGCAGAGAATTGTGCAAAGAAAGGAATATTCCAGTGAATTTATATCTTGCTGAAAATGATTATAATTATACCCTGCATTGTGTTCAAGCTGCAGAGCAGTATCAATGAAACATCTCCTATTCGTAAGCCAGTCTGCTTGGTTTGTTTGTTTGGCATTTTCGTTTAAAAAATGTTTGAGTGGTTTTACTTTTTGAAATGATGGAAAGGTATATTAGAGTAGAGAGTTGTATATCAGTGATTTAAATTTAGCTTTTGTTTGTTAGGGGGAAGGGGTGATAAAAAAAAAATGAACAGGAAGAAAAATAGCTTAAAGTATATTCAACCACGCGTCTTTCGATCTAAATGATCTTTTTTAGCTTCAGAGTGGAATAAAACACGGGACAATCAACAGTTTGGGACAAAACACAAAACTATATCGCCTTGTCCGTAGAAACATCAACATTGCCTGCAGAAGTGGTCGCAAAATGGGTTTCTTTTTCTCTTGTTTTTACATATGGGCTGATGACTAACACATTTTCATACACAGTTTTGTTGGATAGTGTCAGTGGTTATTTACTTTTTATGCCATGATGAAGTTTTAACAATTTTCTTCGGAAGTAAACTTGATATTTCTAGGTCCTTTCCGCTTTTGTATTTTTTACACCTTGTTTTTTTCTCCTTTTCTCTGGATATTATTTTTTTCTAACTGTTCCTCTATTTGTGTAATAAAACATGTATTTGAAGAATTTTACTAAATTCTGGATAATTTTGTTGGGATGAAAACGCTCCGACTAATGTCAAAACTGTTGGTAAGAAAAAGGATGAAGATCCTTTATAAACACAAAAAAAATCATTCGACAAATTTCAAAGAAAAACAAAGACTACTAGTCAACTCAATAAAATTATCTCAATTTTGTAGCGATGCATCCTAACTGGTAACAAAAACATGACTTCAAACTGAACAGTGGTGTCTATTCTACAGAAAAACAGTTTGGGTGAGAGCAAAAAGAATAAAATCTTACAATTATAAACTGCATTGACTAGTACAGCGAAAAATAAACTCTCTTTCGCTCTTTCCCTTGCTTGTTCTATCTCAATTGTCGATTCAAAACACTTGCTTCCCGTTACTAATAAAGCCAATATAATTTCATAGGCAGTTTCTTTAGAGCCAAGGAAGAAATTTATTTTTTAGTTCATACAGTAATTGTGCGATGGTAACTTGGTTCAATCTTCTCTCCTTTTCTTTCAACTTCCAAGTCAGCATCTTTCGTTGATGATAACATCTCTTCTTCTTTAGTTGGGTGGTTTGAAAAATGCTCCACATCTGTACTTTCTCCCCCACCCCCTCATATTTTTTTTATTGACCTCTTCAGAATATATTCTCAATTTGTTGTTGTTGTTTGATATTTCTTTTTGACTTAATCGGCTTTTCTGTGTCTACCCCCTTTTCTCTCTATCTCTCTTCCTCAATCCTCTCTCTCGCTTTTGTTCTGTTCGTTATTTTAAAACACCCACCAAGGCGGAAGGTTTTTTGTGTGTATCGTTTTCTTTCTGCGTTCTGCCCTTAGCAATTCTTGTCTGGAATGTTTTAGGCTTTCCCTCTTTTGTTTAAAGCATTTGGAATTAAAAATATTTATTGATCAAAGCTGATTTATTCTAAGCGTTCACACTTGGCTGTTGCCACGTTATGGTTTTGTTGTTCTTTTTATTGTGTAAACTGTTCTCTTTGTTTTAGATTCGGAAACAAAGTCTCCCCCTTGTTTTGTTTTCAGTTTACTGATTTTCTCCTAATCCCCTTTTAATCATCTTGTTTTTAAATCACACATTCTCCTTCTCCTCCTTCTTATTATTCTCCTCCTCCTCCCACTACTACTTAACTCACAGTATAGTCCAACTCTTTTCAACACCAACCTAAAAAAAACAAAAAACCACTTCCTACGAAACAACCTCCATCACAACTTTCACCCACCCACTTCCTTCCTTCCCCTTTCTTTTTTAAACCACCATCACCCCCTCAACAAATCCTTCCACACCCCCAACCACCCCTCCCCCACCCCTCTCTCTACCCCCTCCTCCCATCTTTGTCTTCTCTCACAACCTACACACACCACCTCCTCCTCTACCACCCCTCACCACCAACCAACCAACCAACCAACTTCGCTCCACTAACAAAACAAACCCAAACCAAACCAAACCGAAACCAAACCAAACCAGCCAAACCAAACCAGCCAAGCCAGCCAAACCAAACCAAACCAGCCAAACCAGCCAAGCCAGCCAAGCCAGACCAAACCAGCCAAACCAGTCAGCCAGTCAACCAGTCAGCCAGTCAGCCAGCCAAGCCAGCCAAGCCAGCACCACGACCCCGTCCTCTTCATTAAACCATGACGACCCCGCTCTCGTGAGCCCGTCGCACCATCTCCAGCTTCTCCTGGGTGCCTTGCTGAGTCAGGGGCTGCTCCGCATAGGGCGCCGTCTTGGTGCCGTGCAGCACCAGGGTCCACTCCTTGAAGACGCCCGTCTCCTGGTTGGTCTTGAGGCCTCCCACCAGGGGCTCCAGGACCACTTCCAGGGTCCACAGTCCCTGGGAGACCTCGGCCCAGGTGTGGGTGGTCATGAAGGGCCAGCGGGTGAAGCCGTTCTTGTTGTCGTCGTCGTTGGGCCTCTGGCTGAGAATCATGGACCTGGTGGCCGTGTGTGGGCAGAGAGAGAGGGAGAGAGAGAGGGAATGAATGAATGAAAGATGAATTGAACTGAACCAATGAAGGAATTCGATTTGGACAAAAAGTGACTGAGTCTCCCAGTCAAAAAGAAAGGGGGTGTAAATAATAATAATAATAATAATAGTAAATGGAACTTATATAGCGCTATACCTTGCAAAGACAAATCAAAACGCATGCATTCAACCTAATCTTACACAGTCATGTAACCAATGACAAATAATCGATAGTTTAATAATAATAATAATAATAATAATAATAATAATAATTTTTTTTTAAAGGAACTTATATAGCGCTATATCTTGCAAAGACAAATTAAAGCACATGCATTCAACCTAATCTTACACAGTCATGTAACCAATGACGAACAATCAATAGTTTAAACAAACAGATGTTACAAACATGGTGCGCTGCAGACAAAATCTATGAAATAAAATTTCAATAGTCAAATTTTGTTCAAACACACACACACACACACACACACACACACACACACACACCACACACAGAGGCCGTATACTTTAGCAGGGTGATAAGACATGGGTTAGTGAAGGTGGGATAGTTCTGATATGAAACAGAGGGAGGTGGATCTTATGTTTGAATAAATATGTCTTGAGGCTGGATTTAAAACTGTCATAACTAAGTTCCTGGCGAAGAGAGAGAGGGAGCTCATTCCAGGTCAGTGGACCCAAAATAGAGAAAGAGCGGCGGCCAACGGTGGATTGGTTGAATCTAGGTATTCGCAGGCACAAGGTATCTGCAGCAGAGCGGAGGGAACGTGAAGGAGTGTACAGGTTAAGGCATTCACAGAGGTAGGAGGGTGCAGTTTTGTGGAGACATTTGTAACAGAGGGTACTGATCTTATAATTTACTCTCTGTGGCACAGGCAGCCAGTGGAGAGATCGCAGGAGAGGGGTAATGTGCTCAGATTTTTTTCTTTCTAAGAACTAGTCGAGCCACGGAGTTTTGTATACGTTGAAGGGAGTGGATAGATGATGCTGGCAGACCAGACAAAAGAGCATAGAGGTAGTCGGGTAGTCAAAGGGGTAGTCAACGGGGGATAATTATATCATAAACGTCATGTTAATCTATTTTATCTTATTCATTTATTTATTCTTTTATATCGAGGATAATGGAATAAGCAGTCAGGCGCTTTTTATTATATCCAGTCCTCGAGTATATGCAGTTTTGTAAACCTACCAGGTCAAATCCAAACCAAAGCTAAAAATCCTAAACAAAAAAACTTCTTCTTTTCCTTCTTCCTCGAACGCTTAGACAGCAACTATTGTTCTCTCACATAATGAGCAAAACTGCGTCACGGTGCCATTAAGC
>CM054138.1:14642329-14644829 GCA_028751875.1 Rapana venosa | reverse complement strand
TTTCTCTCCATCCTCCTTCTTTTTCTTCCTCTTCTTTCTTCCCTTCTTCTCCTTCTTTTATCCTCTCCTCCTTCTTTCATCCCTCCTTTTTCTCTCCTTCTTCCTCCTTCTCTCTCCTCCCCTCCCCCCCTCTTTCTTCCTCCTCCTCCTCTTCCTTTTCTTCTCTACCTTTTTCTTTTTTAAAAACTGCTACGTTAAAACTGTCTTTTTGACCTCCTTTGCTTTCAGAGTTCTTAGATTTTTTTCCTCTTTTTTTTCTTCTATTCCACCAAATCTTCCCATGTCACACAAAAAAGTTGGTTCAAACTTTTTCTTTTTTCCAATACAAAAGTGGATCAGCTCTAGTCTTGAGTATTTTTAGATGACCGCTAGTGTACGTGTGTAAAACTACTAGTGCACGAGCACATACGAGCGCGCTTGCGATCTTGCAAGCGCGCAAACACACCTATATACATACATACATACATACATACAGGCGCGCGCTCGCCAGCGCGTGCATGCGCGTGTGTGCGTGGAGGCATGAGGGATGTAATTAAGAAAGAAAAAAAATGGGGTGTCAGTCGTCAGGTGCGAAGTTATTTATTATTATCCTCCTCCCTCTCATCCTTCATCCTCACCCTCACCCATCTATCTCTGCTATCTTCATCATTATCTTCACCTCTGCCTCCCCCCTCTCCCCCTCCCCTTCCCCTGTCTCTTTCTGTTTCTGTGTCTGTCTGTTTGTCTGTCTTTTCTCTTTCTTCTTTTTCTCCTGTCCTCTCTTCTCTCTCTCCTCTCTCCTCTCTCCCTTTCTCTCTCTCTCTATCTCTTCCTCCCTCTCTGTCTGCATGTCTGTCTGTCTGTCTGCATTTCTGTCTCTGTCTGCATGTCTGTCTCTGTCTTTCTGTCTATCCTTACCGATAACCCTCTCTCTCTCTCTCTCTCTCTCTTCTCTCTCTCGCTTCTCTCTCTCTCTCTCTCTCTCTCTCTCTCTCTCTCTCTCTTCTCTCTCTCTCAGCCTGTGTGTTTCTCTCTCTGTAAGGGCCGAATGGGGGAAATAAACCACAAGTATGTGAATGCTTATTCTGTTACCCTTGGAAAATACAGGTTCATTCATTCATTCTCTCTCTGTCTTTCTCCAACCCAACCTCCTCCTTCTCCCCCCCCCCCCCCTCTCTCTCTCTTCTCTCTCTCTGAATCTCTCTGTCTCTCTGTCTCTCCCTCTCTCTCTCTCTCTCTCTCTCTTGCTCTGAATCTCTCTCTCTCTCTCTCTCTCTCTCTCTCTCTCTCTCTCTCTCCCCCTCTCTCTCTCTCTCTCACACACACACACACACACACTGGCATATGTCAGGGTACTTGCATGCCTCTCTGTATCTCTCTGTCTGTCTCTGTCTTTCTCTGTCTCCTCCTACTTCTTCTTCTTCCCCCTCCTTCTTTTCTTCATCCAATCCTCCTTCTTTTTCTTCCCTCTTCTTCTTCCTCTTCTTCTCCTTCTTTTTCATCCTTCTCCTCCTTCTCTTTCATCCTCCTCCTTTTTCTTCTCCTTTTCTTCCTCTTCTCCTCCTCCCCTCCTCCTCCCCTCTTTTCTTCCTCTCCTCCTCTTCCTTTCTTCTCTACCTTTTTTTAAAAAATAAACTGCTACGTTAAAACTGTCTTTTTGACCTCCTTTGCTTTCAGAGTTCTTAGATTTTTTTCCTCTTTTTTTCTTCTATTCCACCAAATCTTCCCATGTCACACAAAAAAGTTGGTTCAAACTTTTTCTTTTTTCCAATACAAAAATGGATCAGCTCTAGTCTTGAGTATTTTTAGATGACCGCTAGTGTACGTGTGTAAAACTACTAGTGCACGAGCACATACGAGCGCGCTTGCGATCTTGCAAGCGCGCAAACACACCTATATACATACATACATACATACATACAGGCGCGCGCTCGCCAGCGCGTGCATGCGCGTGTGTGCGTGGAGGCATGAGGGATGTAATTAAGAAAGAAAAAAAATGGGGTGTCAGTCGTCAGGTGCGAAGTTATTTATTATTATCCTCCTCCCTCTCATCCTTCATCCTCACCCTCACCCATCTATCTCTGCTATCTTCATCATTATCTTCACCTCCTCCCCCCTCCCCCATCTTCCCCTGTCTCTTTCTGTTTCTGTGTCTGTCTGTTTGTCTGTCTCTTCTCTCTCTGTCTCTGTATTTCTCTCTCCTCTCCCTCTGTGCCACTATGTCTGTCTCTCTCTCTATATATACCTCCCTCCCTCTCTGTCTGCATGTCTGTCTGTCTGTCTGCATTTCTGTCTCTGTCTGCATGTCTGTCTCTGTCTTTCTGTCTATCCTTACCGATAACCCTCTCTCTCTCTCTCTCTCTCTTCTCTCTCTCTCTCTCTCTCTCTCTCTCTCTCTCTCTCTCTCTCTCTCTCTCTCTCTCAGCCTGTGTGTTTCTCTCTCTGTAAGGGCCGAATGGGGAAATAAACCACAAGTATGTGAATGCTTATTCTGTTACCCTTGGAAAATAAAGGTTCATTC
>CM054138.1:14634829-14639829 GCA_028751875.1 Rapana venosa | reverse complement strand
TGTGTGTTAGTGTGTGTGTTAATAATAATAATGTATGGAATTTATATAGCGCTGAATCTTGTAAAGCAACAAATCAAAGCGCTCAGATTTGAATTCGGGCTGCTCTCCCCGGGGAGAGCGGGAGAACGCGTCGCCACTTAGCGCTGCGCCACCCTTTCACCCTTTTTTTTTTTTTTTTTTTTCTGCAGCTGTATTTGTTTTCCTATCAGAGTGGCTTTTTTTCTAAGAATTTTGCCAGGGACAACTCTCTTGTTGCCGTGGGTTTTTTTACGTGCGCTAAATAATTACGTGTAACACACGGGACCTCGGTTTATCGTCTCATCCGAAAGACTAGCGCCCAGACCACCACTCATGGTCTAATGGATGGAGGAAAAATTTCCGGTCCAAACGGGGTACGAACCGCCGCACACTTCAGACCCGGACTTTTCGCTTTCTAGACAGGCGCGTTACCTCTAGACCACCGATCCATGTTAGTGTGTGTTTGTGTGTATGTTAGTGTGTGTGTGTGTTAGTGTGTGTTAGTATGTGTGTGTGTTAGTGTTAGTGTGTATTAGTGTATGTGTGTGCATGTGTCTATGTTAGAGAGTGTGTGTGTGAATGTGTGTGTGAATATGTGTGTGTTTGTGCGCGCGAGTGTGTGTTAGTGTGTGTGTGTGTGTGTGTGTGTGTGTGTGTGTGTGTGTGTGTGTGTGTGTGTGTGTGTGTGGGGTGTGTGTGTGTGTGTGTGTGTGTTGTGTGTGTGTGTGTGTGTGTGTGTGTTGTGTGGTGTGTTTTTTAATGTGTGTGTTTTGCGTAAGTGTATTAGTGTGTGTGTTTGTGTGGCTGCTTGTTTTTTGTGTATGTATGAATGTATGTATGTATGTAATGTATTGTATGTATGTATATATGTACCTACGTATGTATGTCTGTATGTCTGTCTGTCTGTATGTATGTATGTACGCATGCATACATGCATGTATGTATGTATGTATGTATGTATGTATGCATGCATGTATGTATGTATGTATGTGTGCGTGTGTGTGAGCGAGCGCCTAAGCCTGAGTGAGTGTCTAGATATGTAGGCGTAAGAATCCTTATATGCACACACACACACACACACACACACACACACACACACACACACACACACACACACACACACACACACACACAGGAACAAACATAGCGAGTGTGCACATGACTATGCAGACACTGGGAAAGAAAGACAGAAAACCAGACACACAGACATAGGTTACAGACGAGATGAATCAGAAAAACAGAAAGAAAGACAAGTACATTTGTACAGACAGAGAAAGAGAAGAGAGGAGAGAGAGGAGAGAGAGAGAGAGAGAGAGAGAGAGAGAAGAGAGAGAGAGAGAGAGAGAGACAAACAGACAGCCAGCCAAACAGACATTCAGACAGACAGACAGACAGAAAAAAGAAGTATAGAGAGAGAGAGTGTATGTGTATGACAGGAAGAGAGAAGAGAGAGAGAGAGAGAGACAGAGACAGAGACAGAGAGAGAGAGACAGACAGACAGACAGAGACAGAAACAGAGGCAAAGAGAGAGACAGACATGCAGATAAACACACACTCACTCACACACACACACACACGCACACACACACAAACACGCACACACACACAAACACGCACACACACACACAAACACTCACACTCACCACACACACACACACAAACACGCACACACACACACACTCACACACACACACACACACACACACCACAGAGTGACAGAAAAAAAGACAAACAGAAAGACACGCAAACATAGTAAAAAAAAAGATCAAGACAGAGACAGAAAAAGACAGACAGAGAAAAAAAACAACAACATTAACAAAAACTGCATCAGAAGGGAATCAAGTATTTGCGCAATCTCAACACATGTCCAAAACACAAGAAAACTTACCCATGCCTTACATCAAATGAGAGAGAGAGAGAGTGGGAAGAGAGAGAGAGAGAGAGAGAGAGAGAGAGAGAGAGAGAGAGAGAGAGAGAGAGAGGAGGAGAGAGAGAGGAGGGAGAGAGAGAGAGAAGGAGAGAGAGAGAGTGGGAGAGAGAGAGAGAGAGAGAGAGAGAGGGAGGGAGAGAGAGAGAGAGAGGGGGAGAGAGAGAGAGGGAGAGAGAGAGGGAGAGAGAGAGGGGGGAGAGAGAGAGGGATAGAGAGAGAGGAGAGAGAAAGAGGGAGAGAGAGAGAGAGAGAGAGAGGGAGGGAGAGAGAGAGAGAGAGAGAGAGAGTAGAGAAAGAGGGAGAGAGAGAGAGAGAGAGAGAGAGAGAGAGAGACAGACAGACAGAGATAGACAGACAGACAGACAGAGAGAGAAACAGACAGACAGAGATAGACAGACAGACAGAGACAGAGAGACAGACAAAGACAGAAACAGAGAGAGACAGAGTGAAATAACAGAGAACAGTTGACAAAACAAATACGAGACAATAAAGCATGAAATACAACAACAAAAAAGTTTTGTTTTTCTTTTAACTGATAAAACAGCGGCAGTTATTTACGCAGCCAATAAACAGCAGTAGCATAACATCCAGAGGGCAGAGAGTTATGGAACAGATAGAAAACACAAACAAACGAACGAACAAAACTTTTACAATAAAGCAGCGAGAGATTGGTGCAAGTTGGCCAATACCAGTTAGTTGATACATTTGTGACTATAATGTATAGTAAACATGAAAGGTCGCAGACGTGATATGAGATGAGAGTTCTCAATATTTACTTTTTACTTTACTTTCTACTTTATTCTTTTATATCGAGGATAATGGAATAAGCACTTCTATGCTTTTTTACCTCCAGTCCCCGTGTGTATGCGGATTTGTTAATTCTGTCATCTGTTCCCACCGGCACACAATTGCCTACTCTTACGAAAAGCGGAACAGGGTTTAACGTGTGCGCAAGATGTTCTGCGTGCGTTCGCACACGGGACCTTGGTTTATAGTCTCATCCGAAGGACTTTGAGGGAGAGTGGAGTCTGCACTGATGTTAACTGATGTTAACTCCAGAGGAAAATATCCCCTTGAACGGGAATCGAACCCGGGTCGTCAGATTGCGAGCACAATGTTCTGACCACTAGGCTATCCCGTCCCCGTGTATGCGTGTGTGTGTGAGTGTGTGTGTGTGTGTGTATGTGTGTGTGTGTGTGTGTGTGTGTGTGTGTGTGTGTGTGTGTGTGTGTGTGTGTGTGTGTGTGTGTGTAAGTGTGTGCGTGTGTGTGGAATATAATGTGTGTGTATGTGTGTGTAAAATAATGTGTGTAATAATGTGTTTGTGTGTGAGTGTGTGTAATAATGTGAGTGTAAAATAATGTGCGTATGTGTGTGTTAAAATAATGTGTGTAATAATGTATTTGTGTGTGTAATAATATGTGTGTGTTTGTGCCTGTAATAATGTGCGCGTGCGTGTGTGTATAATAATGTGTGTATGTGCATTGTATCAATGCTCAATTATATGTGTATGTTTGCATACATGCTTGCACTTGCATGTATGTTTATGTGTGTGAGTTGTGTGTGTGTGTGTGTGTGTGTGTGTGTGTGTGTGTGTGTGTGTGTGTGTGTGTGTGTGTGTGTGTGTGTGTGTGTGTGTGTGTCTGTCTGTCTTTCATGAGTCTGTCTCCCTCCTGTATGTCTATTCCATCATCATCATCCAGTCCCCGTGTGTATGCAGTTTTGGAAATTTTGTCACCCGTTCCCACCAGCACACAATGGTCTACTCTTCCGAAAAGCGGAACGGGTTTTAATAATAATAATAATAGTATATGGAATTTATATAGCGCTGAATCTTGTCAAACAATCAAATGGAAACGCTTACGATTTAACGTGTGCGCAAGATGTTCTGTGCGCGTTCGCGCACGAGACCTCACTTTATAGTCTCATCCGAAGGATTTTTGGGGAGAGTGGAGTCGGCAATGATTTTAACTCCAGGGGAAAAAAACCCTCTTGAACGAGAATCGAACCCGGGTCAGCAGATCACGAATGCATCACTCTGACCACCAGGCTATCACGTCCCCATGAGAAGGTAAGGGACTTGAGAGACAGAAAACAAGAGGAGGAGGGAGGAGGAGAAGGTGGAGAAGGAGGAGGAGAAGGAGGAAAATGGACCAGAAAAAACATATTAAATATGGGACAACGAATTGTGAAAGGTTAAGCAAAGGGCACACAGCCAGTTGTTTCCATAACCTTTTCACGTAATGGTAGAGAGAGAGAGAGACCCAGAGGGATGTATAGCAAGACAGAACAGGGGAAAAAGCTTTGTGCATAAATCACTAAGGGGATGGCCATGTTTGAGAGGAGAGAGTCAGAGAGAGAGAGAGAGAGAGAGAGAGAGAGAGAGAGAGAGGAGAGAGAGAGAGAGAGAGAGAGAGAGAGAGAGAGAGAGGAGGAGGAGGAGAGAGAGAGAGAGGAGAGAGAGAGGGAGAGAGAGAGAGAGAGAGAGAGAGAGAACACTGAACACTGAACACTGAAAAGGTTTTATTGTACTTCGGCCTTGGGCCACTATACAAAACATGTTTGGGGAAGGGGGGAGGAAGACATAGCAGAAAACGTTTATATCCATTTCCCATTCTACAAGCATACAGGATTACTCCCAATATCTTCTAGTCATCACCATCCCCATCATCATCTTCAGCATTTACATAATCATCACCATCAGCATCTTCATTACCTATAGCATCAGCTGCAGCCAGTATATCAACATAACCATCATTACTTTCATCTTCTACATCATCATTATCAACATCATCATCTTCATCATCTACGCTATCACCATCTTCTACAACTGTATAGTCATTTTCGCCTCGATTATCATCTTCAATCTCTGTATCATGGTCATAATCATCATCTTCATCATCGTTTCCATCGTTATCTTCAATATATACATCATTGTCATCATCTTCATCTTTGACATCTCCATCATAGTTACCGCCACCACTATCACCTTCATCATCCACGCCATCATTCCCATCACCACCATCGTCACCCTCAGCATCTACATCAACAT
>CM054138.1:14624829-14629829 GCA_028751875.1 Rapana venosa | reverse complement strand
CCCTCCAGACAGTTGCCAGTCTCGTCTGCTTCAGCTGAAGTGTGAGCACAGCTGTCACCTCAAGTCAAGAGAAATGAAGCTGGGTGTTTACCGGGATACTACGTCTGCTTGTGACTGAATTTCTCTCCCTTGTCTGAATGACCTCATAGAAAATGTGTTTTTGCAGTCTGTGATTTCCAAGCTATACCCAGGCCTGGTTTTTTGGTCCGATTTTAGGGTGGGGGTGTTTTGTTTTTTATGTAGAAAAGCTAATCTTTGAAATATCGATAAGCCTCTTTAAAGCCTCTTTGTATTACTGGTAAACATTCAAAATATTAAGAATCGGTAGAAGAAGAAAAGAGAATGAAGAAAACAAGGAACAAAATACAAAAAAACCCAAAAAAACACAGAAAAGAAGCATGGATGGACTATCAACAAGAATCCTGTCAAACGGAAGGAGTGAACAGATGACCCCCCAAAAACAAACGGAAAGATAACAGAAAGCAAAGAAAAGAAAAGAAAAGAAAAGACACCCATGGAAAGAAAATGACATCGCTGTCCCCCAGAGACAGCCATCCCATTTCTCTGTCCTCCTTCCTGCACGTGATAACAGTATTAGCGAGGAATGGAAGATGACAAGCAGTATGGAGTGTGCCATATGTCAAGTGGGGGGAGAGGTGCTGAAGTAGAACTGTGTAGGGGCAATGCACCACGCACTTGCGAAATTCCTGACAGGATGGAGGGATGTGTGACGTGAGCTTGAGCAGCCAGGAGACCCGGAGTGCTTTTAAACGAGCCTGGAGAAGGTGGGAGGAGGTGGGGTAGAGGGAAAATGGAGAACGAAGGAAGAAGTGTCTCCTGGCATTATTCAGAACTAGAGAGGCTAGAGTTATTTTGTTGAGAAACCCGAAAGAACTACTGTTTGTTGAGAACGCTATAACCTTTGTAGCTTGTTGATACTGTTTTGAGTTTGTGAATACCTAGGACTTTCCGAATACTGTTTTCTTTAAGCCTAATAACTGCTGACTTCATTGACCGGGAACAATATTCACACAACTGCATACATACGGAGACTGGATGTTAAAAAATGAGTGTTTATTCCATTATTCTCAAAATAAAAGAATAATTATTAAAAATCACTTTATTATATTATTTAACATAACAGACACCCTTTTTACACTTAGTGCCATAGACCATACACTGATTACAACCACTCAGAGTATTTCTCAATGGAAGCCATTCACCAAGCTTTGAAACATCACTAAACCTGATACCTGACAGCCAGTCGTCTGCCTCACCCATTGTCTACCCATTGTCTACAAGTTAAAGCAGTTAAATTCATGTGAAAAGCTATTAGTCCCCTCTGCTTTGGGGGAGGTTTAGTGTCAAGGGATACCATGCAGGATACTTTACTACAACACGTCAGCTTACAACTGGATTACTCCCCCTCATTTACTTAATGTCATGGGCAGTTTATTTGAGGGGTCATTTTGTTCTTTCCTAAGCACTGATTTATAATAATAATAATAATAATGTATGGAATTTATATAGCGCTGAATCTTGTAAAGCAACAAATCAAAGCGCTCATTTCTTTTAATAATTTATGACTTATTTCGATTTTTGTTGCTGTAGTTTTTAAAAGAAAAACACTGACATCACTTTTCAGCAACATCTATCCTCGCAATTCCACATGATGCAATACCTATAATTCTTCTCAACACTTCAACAGTCGTTAAATCATCTACTTCACCAAGTGTCTGCCCTCAGCAAAATTCAGGCAGGAAAACTTGCCCAGACCATTTGACAGTCTCGTCTGCTTCAGCTTCACATGATGGCCCAGCTCTGACTTCCAGTCATGATAGATGATGCTGAGTGCTTTCTACATTTCGTCTGCTATTAACTGAATTGCTCTCCCTTCTCTGTATGACGTCATAGGAAGGTTGTTTTCTATGAGGTCATATGAAGTTTGGTTTCTAGACTGTGATTCTCATCTTTACTGGTGACTGACTTTTATGTTTTATTTTAATTTTTGTTTTGATTTGTTTTTACTGCGGAAATTATTACCTTTGAAAAAACAAGTTAGTAACATTTTTCTTCTAATCACTTCATTATCTGACTAGCCACAAAAGCTAAAAATATCCAAAATCTTTTCAAAGAAGGAAAAAGAAGCAAGAAATAGAGGAACGACAGAAAAAAGGAGAAAAGAAGGAAGGGAAGAAGGATGGAAGTAATGAAAGATTGAAGATAGAGAATACAGAATTGATGCAAACATAATTTTCAAAAATACATGACAAAAAACAGCTAGAGATATTGAAGGAAAGAATAAGCACTACAGAAACAAAATGGCGTCCCCATTTTAGGAACACAGCAATCGAATTTCTTTTTGGAGTCCTTCCAACATGCAGTTACTGTATTAGAGCAGAATGAAAGATGGCAAGTTATGTGAAGTGTGCTCTATGTAAAGCAAGCACCCCCCACCCCCCACACACACACACTTAGAGTCCTGGAGGACATTTGTTATAGTTCTAAGTCATAATATTAGCATTTCTTATGAACTTATTTGTTGTTATGATTCTTTAGCCCTTTTTGCGTACTGATTAAGTTATTTAGCATGAGATACACATTTTACTGCACACATCCATCAACATAAGTGCCCCCTCCCCTCCCCTTTCCATCGTCTAATATCACTTTGAGTGAACAGACGTAAAATCGATATATATATATATATATATATATATATATATATATATATATAGATATAGATATATATATATATATATATATATATATATATATATATATATATAATATATATATATATATATGACTAAAGGGTAGGGGGCGGGAAGGGGGGAGGAGGGAATGATGCAACACCAAAATTGCAAAATTGCAAAATTCTTAATAAAAAGTAAAGATGTATAACGTCCCGAACAGCAGTCGAACGACAAATCATACTTTTTATTCTGCTGAACGAGTCTGTAGGGGGGGGATGCGGAATGGGGAGGACATGGAGAAGTAAAGAACGGGGACCAAAAGAATTTATCAGAGCAAAACAAACAAACAAACAAAAACAACCACCACCACCCACCCACCCACACACACACACCAAAACCAACTAGATCTTTGCATTTGTTGGTGAAATCTGAAGTAAGGAACTACTGACTTCATTTTCACAGAGAGGATACTTTCCAGACATCTTTTTATATATATTTAAAGCTTACAAACCAACCTGCTATACAATGCGAACAATCACACCTGACATTTCAATGCAAACAATCACACCTGACATTTCAATGCAAACAATCACACCTGACATTTCAATGCAAAACAATCCACCTAGGTATGTGACGACACCAAGTATACCTGATAGCACATTGTCTATCCCCTCTCCCCACCCACCCCTCCCTCCCTCCACCACCTCATTGTCTACCCACGCCAAATTCAGGCAGTCAGATTCATGAGAAAAGTTACCAGTGTTGTCTGCTTCAGCTTTTTGTGCGTGTGTGTGTTAAGGGAAATAACGCTCAGTACCCTTCTAACTTGCGTCTGGTTCTGAGTAGATAACTCTTGTCTGGTTTCCATGAGGTCATAAGAACTTTTGTTTTTGACAGCTCTTTTTTTTTTTGGAGGGAGGGGGGGGGAGTTTGTTTTCTAACCAATAGTTGAGGACAACTTTTGTTTTCTGGTGTATTATTTTTGCGAAAAAAACAATGATGTCACTTTCCAGGTACTGTTTTGATTATAATTTTCTGTCATGTTTTTGGACTTGAGCTCTGAGGTTTACTAATGGTAAGACTGCGCCTATGCGACCGGGTTGTTGTTGGGTGGGTTTTTTTGCCCATTCATGAAGGTAGCCGCATTCCGACTTCTGAGTAGTTTGCTTATAATCGCACAGTCATGATAACTATAATGCAAATAGATAGATAGATAGATAGATAGATAGATAGATAGATAGATAGATAGATAGATAGATAGATAGATAGATAGATAGATAGATATAACACTGACTGAGAAAATATAGTGAGAAAAAACAATAATTGAGTAAGGACCATGTCTTTGGCCTGACCTGACTCGAGTTTCGGCTCCTGGTTGAGCATTCTTCAGAGGTCCCGGCACTATTTGAAACCTCACTCCTCCTTTGTGGTAGGTCACAGCAAGGCACCCTCCATAATTCAGAAGTGTCTATTGCCGCCCTAAGAATAAATAGATATTCTTGTGGCCTACCAGCAATGCTAGAAAGAAAATGAAAAATAGAAGGAAAATATATGGAAAAAAAACTAGTAGTTAAAAAAAATGTATACGAAAGTAAGTGGCTAACGAATCTTTGTGTCTTATGTTCTTTAGGGATCCTTTTTTCATATCAAAAGGCTGCAAGGATAACCATATAGATAGATAGATAGATAGATAGATAATCACTCTTGACACCAGACTGCCAATAATAACCTACTTCACCTGATGTCTGTCTACCCCACCCTGAATTCAAACAGTAAAACTTTGACCCAGTTTCCAAACCTGTCTGCTTCAGCTTAGCATGGCCGTCACTGTCAGCTGAAGTCAGGCGAAATGAAGCTTGGGTGCTTACAAAGGTCGTCTGCTTGTCATTGAATTGCTCTCCCCTGTCTGAATGACGTCAGATGAAGTTGGGTGTTTTTTTCTAAACCTCTGGTTTACTCTTTTTTTTTTTTTTTTTGCTGCCTCATCTTCTGTGACGTCCCCCGTCCTGCTGTTCCCACGCCGCTCATTCCAATCTCCCCGCCACAGCCATACCCAGATTTGTTATGTCTCTTCCTCAGAGTCGGAGGTCCACAGGGAGCCAATCACTATCAGGCCGCCGTGGGGCCACCAGCCAGAGGGGCCCTGCACTGCTGCTGGGTCACTTTGGCGGTGTTCAGTGGTGCCTGTTCTGAGCTAACATACGCAGGACACCACCTACTAAGCCCCCTACTAACGACAGTATTAGCTCAGTCGCGGAGCCAGACTGAGTGAGTTGCCCACCCGAGGTGGCAACCACCACAACGTCC
>CM054138.1:14602329-14614829 GCA_028751875.1 Rapana venosa | reverse complement strand
GTGTCTGTCTGTCTGTCTCTTTGTCTCTGTCTGTCTCTCTGTATGTCAGTCTCTCTCTTTCTCACTGTCTCTGTCTGTCTGTCTGTCTCTCTCTATCTTTGTCTGTCTGTATCTGTCTCTTTGTCTGTCTCTTTCTCTCTGTCTGTCTTTCTCTTTGTCTCTTTCTGTTTCTCTGTATGTCAGTCTCTCTTTCTCTCTGTCTCTCTCTCTCTCTCTCTCTCTCTCTCTCTCTCTCTCTCTCTCTCTCTCTCAGAGTCTTTTGCTATTTTTTGTTTGACTTTTTTTCCGGGTGTGGGGGGAGGGGGAGAAGTGGGATGGTTGTGGGGTGGTTGTTTGTATTTTTGATCAAACGTACAAGAAGAGTTCATTGTTTAACACAGTTTCAAACGGGTAGGTCAGTCACTGTCAGAGCTTTTTTGCCCCATTGACATTTTCTAGCAAGCCTTGCAAGAGCTGGGTTAGGGTTTGGTTTTGTTTTGTTGCTGTTGCTGTTGTTGTTGTTATATTGTTGTTTGTTGTTTTGAAAAGGTAATTATTGCAGAAAAGCTTGAAAAAGTACACTGTGCAGGGAGAGCAGCCTCTATGCGACCGTAGTTCGGAAACAAGGAAATGTCAAGTATAAATATATTTTTTCCCGTTAAAAAGAAAGTGAATTGTACCGTCATGTGTGTGTGTGTGTGTGTGTGTGTGTGTGTGTGTGTGTGTGTGTGTGTGTGTGTGTGTGTGTGTGTGTGTCTGTCTCTGTCTCTGCCTGTCTGTCTGTCTCCTGTTTGTCTGCCTTTCTCTCTCTGTGTGTCTGTGTGTGTGTCTGTGTGTGTGCTCCTCTGCGTCTGTTTCTGTCCTCTTCTCTTCTCTTCTCTCTCTCTCTCTCTTTCTCTTCTTCTTCTTCCTCTCCTCTCTCTCTCTCTCTCTCTCTCTCTCTCTCTCTCTCTCTCTCTCTCTCTCTCTCTCTCTCTCTCTCTCTCTCTCTCCTGACGCAATGTTTCTGTACCTGCTTAGTTTTACACACACCACTCTCCTCCTGCGTCATCTCTGCGGTCTGCGCGCAATTCATTGACCCTCTACGCCTGTGACCACACCACAACATACGCATATCGTCTATTCCTGCAGTGAAAGACGTAAATGTACGCGACGAACACAGCACCACTACACACCACAACACACCACTATCCTACATTCACTCTACACTCACACATACACACACATACCACACACACTACACACACACACACTACACACTCACACACCATACACACACAACCTACACCAACACACACTACACACACATACACACACTACACACACACATACAACACACACACACATAACACACACCACAACACACATACACACACACAAACACACACACCCCACAACATCACACACACAACACACAACACATACACACACACACACACATACACACACATACACACATCTACACACAATACACACAAACACAACTACACACAATCACACATACACACACATACACACACTCACACACACATACACACACACATACACACACACATACATACACATCACACACAATACACACACACACATACACACACACACATACACACAACACACACACACATCACACATACACACATACACACACACAACACACACACATACACACCACACAGATGACAATTATATGGGTTGCGATAGCCGAGTCAAGTCAAAAATACTTCAATCATCCCATAAAGGGCAATTACAAAGTCAGGTCATTTTCTATTTTAAAAAAATAAATGTAAAAAAGAAAGAAAGAGCAAAAAAACCACACAAAACCAGAAGACAGTGTAGATTACAATCCGTTCAATGACATGATGGCAAGACTGCACGCTACAACACTCTTTATCTTCTCTCTCTTTTATAAAAAAAAAAACCCTTTGTGGGAATAAAACAAACAAACTTGAGCTTTTACGGAGTGTGTAGACAGCTTAATAAGGAAAAAGTGGGTTTATTTTATAATTGGCTTTTTTGTTAGTTATTTGTTTTTGTTTTTGTCCTTGTATATGTTCTGTTTTGTATTGCTTTGATTTGATTTGATTTTTGGTTGGGAGAGGGGGTGGGGTGGGTTGCTTTGTTTTGTTGTGATTTGATTTTTTTTTGTTTCTTTCTTTTGTGTTTTTGTGGTTAGTATGAGTTATAAATACTGGAAGATGAATGCACATGTTTTGTTTGTTGTTGTTGTTTTTGCGTGCAATCATGTTTTCAGAAGGAAAAGAGAAAAAGCACTTTTTCTCTTTTCTTTCTGAAAACATGATTGCATGCAAAAACAACAACAACAACAACAAAACCCATGTGAATTCATCTTCCAGTATTTATGTCTCTTACTGATAACTACGTTTGTGTGTGTGTGTGTGTGTGTGTGTGTGTGTGTGTGTGTGTGTGTGTGTGTGTGTGTGTGTGTGTGTGTGTGTGTTTGTAGGTGTGTGTGCGTTCGTGTGTGTGTGCAGGTACACACACACACCTACACAAGTACGCATGTATACGTATACAATCGTCAAATATCACTTTGAGTGAACAGACGTAAAATCGAAGCAACAACAACATACGTATTCAAGTATGCACGCGCGCACATATATACGCACGCACACGCCTCGGGCGCACATACACACACAACACACACACTCCACACCACAAAACACACACTACACACCACAAAACACACACACACACACTCACACCACAAAACACACACACACACACACACACACACACTACCACACAAAACACACACACACAAACACACGCACACACACTCAAACACCACAAAAAACACACACATATACACACACTCCACACCACAAAAAACACACACACACTCACACCACAACACAAACACACAACACACACAACACACACACACACACACACACACCACACACACACACACACACACACAAACACACACTCCACACTACAAAACACACGCACAACACACTCCACACCACAAAACACACACAAACACACACACACACCACACACACACACACACACACACACAACCACACACACAGAGGAAGGTGGCAGGATGGTTAAGACGTTTGCCTGCCAACAAGTCAACCGTGAGGTTCTGGGTTTGATTCCCAGCCTCGCCCTTTCTTCCCAGTTTGACAAAAAGAATCGAACTGAATGTCAAAGTCCTTCGGATGAGACTATAAACCGAGGCCCCGTGTGCGAACGCATTCAAAACATCTTGCGCACGCGTTAATCCTGTTCCGCTATTCGAAAGAGTAGGCCATTGTGTGCCGGTGGGAACAGATGACAAAATTTACAAAACTGCATACACACGGGGACTGGATGTAAAAAAAGCACATGAGTGCTTATTCCATAATCCTCGATATAAAAGAATAAATAAATAAATAAATAATAAAAATAGACACACACATATACCCACACACACGTTCACATCCACCCCCACCCCTCACCACCACAACACACCACAACAACAACACAAACTCCAACCCACAAAACAAAAACAAAACCACAACAACAACTCCCACCCCACCCACACCCACCACCACCACCCCCCCTACCCACCAACCCCCACCCCCCCACCCACCAACCCACCCACCACCAACACCAACACCAACAACGACACCAACGAGCCACTTACCACGCCCGCATCATGCGACGAGCTCTTCCCGTTGCTGAAGGTAGAGGCCAGGGTGGAGGAACAGGACTCGTCGTAGCCGGCAGTGCGGCCGTCGTTGGTGGCGGAGTTGATGGAGATGGTCCACATGCTGGCCGCGTAGCCGTCGCAGTTGCAGTCGTCGTTAGGACCCCCATCGCCGGAGGCCCAGACGTAGATGTTGCCTTTGCCGTTGCGTCCCTGAAAATGGGGTTAGTTCAGTTGGTGGAATTGGCTCTAGCCCTGTTAGGGGGACGGGATAGCTCAGTGGTCGGTGCACTCGCTTTCCCCCAGCCAAGTTAAGCAGCGTCGAGCGTGGTTACCAGTTGGATGGGTGACCGTTTGCGCGCCTTGGCTTCAGTACAGTTCCCCCAGTTCACCCAGCTGTAAATGGGTACCTGCCCTCTTTAGGGTCAGGGAAGGTAAAGCAGCGAGGGAGAGGAGATGGGCACCGCCCTCAATATGCTGGCCCTAGAGAAGTGAGGTATCTGACACCTCGCTCCCATACGACCTTATAGGTTATGGGACTCCTTTACCTTTACCTTTTTTTACCTGTTAGCGAGGGCTTTGTGGCTGGCTGGTTTGTGGTGTGGGTGTTTGTTTTTGTTGTTGTTGTTTGTTGCTTCGCATGATTCTTCTTCTGTTGTGTGTTTTTTCTGGAAAAGTTTTATGTGTGTGTGTTTGTTGAGATAGTCATCTTCATTCATGTCAAGGTCTTTATTTTTTTTAAAACAACCACCAAACACCCACCATTCTCTAAAGTCAGAATATGGCTGTCTATTATTATGGTGTGGTACTTGGAAAACAGTTAGACACACACTGACTTCTCTACTCTCACATCCTCCTCAACAGCCCCCCACCCCCACCCTTCCCCCGCCCTTTGCGTCAGTCTCATGAAAAACTTTTTATTTATTCTTTTATTTCGAGGATAATGGAATAAGCATTCGTGTGCTTTTTTTTTTAACATCCAGTCCCGGTATGTATACAGATTTTTCAATTTTATCATCCGTTCCCACCGGCACACAATGGCCTACTCTTCCAAAAAAACCGGAACGAGTTTTAACGCGTGCGCAAGATGTTCTACGTGCGTTCGCACACGGAACCTCGGTTTATAGTCTCATCCGAAAGACTTTTTGGGGGAGTGGAATCAGCAATGATGTTAACTCCAGAGGAAAAACCCTCTTGAACGAGATCCGAACCCGAGTCAGCAGATCACGAGCGCAATGCGCATCACTCTAACCACCAGGCTATCCCGTCCCCTCCAAGTATTAAATTGGTCATCAAAGAGAAAGTCATCCTGAGGGATATCTGTGGTGTGTAATATAAGCTGCCAGAAATGGCCGCAGTGGAGTCGTCATCACATTGACACACGGCACAGAGAGCCACGTACCAATTACTACCACCTGGAACGTTCTCAACAAACTCCAGGGCTTGAGGCAGATGCACTGTTGACAGCAGCCAATACACTCTGCACCAACAGAGAGGCAAATTCACCCCCTAGAGTTAATTGTCTTCTTCTCAGATGCTCCGTCTGTGCTTCAGACCATTCAGAACTCACAGAACAAGGAACTTATTGACGCCCTTTGCCTCTCCTCCGCTCTCGTTGCCTGGCCTGCAGCAGTCTAATGAGCATCTAAGTCCTTCGGATGAGACTATAAACCGAGGTCCCGTGTGCGAACGCACGCAGAACATCTTGCGCACACGTTAAAACCCGTTCCGCCTTTCGGAAGAGTAGGCCATTGTGTGCCGGTGGGAACGGATGACAAAATTGACAAAACCGCATACACACGGGGACTGGATGAAAAGAAAGCACACGAGTGTTTATTCCATTATCATCGCAATTAAAAAAATAAATAAATAATACTCCAGTGGGTTCCTGCACACTGCAGCGTTCATAGTAACCAGGAAGCTGACCTACAGGGCAAAGGTAGGAGGTGAGATGCCTCAAGAAGAACAGCGGGAAGAGACTAAGGCAATAGTTGAAGGAAAATCAGAAGAGAAGATGGCTTCAGAAGCCCCCGCTGCTCCCAACTACCCAGAAAAGACCACGTGACCTTTGTGACTGGGGACGGGACATCAGCCCCAGACTCCAGACTACCAAGTTCCACTTTTGCGTTTTACTCTGCGATGTGCTCCCTGCGCATTTCTCTCCCATGACAGGGGAGGAACACTTCCTCCAACCTGCCCATCCAACACATCAAACCTGGGGAAAGGGCCGATATCTGACCTACTGACCTCCCGATGGGGGACAAACTCTCGCCCCTGGGGGGAGGGCCTTCCACACGCACATTGCAGGGCCCGGGATTGCTTTTGAGGGGTTTCCGGCAAGAAGATGAAAAATTTCTCACAAAAATAACTTTTGGTGCCACGAAAACCCCAAAGGAACAATTCTGGAAACCCTTTTTGGGAAGTTAAACTAGTGAACAGTAAAACAACGCAAAAAAAAAGGGGAAAACAATCACCCCCATCCCACAACCAAAGCACCGCCACAACCACCCCCCAAAAACCCCCACCACAACCACCGCCACAACCCCACCAAAACCACCCCCAACCTCAACCACCAGCAAAAACAACACAGAAACCCATCACATCACCACCACCACCCCCCACAACACCAAACCCAAACACCATCACCAAAACCACACCAACACCACAACCCCACCACAACAATACCCCATCCCCCCCCCCACCACCAAACACCACCACACCACCCCCACACCACCACCACCACACCCCACACCCACAAACCAACCACCCAACCATCACAAACCAAAACACACACACACACACACAAACCCACACCTACACAATGAAATAAACCGAGACCCAGGGTTTTTCCAACCATGCAGAACATTTTGCCCCCGGGAAAATCCTGTTCCTTTTTTTGGGAAGATAGGCCATTTGGCCGGGGAAAAAATGACAAATTTAAAAAACCGCATCCCCCGGGGGAGAGGAATTAAAAAAACCGAGTGCTTATTCCATTACCTCGATATAAAAGAATAAATAAAAAAAAAAAAAATAACACACACACACACCACAATCACCCCCACCACAACACACACACACACAACACCACCACCACACACACACACCACACAACACACACACACACACACATACACACAAAACCCAAACCACACAACAACCACCCCCACCACCCAAACCCCCCCCCAAAAAAAACCCAACAGTCCCCACATTATTGACGCCCGTTGAAAACCCCTGGTGGTTCCGGGACCGTCCCCCTTTTTTGCCGCATGGTGGGCCCCCCACTGGGGAATAGATTCGATGACGTGGGGCAGGGGCCCAGGCTTTGGCCTCGATCGGGCCCGTCATAAAAGGCGGGCCACATCCTCGCCTGCGCATCACAACGCTCATTTTGCAGCGCCCATGTACGTCATCTTTGCCGCAAACCGTCATCCTTGTCGTTCTTGTGTTGGTGGTGTGTGTTTGTTTTTGTGTTTTGTTTTTTTGTGTTGTTTTTATTGTTTTGTTTTTTATTGATTGTATTGAAACCCTTTTTTAAGCTACGCAATATAGTAAATTCGGCTATTTTTTCCCTGGCCGGGGGATAGGAAGGGGGGAGGAGGGGGGGATTTTTTCGGGCACAAAAAAGGATCGAACCCCCCACACGCTTGAAAGGAAATCTCGAAAAATTTTCCTTTTCTCTAAAAATTCAAAAGATTTGAAAACATTTCTGAAATTTCACTTGCCTTTCAAAATTTTAATTGTCCCTTTTTTAAAAAAATTTTGTATACTTAAAATTAGCTTGAGTTTTTAAATACGGTTGCTCATATTTTGCGAGAACTCTTGCTTTTCAGTTCCTGTTGTTTTGACTTATTTTTGGGTGTATTGCGCAGGTTTTTTCCCTGTTTGAAGTCCCCCCAAAAAAGGGGAAAGGGGTGAAATCTTTAATCTTTAAAACCCTACTTTTTTTTTATTATCACAGTCTTATCAAACCATGACGCTGGGGGGAACATGAATGAGAGGCTGTATGATCAGTGGGTTTCTTACCACTCATGGAACCACTTTAAATTAGTCTTTAGTGATTGACTATGACCCTGACTAGGGGCTTGACTTCACAGTCCTAATGCTGCGCCCTGGGGGCTGTTGGCCTTTGTAAAACACCTCCCAAATGACTGTCCTTAAGCCCACTTGGGCCCAAAGAGAAGGGGTGTGCTGTGGGCAAGGCTCCCCCCACTATAAAAAAATTTTTACCCCAAATCAAAAAAGCACTCTTCCCCGCTGTTTTGGAGGTCATCGTCAACACGACGGAAAATTTTTCAAAGAATCACCTTTAAAAAGAGCAATAAACTTTTAAGATTCAAATTTATTTCAGGGAAAAAAACCCTAAAGCTGGGGGAAAACCAAATTTAGCATACCACAAATAACAGATGTGGGGGAGTAAACCCACCACACCACAAACACCCACACACACACACACACACACACACACACACAACACACACACCCCCCCACCACAACAAACAAAAATATAACCACTTCTGTAAGTTAATCCACAAAAAACATCTTTGCACATAAAAAAAATGCAAGAAACACCAAGAACACTGTCACTATTTAAAGACAGAGCAAAATCTTGTATTTTTTCCCCCACTCCTTTTACATGCAACCAAGAAACCTTTTATAATTTGGGGGGGGGGGGGTAAAAAAACCCCCCAAAATTTTGCAAAGTCATAACACTACTAACAAAAACCCAACCCAAAAAAACAAACTGAAAATATTCAATTTTTTTTTAATGAAAAAGATTCAGTCCCATTTTCTTTCCCTGCAATGCAAAGTGAACAGCAAAAAAGCGCACACTATAATAATAATAATAATAATAATATTAATTATTATTTTTTATAATTTTTATTATTTTTTATTTTTCGCTTTTTTTGCGTTCCAATTTGCCTCCGGGAAAGAAATTACCTTATACAATATTTTAGCCCCAAAATAGACATTTTCAAGCCAGGGCACTTTCGACTCTGGAAAAATTAAACTCAAAGTCTTGAGATTTTGGAAGACGCTTACAAAAAGAAGATTTTGTTTTTTTGATTGTTGAAGGGGTGAGTAACCCGAATTAAAAAAAAAACATGTAAACATCGTTTTCCAAGTAGATTTTTTGCTACCAAAGGTCTCTTGCTTTTAACAAAAAATATCTCCACTTTTTTAGCAGCCTTTTTCCTTAAAGTGTTGTTATGTGTTAAGGTTAGGGGTGGTGTGTTAGGTTTGTGGTGGGGTTTTTTGTGTTAAGTGATGTGTGTGATAATATTTACTTTTTCCATTTTACAATATTGAAACCCATGGGCAATGGATAACTTAAGTGCAAATTAAACACAGAGAAGAAAGAGAGGGGAAGAGAGGAAAAAGAGAGAGAGAAGAGGAGAGAGAGAGAGAGAGAGAGACAAAAAAACAGACAGACAGACAACAGACAGACAGACAACAGACGGAAGGGGGGGGGGGGGGGGGGGGGGGGGGGTAAAGAGAAAAGAGGTGAAAGATGCTTTTCTTCCCAAATGGCTTTTTTCTGAAAAAGAAAAATTGCAACGATGCCAAATAAGGAGAAGGGGGATTTATTTAATATTTTATTTTTTTCTTTTATATCGAGGGTAGAGAGAGACAGACAGACAGACAGACAAAATACAGACAAAAAACAGACAACAGACAGACGATAGAAGACAGCACACAGACAGTAGGTAGGCAAGGGAGACAGATACACAAAAAAGAGACAGATTCCGACAGACAGAAACCGACAGAGACAGACGAGAACAACAGACAGAGAAGGGGGGGGGTGGGGTTTTTTTTCTTCTTATTATTTTTTTCATAACCTCAAACTATTTACAAAACACTGAAGGGTTTTCCGGCCACCATGGACCATAAGCCACGCCCCCTCCCCCGCATTGAGTGCGCCCACACTTCCCCCGCACAGCGGTGCCGTGACGAAAAGACAGGAAAGAAAAAAGAATCTTCAATCAGTACAGTGATGGAGGGGTGTGTGGGGAGAGGGGGGGGGGGGGGGGAAAAAAAAAGGGGGGGGTTATGGGGGGGGGGGGGGGGGGGGGGGGGGAAGGGGGGTGTGGATGGGGGTGGAAGGGTTGTGGGAGGGTGTGGATGGGGGGAGGGGTGTGTGGATGGGTGTGGATGTGGGGGGAGGGGTGTGTGGATGGGTGTGGAGTGTGGGGGAGGGGTGTAGGGGTGTGTGGATGGGTGTGGATGTGGGGGAGGGGTGTAGGGGTGTGTGGATGGGTGTAGATGGAGGGGGGGCGAAGCGTTGTGGGGAGGGTGTGGTTGTGGGGGGGGGGGGGGGGGGGGAAGATTTGAAGTGTGTGTGTAAAGGGTTGTGGGGGCATGTGAAAGGGTGTGTGTGCGTGCGTTTGTGTGTGTGTGTGTGTGTGTGTATGTTTTTGTGTGTGTGTATGTGTGTGTATGCATGGAAAGGGCGTGGGGGTGGGGAGTAGGGTGTGAGTGGATGGGTGGGTGTGATGAGGAAACAAATCTGTTTTAGTTATTGCTTGCTTGTAAGCATACGACAGTGAGAACTCTAACAGCCATTACTTTTTCATATATATGAATATTATATATATATATATATATATATATATATATATATATATATATATATATATTATATATATATATTAATCATACATATTAATCATACTTTATAGGAGAAAAACCTATCAGAGCCTTAGGTTTCAATCACAAAGCAAAATATCATTATTGGTTTTGTTTTCTCTGTACGTTTGTCACGAAATGAGTAGCAAGGGAAGAAAGGGTACATTGATGCACTTTTGTGATTGTGTGCTAGATTTTTCTCATGTGTACAGTCAAGGGTTTTTCTTACTGAAGGCTTATGACTACAGGTTTTGACGCCGTAGTTTTTCTGTAGGACAAACTTTCTGCCACTTCAAATCATTAAGCCTTCATCACCCACCCCCTCCACCCCCACCCCCCACACACAAACACGCAGGCACGCACACACACACACACACACACACCACACAACAACACACACACCTGCCGTGGGTGCGTTTGAGCGGGGTGGGGGGGGGGGGGGACTGTCACTATAAATAGCATCCCCACCTTCAGTTAATTCTGTGCTAGGAATTCCCTCTTTTCTATACCTCTCTTGTTTCTGTCTCATTCTTTTTCTTCCTCTTCTCCTCTTTCTTGTCTATTTTCTACCTTCTTGGTTCATTCTCCTGCCCACCTTTTCCCCCAGAAAGACTTAAAATATAGCAATTCTCTCCCACGCCGATGTCGGATGCGCTGGGCCTGACTTATCAGGCGCTTAACGGCAGCGCAACGCATTTTCTGCTCATAATGATGTACAGACAACACTAGTTTCTGTCTGAGCGTTCGACGAAGAAGAAAAATCATGTAAGCGTACATGAAAATGGTTTCTAATGTCAAGATAATTCCATGTGTCATTTTTTTGCATTTTTCAAGTGATGGTGTTTTTTGGTGGGGGATAACTTTTGTACTCAAATTTTGATGTAGCATAGGTATACATAATAATAGTTTTTAAAAAAAGAATAAATACATAAAAATAAATAAAAGAATAGCAAAACCTAAACTAACACAACAAACCAATTCGTAACAAACATTTCTTTTGTATGGCCTGACTAGTTTATTTCAAGCTTCGCATATAGTTAAACAAAAAAACACAACAACAACAAAAATCAACCCACACATTCAGATCAACGCCCTTTCAAGGATGACGACTCAGACGAATTACGTCATCACTGGAATAATGACGTAAGCGTTTCCGAACACGGAACTCGTATAGCGTGATTAATGAATACCAATCATTTTGTCAGTACAATTGTAAAACTTGTCTACGTCGTGTTGGTGCCCTAACGCTAGATATAGACGGGATTATCTTATCGACTTTTTTGTTTTTGGCCAACTGTAGCGAAACATTAATCCCTTTCGGCTCGCCCGTAGAGCAGATAAAAAAAGAGCAGAACTAGAGGATGAGTCAGTCAGTTTCAAGGTTTCGTTGCTATGAGAAAGTTAAGGAGTCTGAATGTCTTCTGGTGGTGTTCTTTGGTGAGATATTGCATTCATTGTCTGATTTGCTGTGTGGGCGTATAAAACATGGGAGAGGGAGTGGAGGGGTGGGTGGGGGGTGGAGGTTGTTGAATAATGCAGACTTGCACGCATGCAAGCGCGTATACATATGGATGACTGAGGTGTGAGTTGTGGCGCATGCGTGTGCCGTGACGTCAAACGCACAAACACAGACAGACGTGATGTCGCCTGCTTCTCTGGCTCTGTCTCTGTCTCTCTCTCATCCCCATCTCTCTCTCTCTCTCTCTCTCTCTCTCTCTCTCTCTCTCTCTCTCTCATCTCTCTCCTCTCTCTCTGTGTTCATTTTGAAACTGAGTTTAACGTCAGAGCTTAAAGTCGTATCGTTCATAAGAGCTCATTTTTGGTTTTTTTGGTTTTCATTACGTTAAATGCTCATGTGATTTTTCTTGTATTTGTTTGTATTTACAAAAGAAGTCTTTGTATAACCCCCTTGTCAATAGGCCACTTTGGGCAATGACAATAAATTGGTCAAAGCGCTCTCTCTCTCTCTCTCTCTCTCTCTCTCTCTCTCTATCTCTCTCTCTCTCTCTCTCTCTCTCTCTCTCTCTGTGCCTCTATCTATTTTAGCTAGCTCCCTCAAGCACATACATACACACAAAACACACACACACACAAACACACACACAAACATACACACACACACAGACGTGCAAACGCCTGCTTCTCACTCTCACTCTCACTTTATGGCTTCCCACCCACCCCCTCTCCCTCTCCCTCTCTCTCTCTCTCCTCTCTCACACACACACACACACAAACATAC
>CM054138.1:14589829-14597329 GCA_028751875.1 Rapana venosa | reverse complement strand
TCTGCTTGTCTGTCTGAATGGATGGATGAATAGATGGCTATCTCTCTCTCTCTCTCTCTCTCTCATCTCTCTCTCTCTCTCTCTCCTCTCTCTCTCTCTCTCTCTCTCTCTCTCTCTCTCTAGACATCAGGAATCGGGTCTCTGCTGTACGTGATGATCACCGTCAATCGGAAAATGGACGCGGACAAAGACAATCTGACATGCACAATCTGAGGGACAGCAGGGCTCCAGGGAGGGGTCCTGCCTCTCAAAGGAATCAGAGAAGCCCTCAGCCACGTTGATCAGAGCGCAAATTCAATAAACCATAGGACAGGCAGGGCCATTCATCTGGTGTATCAGTTCTTACGTTTAATGTGGAAGGCCTTGCTGGTAAGATTCATGATGGTTCCTTTATGCAATATGTTTCTTCCTTTGATATGGCATGCTTGACAGAAACATGTATTGACAATTCCTTTGATTTAACTGGGTTATTCCCAGAGCATGTCATAATGGTATCACCAGCAAGGAAATTGTCCGTCCAAGGAAGAAGGTCGGGAGGGGTGATTTTGCTCAATAATAATAATAATAATGTATGGAATTTATATGGCGCTGAATCTTGTAAAGCAACAAATCAACGTAAACTGTACAAAGAATAGATGAAACCTGTAGAAGAAACTGTGCAAACACAATTGCTGTAATGATTGATAAGTCCTTTTTTAGCACAGACAAAAATATCCTGTTCATAGCATGTTATGTTGTGCCAGAGAATGGCCCGTTATATGATTATATGGTGGCCAAAAATGGCATTGAGATATTAGAGGACAGTATTGCCAATCAGGTAGAGAACGAAGATGTGTACTTTATGATCTGTGGAGATCTGAATGCTCAAACAGCTTCCCAGCAGGCAAAATTAGAGATGATGGTGATGATGATGACGACAATGATTTGGAAGTAAAGGGAATGTTTGACAGGTGTTCTAAGGACACAACAGTTAACAATTTTGGTCGTTCATTGCTTGATCTGTGTCTTATGCTCGATTGCATTGTTCTGAATGGGGTTTGTGAGGGGGACAAAAATGGGGATTTTACTTTTATAAGTTCAAATGGCTCTAGTGTAGTTGACTATTTTGTTATGTCCCAAAATTTGTTTTCTCAAATGAACAGTGTTATGCAAGTCATGGATCGTTTAGATTCTTGGCACCTACCTGTGGAATTGTACTTGGATAACATAGGCAGAAGTTCTGAAACTGAAGTTATAAATGACATGAAAGAGGATCGTGTGGTATGGTCAGATGAGTTTGCCCAGTTGTATAAGAATGAATTAGCCTCATTAGAATTTAAGGAGATAGTTCAAGAAGCATGTAATGTTTTAGACGAAAATATTGATAAATCAGTTGATGTAACGACAAAGGCACTGCTTGGAGCAGCAGAATGTATGGTAAAAACTGTTGGGGGCAAAATGAAAAAAACCAATGACTGGTTTGATCATGAATGCCACGACAAGAAACGTCAAGTTAAAAGGCTTCTGAGAGAATTTAGAAGGACAAATAGACTCGAAGTGAAAGAGACATTTGTACAATCCAAGAAGGAGTACAAAAAGATGCTAAAGCAAAAAAAGTATGACTTCGACCAGAATAGACTGACAAAACTTAAAGAAAATGTGAGAGACTCCAAGTCCTTTTGGAAGACTATTCGTTCTGTTAATTGTAAACGAAAAGTCTGTAACTCAATTTCTAATGACTAATGGCATGACCATTTCCTTAGAGTATTTCAAGACTTTGAGAATACGATACAGGACCAGGAAACAGTGGAAGATGAAACTGTCAGAATAGACAATGTTGTGCAAGACCCAGTCCTTGAAGAACCTATATCTAAACAAGAAGTAATCGCAGCCATAAAGAGATTGAAAGAGGGGAAAAGTGCTGGTCCAGACAGAATTATAAGAGAGATGCTTAAAAATGTGGATGACACTATAATTGACTATTTGGTGCAGTTGTTCAATAAGCTTTTTGATGAGGGTTTATTTCTAAAGGAGTGGTCTAAATCTATAATTGTGCCAATACATAAGAAGGGAGCAACTAGTATGCCAGACAACTATCGAGGAGTTTATCTGACAAGCATAATGAGTAAAGTATACACATCCATATTAAATAGAAGACTTTCAGACTGGGTTGAAACAAAAGAAAAAATCAGAGAAGAGCAAGCAGGCTTTAGAAAGGGATATAACACAGTTGAACATATTTTTACTCTCTATGGGCTTGTACAGAAACATTTACAGAAGCATGCTAAACTGTTTGTTGCATTCATAGATTTCAGAAAAGCATTCGATTCGGTAGATAGGAATGTACTATGGGTTATACTTCATAAAACAGGAATTGATGGGAAACTGTATAGGGCTATAAAGGGTATATATTCATCTGTAATGGCTTGTGTACGCAACAGATGTTCTTACACAGATTACTTTGACTGTCCCAGAGGCGTTAAACAAGGTTGTTTGTTGAGTCCCTTAATGTTTTCAATTTTCATAAATGAACTGGCTACAGAAGTAGCGAACTCCGGAAAACATGGAATACAAATGATCCCAGGAGCAGTTGAATTATTCCTGTTACTTTTCGCAGATGATGTCATTCTTTTGTCTAGCACACCTACAGGACTGCAAAATCAACTGAACACATTAAAATCAGAAGCAGATCGTCTGGGTCTCACAGTAAATTCAGAGAAAACGATGGTTATGGTATTCAGGATGGGAGGCCACTTGGGAATGAGAGAAAAATGGACTTATGGGGACCAAAAACTTAAAGTAACAAATAACTATAAGTACCTTGGGGTAACATTTTCAACAAAGTTGTGTAATAGCTCTATGATTGATATGATGTGTCAAAAAGCTAAAAATGGAGTTATGCAAATTATCAAATCAATGAGAAGATTAGCTTCTGCTGATAGTACATTATTTTGGAAACTGTTTGACACACAAATAGAACCTGCCCTGACGTATGCAGCAGAAGTATGGGGTCTAGAAGATACCACACAAATTGAAAAAGTACACACCTTTGCCATGAAAAAATTCTTATGTGTTCCATTACATGCATCAAATAAACTTATGTACGGAGAAACTGGTAGATACCCCTTGTATATAAGAACCATAACTAAATTCATTAAATACTGGATTAAACTTATCAGGCTTCCTATGTCAAGAATAAACAGACAAGCATACGAGATGCTGCTTATACAACATAATAATGGTAAAGTAAACTGGGCGACTAAAGTAAAAGATCTTTTGACGATAAATGGATTTGGTATTGTTTGGCTATGCCAGGGGGTGGGTTACGAAGAACAGTTTGTTAGAGAATTGAAAGATAGACTTATTTCATGTTTTCATCAAAACTGGCACGAACAGTTAATGTCTAGTGAAAAATACACTTGGTATAGCTCCTTTAAAGATGCGTTTGGTCCAGAACAGTATCTGATATCGTTAACTAATAAAAGGCTTCGAAGTAATTTACTAAAATTTAGGCTAAGATTGTGTGGTCTTTTGAACTGCAAACAATGGTATATTACAGCAGAGACAGACAACAACTCTTGTCCAGCATGTGGAGAAGAAGAAGAAGACGAATTTCATTTTTTGTTTGCTTGTGGGAACTTATCATGAAATTCGCCAAAAATTGCTTTTTTGACAAACCCAACCAACAGGTCCACCAATCTTGTACAAAGGTGCTTCTTAAAATAATATGTCCGAGCTTAAATCTTTAGAAATTTATATGTAACGCAGCTCTAGATAAACGTAAGCAGACTTGAATGAAACGGATCCTATACATAATAACTGAAATATTGGTTGGCATTTATCTGGACTTTGGATTATTACCATGTCCTTTTCATATTCTTCCTATGTTAATATGTCATTTACAATTCCCCCCTTTGACTGATGGGCTTGTAGCTTTTGTAAAATAAAATTCGTTCGTTCGTTCTCTCTCTCTTCTCTCTCTCCTCTCTCTCTCTCTCTCTCTCTCTCTCTCTCTCTCTCTCTCTCTCTCTCTTCTCTCTTTTCTCTCTCTTCTCTCTCTCTCTCTCCCTCTCTCTCTCTTTCTCTCTCTCTCTCTCTCCCTCTCTCTCTCTTTCTCCTCTCTTTTCTCTCTCTCTCTCTCTCTCTCTCTCTTTTCTCTCTCTCTCTCTCTTCTCTCTCTCTCTCTCTCTCTCTCTTTCTCTCTCTCTCTCTCTCTCTCTCTCTCGGGCACGTACGCAAACACACACCCCAAAACCACATGCGTGCGCGCGCGCGCTCACACACACACATAATTGTTTCCTTTTTTCCCTTTTCCCTTTCCTTTTTTTCTTTCTTTGCATCTTTCCTTTCAGATTTTTTTATCCATCCATCCATCCTTTCCACCATCCATCTATTTCTCAATCTTTATTATCTATCTATATCTATCTACCCATCTCTCTCTCTATATCTATCTATCTATCTATCTATCTAACTATCTGTCTGTCTGCCCGTCTTTTCTCCGTTTGTTTGTCTGTCTGTCTGTTGTGAATGATAATAGATTTTTTTCTTTCTGTATTTTTTCTTCTTTCATTTATTTTTTTTTCTTTCTTTTCCTTTCTCCTTCCTTTTTTCTTACTTCTTTTGTTCTTTCATTCTCTTTTTTTTTTCTTTCCTTTCTTTGTTTTCTCTGTCATTCTTGTTTTCTATCTTTCAATTTTTTTCATCAACAATAGCACTCACTAAAAACCCCTTTTTTTCTTTTTTTTTTGTGGCAACGAGAGAATCATTCCGAGTCATTCACCAAAAAAACAAAAAAAACGAGAAAAAAAAAATCCCAAAAAAACAAAATATAGATAAATAGCAAAACAATACCAAAAAAAAGCCAAAAAAATCAGCAAAACAAAAGAAAAAAGAAAAACGAAAATAAAAAAAAACCCCCAAAAAACACCAAAAAACCCCAAAAAAAATCAGCAAAGCAAAGAAAAAAGAGGAAAAATGCCCCCCCAAAAAAAAAAACCAAAAAGCAACAACAAAACAAAAAAAAACAAAACAAAAACCCCACCACACCCAACACTAAACACTTTTCAGCCCAAAAATAAGGTGAAAGACCGAACATAGTTTGTTTAAAAGGTCGCTTTACCCGACCGTCAAAGGGGCCCCAAAAACAAAAAAAAAATATTGGACTGCCCGAGAGAGGAGAAAGAGAAAGGGAAAAAGGGGAAAAAAGAGAGAGACGGGGGAGAGAGATGGGGGAGAGAGAGGGGAGGAGAAGGGGGAGAGGGGGATTAGGGAGAGAGAGAGAGAGATGGAGAAGGAGATGGGGGAGGGAGGGAAAAGAGAGCGAGAGAGAGAGTAAAGAGGGGAAAGGGGAGAGGAAAGAGAGAGAGGGAGAAAGAGAGAGAAAGGGACAGAGAGAAAGAAAGAGAGAATATGGAGAGAGAGAGCGAGAGAGAGAGAGAGTGAGATTTTATTCTTTTATATTGAGGATAAGGGAAATAAGCACTTATGTGCTTTTTCACATCCAGTCCCCGAGTGTATGCGGTTTTGTCATTTCTGTCATCTGTTCCCACCGGCACACAATGGCCTACTCTTACGAAAAGAGGAACAGGATTTAATGTGTGCGCAAGATGTTCTGCGTGCGTTCGCACACGGGGCCTCGGTTTATTAGTCTATCCGAAGGACAGAGGAGAGAGAGGGAGTGAGGAGAGAGAGAGGAGAGAGGAGAGAGGAGACGGAGAGAGAGAGAGAGAAGAGGAGAGAGAGAGAGAGAGAAAGAGAGCGAGAGCGGAGAGAGACAGTCAGACAGACAGACACCCAGACAGACAGAGACAGACAGAGACACCCAGACGAGGACAGACAGACAGACAGACAGAGACAGCCAGACAGAGACAGACAGAGACAGACAGAGACAGCCAGACAGAGACAGACAGCCAGGGTGGTAGAAAACGACAATGAGAAAACAAAAGTATGCTGACTTGCTTTTATTTACTATCTCACTTATTAAACAGACAGACAGACAGACGGACTGACTGAATGACTGACAGACTGACTGACTGACTGACTGACAGACTGACTGACTGACAGACAGACTGACTGACAGACTGACTGACAGACAGACAGACAGACAAAACACAGACAGACAGACAAATAGGCAGGGTGGAAGAAAACGACAATGAGAAAGGCCTTTTTACTATCTCATTTTTAGACACAGACAGACAGACAGACAGACAGACAAGGACTTTCACCTCATATCCGTCCCTACTTTTCAACAGCATCCTTCATCTCCTAAGAGTGTTCGCGGGTGTGTTTGTGTGTGTGTGTATGTGTGTGTGTGTGTGTGTTGTGTGTGTGTGTGTGTGTGTTTGTGTGTGTGTGTGTGTGTGTGGTGTGTGTGTGCACGCGCGCGTGCATAAATTTGAAATATGTTATTCATTATATTATTTGAGGAAAGTTGCATACATGTAAATGATTTGAGTACAAGGGCTACGATTTTTTTGTTTTACAAGATTCAGCATTATATAAATTCCATATATTATCATAATTAGTATTATGATGATGATGATGATGTTTATTATATTATTATTATTATTATTATCAAAAGTGAAAACAAAAGAATGCTGACTTGCTTTTTGACTCTTGCGCTGTCAGACACACAAACAGACAGACAACAGATAGACAAACGCACAAAACACACACACACACAACACACCCCAAAACAAACAGACAGACGAACCCGAAAAACAGGCAGAAAAAAACAGACTGAGGGAAAACGAGAGAACGAACAGACAGACAGATAGATGAACAAACAGACAGACAGACAGGAAAGAACAGACAGAAGCAGACAGATGAACAGACAGGCAGATGAGCAGACGGCAAATAAGCAAACAGACAGATGAACCGACAGACAGACAGACAGATTAAACAGACAGGCAGATGAACAACAGACCATGAACAGACAGGGCAGTAAAAAGAACAGGGCAGATAAACAAACAGGGCAGACAGATGAACAGACAGACAGACTGATGAGCAGACAGACAGAAGGTCCCCCATATGAACAAGCATGCAGGAAGACAAACAGATGAGAAGACGAGAGGAAGAAGAGGAATAAATGTAAGCTCAGGTGACCCGGATTTTTTCATCTCTGGCATCCTTCACACACACACACACACACACACACACACACACACACACACACACACACATCACCGCACGCACGCACGCACACGCGGGCGCGCGAGCGCACACACAAACACACACACTAACAACATGCACACGCACGCACGCACGACGCACGACCACACACTAGCAAACACACACTACACACACACACACGCAGACACACACACACAAACACACACTCACTCTCTCTCTCTCTCTCTCTCTCTTTTTCTCTCTCTCTCTCTCTCTCTCTTTTCTCTCTCTCTCTCTCTCTCTCTCTCTCTCTCTCATGCTCCCCCAGTAGAGATCGATATTGTTCTCCCCAAATTTGGGGATTGTTTTCTACAGAGCTACCCCTACACGCAAACGTACCTTCTGGGAGAT
>CM054138.1:14574829-14584829 GCA_028751875.1 Rapana venosa | reverse complement strand
CCTGACTGCAGATTTGGAGAGAAGAATACAGGCGGTGGAGATGAGATGCTTTCGGAGACTCCTTGGCATCTCCTACAAAGACCACATAAGCAACGAAAGCGTGCATAACAGAATCCAGCAAACCATTGGACCCTATGAAAACCTTCTAACGATCGTGAAAAAGGGGTAAACTTAAATGGTATGGGCATGTCACAAGATCCAAAGGACTTGCAAAGACGTTTTAAAGGTACTGCCCAAAGGGAGGAAGAAGAAGAGGGCAGACCAAGGAAGAGCTGGGAGGATAACATCAGCGAATGGACAGGCCTAGAACTCAAAAAAACCCTGAGAAAGGCAGAACAGAGAGAGGAATGGGGGGAACTGGTGTTGAGTCTTTGTACACACACAAACACACACAACACACAACACACACACCACACATTACACACACACCACACAACAAACAACACACACACACATTACACACACACACACCAACACAACACACAACAACACACACACACACACACCACACACACCCCACAAAGGGAGGCAGACAAACAGTGGACAGAAAATTTGAAAAGAAAAGATAAATTTTACAAGATGGACGGGGGGAAAAAATTTTCAGAATGAAAGAAAAAAATGGGAGGGGGGGGGGGGGACACAATAAAAACAGGGGGGGGGGGGAACAAAAAATAATTGAATAATAATACAGTAACGAATTTAACTTATTCTATGCGCATTATTCATTCGGTCAGCAGTCAAATTCAATTAGGATGCGTGCGCAAATCATTTGCATCACAGATTGCATAGCTTACTTGCAGGACCAAACAAAAACACCAAACGAACCTCAACAATTTGAAAGAGCGCAGTAGAATTGAAATATAGATTTCAGATAGCGTAGTGGATTTGAAATATAGATTTCAGATAGCGTAGTGGATTTGAAATATAGATTTCAGATAGCATAGTGAAATTGAAATAATATATATATTTCAGATATCGTAGTGAAATTGAAATAGTATATAGATTTCAGATAGCGTAGTGTATTGAAATATAGATTACAAATAACGTAGTGAAATTGAAATGATCTATAGATTTCAGATAGCGTAGTGAAATTGAAATAATATCTATAGATTTCAGATAGCGTAGTGTATTGAAATATAGATTACATATAGCGTAGTGAAATTGAAATGATCTATAGATTTCAGATAGCGTAGTGTATTGAAATATAGATTACAGATAGCGTAGTGAAATTGAAATGATCTATAGATTTCAGAGAGCGTAGTGAAATTGAAATGATCTATAGATTTCAGATAGCGTAGTGAAATTGAAATAATATCTATAGATTTCAGATAGCGTAGTGTATTGAAATATAGATTACAGATAGCGTAGTGAAATTGAAATGATCTATAGATTTCAGAGAGCGTAGTGAAATTAAGCTATCCATTTCAGACAGCGTAGTGAAATTGTAGTAATATATAGATATCAGATAGCGTAATGAAATTGAAATATAGATTTCAGACAGTGTAAAGAAATTGAAATATAGATTCCAGATAGCGTAATAAATTGAAATATACATTTCAGATATAGCAATGATACACTTTTTTTTCTCTTTCAAATTTTTTTTTCCTTTGTCTTTAATGAAACGTCACTGGGAAATACCTTTTTTTTTTTAAAAAGTTCATAAAAGCACTTGTAATCATTCAGTATCACATTTTGCCAAGGTGAAGCAAATACCACACACGTACTATCATTCATGATGCTGGACAATTTTCAAATTGCTCATCAAAACGTGTGAAGAATAACCGTGAATTGAAGAGAAGTTTAAAGACAAAAACTAACACTTAACACATTCACCCAGAGAAAAAGGATAATTTTCAAAAATATGTTATTTCACTCTTCATTTACAGGTAAAGTTAATAGTTCTAATGCTTTTACTTTTCTTAAATATAATTATGAAAAAATGTTATGTCAAAGATGCTATTTTGTGCAGTCGAAATGCAGCTACCTTAATGATTGGCACACAAAAAAACAACAACCAAAAAACGGTCGCATACCCAAAACTCTCACCATTGGTGAACTTCGGATCTCTAGCTCAAGAACGAAAAAACCATACCGAGCATGCATTCTTTTATCTGAAGAAGATGGGCTCCGCCAGGTTCAGCTTGTCCACAATACACTGGCTGAAAAATTATTTGCTGTGCTCCACTGAATTATCAAGGAGTTAAACGAGAAGTCAAGGGAAGTCATGTGAAACAGAATCAACAAGGAGAGAGAGAGAGAGAGAGAGAGAGAGAGAGAGAGAGAGAGGAGAGAGAGAGCAGCCATTCAGCTATGCCCACCATTCCTTTGAGGGTACTTTGCCTGACCCACAAACACTCAAACAATGAGCTGGCGGGGAGGGGGAGGGGGCTATCAGTGTTAACCCATAACCCAGCCTCAGAAGAGAGACTGTGTGTAAACAAACTCTTTTCTCCAGGGACCTGGCCTGGCTGAGAGACGAATGGGTGCGTACGCATAAACAAACAAACAAACAAGTAAGTAAGTAAAACGAAAAAGAACATTGTAGGCACAGGCAATGCTTTAGGGAAGGCAGCGACTGGAAACTGGCCTAGTTCACCCAGAACCAAATAAGTTGGAGTTCATTTTTTTTGGCAATCTTTAGATCATTTTATAGAATCTGATTTTGTAATTCGTTGGCCAAATCACGTATGTGGGGACACCATACTTCAGCACGATACAACAGTGTATGTTCTACCGCATGTTTAAAGATATCTAACTGGACATCTATTGTATTATTAATTATGGCATTTTTTAAATTAAGCAGAGCGTTGCCCTTGCAGCACAATCAAACACTTTCTTTTGTGATGCTTTAAAACTATTATTATAATTGAATTTCAAACCCAAATACAAAAACCCATTGGCAATTTCAAGAACTTTGCGCCACCCACACACACACACACATACATACATACATACATATATATATAGAGAGAGAGACAGATATATATATATATAGATATAGATAGATAGATATATATATATATATATATATATATATATATGTGTGTGTGTGTGTGTGTGTGTGTGTTTGGGACATTTTCACACTTTTCCTCTAGAAAATACAACAATTTTTGCTTTGGAGGCATGTGGTTCTAACCTCCATATATTACAGTACTCTGACAGATGGTCTAAACATTTTGTAACCTCGATGGTGATTCAGCTCTAGGTCTAGCCAAGGAAAAAAACACCAATGAAACAAAACCCCAAAAACTCACAAACAAACTCTTCAATCAAAATATCCCAACACAGGCAATAAACACTAAAACCAAAACCCTTGTGACCACGATATATTAAACAGATCATCACAAACATCATAGTCCCCAAACAGAGATAACTGTCTTATCTATCTCAATGCTCCCTGGTGCTTTTAAATAAACCTGACACTTGACACAAATTCTACATCAATAAAAATCACGCATAATTATTCATCCATCCTTTTGGAATGAACCACATTCCCCCAAAGGAAGCTCATGTTTCCTTTCTGGCTATCTGGATCATGCAGACGACACTTCATTACCCTGCCAAATGTTTAGATTAGCCCGCCATTGGGCGCTCACGCACTCAATGCAACGCCTTTATTTCATTGGTCGGCTCCGTTGTGTCAACAAGGAAGCGGAAGAGTCGCTCTGAATTATGGGAGAGTGGTTGAATTCGCACTAGAGAACGAGAGCCACATCGCACAGGTCGTCTTCAACCCCTGTTTCTGACGCAAGGTTGTAATTGTGATGAGGGTTTGGAATAACTCTTCATTGCTTAGAGACTTGCCAATTGATGTTTTGAGAATTTGGTGGGGCTCTCTGTTTTGTTTACATAGCTTTCTAGATAATCTATTTTTGTGAATAAAAAAACTTTTGTCATGTGGTTTAAGCCCTCTTTCTTTTTTCTTTCTTGGCTTTTTTGTTTTGTTTGTTTTGTGTTGATTTTTGTTTTGGTTGCTCTGTGGTTTGATTTTTGCTTTGGTGTCAAAATTGTTTCAGTTGCTCAGCTGTGAAGCAGCAAAATTTTCTTTGATTTTTTTTACATTGTATTGGGGACGGGATAGCTCAGTGGTCAGAGCACTCGCTTTCCCCCAGCTAAGGTTAAGCAGCATCGAGCATGGTTACCACTTGGTGGGTAACTGCTTTGGGTACCTTGGCTTTAGTACAGTTCCCCCCACCCCCACTCCACCCCGCCAGTTCACCCAGCTGTAAATGGGTACCTGCCTCTTTACGGTCAGGGAAGGTAAAGCAGTGAGAGAGAGGAGATGGGCGCCACCCTGAATATGCTGGCCCCTGGAGAAACCTCACTCCCTTACGACCACGTGGGTTATGGGACACCTTTCCCTTTACCTTTTACTGATTTTGATGATCAACTATTTCTGTTTCAAGATTGTTTCACATGTACATGAAATACATTAAATTTTATGGGAAGAATAAAATCAACAATAAATACACTAATACTCTTTCACTCACTCACTCAGTCCCATGTCTCAAAGGACGTAGGGGGGACATGAGAGAAGACGCGACAGAGATCTTTTTCCATGCTTCACGATCTTGTGTGGCTAGTAGAAGGTGTTGCAGGGGTTGGGTGGTCCATTCTTTGATGTTGTCAACCCATGATTTCTTTTGGCGGCCTCTTCTTCTCTTGCCTTCAACAGTTCCCTGCAGGATGGTTATCGCTAGGGTGTTGTGTCTTGTGGTGTGACCAAACCACATCAGTTTTCTCCTCTTTATGGTGGAGAGCAGAGGTTCTTGGGGGCTCACACGCTTTTTGATTTCTTCTTTCACATAGTTGTTGGTCTTGTGGTCTTTGTATGATATTTTGAGGAGTCTTCTGTGGCACTTGTTCTCGAATGCTTGGATTCTCCTCTCTAGCTCTGCTGACAGAGTCCATGATTCACAGCCATATAGGAGGATAGATATCACGAGGAATTTGTAAAGGTGATACTTGGTGCAGAAGCTGATGTTGTTGCTTCTGATGATCCTCTCAAGTCTGGCTAGAGCAGATGTTGCTGTTGCAATGCGAGCTTTCACTTCATTGTTTGATGTGCCATTTTTTGTTAGGATGGAGCCTAAGTATTTGAATTGGCTCACCTCTTCCAGTATTTCTCCATTCATCTTTATTTCCGTGCTGTCATTACTTGTGCTGTTGACCATGATCTTTGATTTCTCTGTACTGACCTCCATGCCGTATGCGCTCGCTCGATCTGATAGACTATCTGTGAGGTTTTGCAGTTCTTGTTTGCTGCCGCCCATGAGGTCAATGTCATCTGCAAATCTGAGGTTGCAAAGGGGTCTTCCACCAATGGAGATGGAAGTGTGGTGGTTTTGCAGTGTCTCTGTCATGATGTTTTCGAGGAAGAGGTTGAAAAGTACAGGTGAGAGAAGGCAGCCCTGACGGACCCCAACCGTGGTCTTGAAGAACTCGCCCATGTGATTGTTCATGAAAACTGCACTTCTTGCGTTCTCGTACAGTGCCTTGATGACTTCAATGAGGCAGTTGTTAATGTTGAAGTGCCTGAGTACTTGCCAGAGGCCGTCATGCCGTACCCTGTCAAAGGCTTTTTGAAGTCTATGAAATTGTGATACAAGTCTTTTTGGTGTTGGAGATGTTTCTCTATCAGAATTCTCAGATTGAAAATTTGTTCCATTGTGCTGCGGTTTGGTCTAAAGCCGGCTTGTTCTTCTGTCAGGAGTTTTTCTGCTTGTTTGTTCAGTCTGTTGAGGGCTACCCACAGCATGATCTTGCTAGGATGGCTTATGAGACTGATGGTTCTGCAGTTCTGGCATTGCTTGAATTCTCTTTACTAGCCTCTGAATGATTCTGGTCTGGAGGAGGGGGGTGGGGTGGGGGTGGGAGGGTACTAGTTGCACTGAGGGGGAGCATGGCTTTCTGCTTTCCTCTCCCAATGCCTAGATCTCATCTCCTTCTTCTTCTTTGAACGCTCAGACAGCAACTGTTGTTGTGTGTCATATGAGCTAAAATGCGTTGCACTGCCGTTAAGCGCCTGACAAGTCAGGCCCAGCGCATCCGACTTCGGCATAAGAGAGAGTTGTTATCGTTTAAGTCTTTCTGGGGAAAAAGCCAGGAAAATGGACCAAGAAGGCACAAAATAGACAAGAAGGAGGTGACAGGAATTTTTTTTAAAAAGGAACAAGGCAGAAACAAAGAGAAAGATAGAAAAGAGGGAATTCCTCGAGCAGAATTTCCAGGAGATGGGGATGCTAGTTATTCTGACAGGTTCCCCAGCATCCCAACGGAGAGTGATGTCTCAGTAAAGGCGATATGTTAGCAGGTCATTTCCAAACTTTTAAAGTTCACTGATATGATTCTACAACAACGGTTAACCTTTTCCCAACGGGTGATCCTGTATTGGGCAACCGACCATCTACTATCCCTTCCCTCCGTATTACCCACCACTGGGTTACCGTAGCATAGCAATGTGTTTAGTGCACGTGTGCTGGGAAAGACAAGTTCTCTCCCTTAACACAGGGATAGCGTTATAAAGCTGTTTAAAAAAAGTTTCAAATACATGATCATATGACAAATACCTTCCTGTAACAAAAGTTGGTCTTGGTTTTAGAACATTTTGTTTTTGCATGCTTGTATTAGCTTCTTTTTTGTTGTTGCTTTAATTAAAAGAAAGATAAGAAAGGTACAGTAATGCTGACAAGCTTTACAACAAAGGGGAACCAGTGCTCTGGTCTTTTACGCCTGATTCTGTTACAAGGCTGTCTAGAGAAGCTTTTAAAACGCTAGTGGATCTGTTGCTGTTGTGGTTTTTTTCACTTTATGGCTAAAGCTCTGAGGTTCACCAATGGTGAGATTTTGCATATGCAACTGTTTTACCCATCATTAAAGTAGCCTGTCTGCTTGTCTGTATGTCTCTTTTTCTGTCTCTCTCTCATAATTATATTGTCTGTCTGTCTATTTGTCTGTCTGTGTCTCTTTCTGTCTCTGTCTCTGTCTCTCTCTCTCTCTCTCTCTCTCTCTCTCTCTGTGTGCCTTTGACTCTCTCTCTCTCATAATACCAACCTTTGCACGACATCTTTATTCTTGTGCATTAAATAATAGTCTGTCTGTCTGTCTATCTGTCTGTCTGTGTGTCTGTCTGTCTCTCTCTCTCCATCTCTCTCTCTCTCTCTCTCTCTCTCTCTCTCTCTCTCTCTCTCTCTCTCTCCTCGCTCTCGCTCTCGCTCTCGCTCTTTCTCTCCATTCTAAGTCTTCAGCATTGAAATATAAGACTTCAAAAAGTAAACAAATAATAATAATAATAAAGAAACCCATGAGACTAGCCAGGTTTTGAGCAACACTTGACTGCTCTCAAAGCCTCCATCAAAGTGTCCGATGTCCTTCTCCATTGCACTTTTTCTCTTGCTCGTTCTAAATAACCCTATGTATGTGTGTGTGTGTGTGTGTGTGTGTGTGTGTGTGTGTGTGTGTGTGTGTGTGTGTGTGTGTGTGCGTGCGTGCGTGCGTGCGTGCGCGCGTTGTGTGTGTGTGTGTGTGTGTGTGGTGTGTGTTTTTCTCTCTCTCTCTCTCTCTCCTCTCTCTCTCTCTCTCTCTCTCTCTCTCTCTCTCTCTCTGTATGTTAAGGTATGGATATACTGTCTGCCTGTCTGATTCACCCTCTCTTTCATTCTCTCTCTCTCTCTCTCTTTCTCTCCCTCTTACACGCACGTAAGTCTGTGGATATCCTGTCTCTCTCTGTCTATCTGTCCTTCTCTCTGTCTCTGTCTGTCTATGTGTCTGTCTATGTGTCTGTCTATCTGTTTGTCTGCCTGTCCGTCTGTCTGCCAGTCCAGTCTGACAGTTAAGTGTCACGTGCAGGCTTGCGCACGTGACATGTGCTCGCTGGCTGAAATGACAGGTGCATTAGAGACAAGTGACATCGAGAGGGAAAAAGGGGGATGATTTGCTGGGAGGGAGAAGGAAGGGGGGGGGGGGTTGGCAGTGAAGGTGGAGGGGTGAGGGTGGAGAGATGGAGGGTGGTTGGGAGCACGTTGATTAAAACACAATTGTTTACAGACACAATTGTGCTGGAGAGTAGGAGAGGAGGGAGGGAGAGACATTGGGGGGGGGGGGGGGATAGAAGGAAGAGGGGTGGGATGGAGAGAGAGAGGGCGAGGGAGGGAGGGAGATATGGGGGAAGAGAGAGAGAGAGAGGTGAGAGAGAGAGAGGGGGGAAGAGAGAGGGGGTGGAAGAGAGAGAGACAGACACAGACAAACAAAGAGAGAAAGAGAGAGACAGAGAGATAGAACTAAATCATAGATGATAGATAGACAGACGGACAGACGGACGGACGGACGGACAGATAGATAGATAGATAGATAGATAGATAGATAGATAGATAGATAGATAGATAGATAGATAGATAGATAGATAGATAGATAGATAGATAGATTTAGCACAAATCGCTGAATATCTCTCGATGACTAATACGACTGTCTGATATTTGCAGGATCATGGATGAAGAAATCGGAAGAAAGAAAATAGTGTTGAGGTTAAGATAATAATAATGTAGGACCACCACACCTCACCATACCACACAACACTCCACTCCCCTTCACCACACCACACCACACTCCACACCACTGCACACCTCACCACACCACACCACACCACACCACACCTCACCATACCACACACCACTCCACTCCACTCCACCACACCACACCACACCACACTCCACACCACTGCACACCTCACCACCCCACTCCACTCCACACCACACCACCACACCACACCACACCACATCACACTCCACCACACCACACCACACCACATCACACTCCACCACACCACACCACACTACATCACACTCCACTCCACTCCACATTCTACTCCACTGCAAATGAAACATCTCCTCGAACGGACCGACCCCTCATCAGAGGAGACTGGAACCCGTGGCCTCATTGTACCGTCAGATCACAGAGTGCAACGCTCTTCCCACTGGGCCAAACTATCACCCCCCATTTACATCGGTGACATCTGTACAGGACTGAAGTGTTGAGGACTGTTCGGATCTTCTTCGTTTGTTTGTTTACTCTCTGTCTGTCTGTGTCTGTGTCTGTCTGTCTGTCTTTCTGTCTGTCTGTGTCTCTGTCTGTCTGTTTCTGTCTGTCTCTGTCTGTCTCACTGTCTGTCTGTCTCTCTGTCTGCCTCTCTCTGTCTGTCTCTCTGTCTGTCTCACTGTCTGTCTGTCTCTCTGTTTGTCTCTCTAATAATGTAGGAACACTGCGACTATGAGTAAAAGCATCTTTCTTAGCTTAAATTGAACGGGTGGTTTAGCAAATAAAAATGCATATCTCTTGACGACTAAAGCATCGGCCTGATATCAGGGGAGCATGGATGAAAAAAAAACGGAGAAAAAAAAAATAGTGTAGCAGTTAAGATAATAATGATACAGGAACACTGCAAATACGAGTAAAAGCATCTTTCTTTACTGAAAACGAGTGGTTGTTTTAGCAAATATCACTGTGTAGCTCTGGATGACTAAAACAACTGTCTGATATTTACAGGAGCGTGGATGGATTAAAAATAAATAACCCTGGAAGAAATAAAATAGTGTGGTGGCTAAGATAATATTATTGGCGGAACACGACGAATACGAGTGAAAGCATCTTTCTTAGCTGGAAACGAATGGCAGTTTTAGCAAATATCGATGCATATCTCGATGACTTAAGCAATTGTCTGATATCTGCAGGATCATAGATGAAAAAAACAAAAACGAAAAAAATAGTGTGGCAGTTAAGATAATGATATTGGAGGAACACTGCAAATACGAGTAAAAAACCATCTTTCTTAGCTTAAAACAGTGGGCGTTTTAGAAAATATCGATGAATATCTCTCGACTACTAAAACAACTGTCTGATATTTGCAGGATCATGGATGAAAAAACCGGGATTTAAACAAAAAAGGAAAATAGTGTAGTGGTTAAGATAATAATATTGGAAGAACCCTGCATACAGGAGTAAAAAC
>CM054138.1:14567329-14572329 GCA_028751875.1 Rapana venosa | reverse complement strand
GGTGGTTTGATCCCCGTTTGGGCCTAACACTTTCTCCCCATCCATTAGACCATGAGTGATGGTCTGGGTGCTAGTCTTTCGGATGAGACGATAAACCGAGGTTGCGCGTGTTACACATAGTTATTTAGCGCGCGTAAAATAACCCACGGCAACAAGAGAGTTGTTCCCTGGTAAAATTCTCTAAAAAAAATAAAGAAAAGAAAAGAGCCGCTCTGATATGGAAACAAAGTTAGTTGCAGACAGGAAAAATAAAAAAAATAAAGGGGTGGCGCTGCTCTTGTGGCGACGCGCTCTCCCCCAGGGAAGAGCAGCCCGAATTCTCACGCAGAAAAAATCTACCGTGACTTGCATGCATGATGGATGGATGTATGTATGTATGTATGAATGTATGAATGTACGTACCTATGTATATATATGTGTGTATGTATGTATGTGTGCGAATAAATTTTTAAAAAAAAACAGATTACAAGTGAAAGACTCTAGCTCTAAATAAGATCTTTCAAGGATGGAACCCTGGACGGAGATGGCTCAACCACCAGGCCCAACTTGCCCCACGACGCACCCTGCACTGCCTGAAAAAAGTCAGTTCAGAGCGTTCTCCAACGACTTCCCAAGGAGTCCAGAGAGGACTGAAGTCAAGGCAGGTCTCTGATAGGCCAACAGAGGTTTCCAGTCATCAAGTGTTCAGAAGGCCAACAGAGGTTTCCAAGCATCCAGTCTTCAGAGAGCTGTTTTCCCCCCGGGTTCCTCGGGCTAGAGCTCCGAAGGTTCACCAATGGTGAGATGTTTGCGTACGCGACCGTTTTCTCTCCCTTCTTCCAACCCCCACCATCCCCACCCCATGCCATTTAGGTAGCCGTATTCAGACTTCGGAAATGGTGTCTAAAACACGACACATGTATGCATACACTTTTGGGGGGTTGCCTTGGGGATTTTTGTTGGTTTAATTTTTTTTTTTTATAGATTTTTGTCTTCCGTTCCTACCGGCACGAAATGGTTTACTCTTCCGAAAGGCGGAACGGGTTTTTAACGTGTGTGTGCAAGACGTTCTGCCTGTATTCGCACACGGGGTCTCGGTTTATAGTCTCGTCCGAAAGACTTTGACATCCAATTCGATTTTGTGTGTGTGTGTGTGTGTGTGTGTGTGTGTGTGTGTGTGTGTGTGTGTGTGTGTGTGTGTGTGTTGTGTGTGTGTGTGTGTGTGTGTGTGTGTGTGTGAAACTGAGAAGAAAGGGCGAGGCTGTGAATCGAACCCAGAACCTCAAGGTTTACTTGTTAGGCAGGTGAACGTCTTCACCGTCCTGCCACTTTCCTTCTTCAGAATTTTATATTTTCCAGAGAACCGTCCTTTGGGGGTACATGAAATCCAACAATACAAGAGCTAGCAGATTTGGGACGGGATAGCCTAGTGGTTAGAACATTGCGCTCCCAATCTGACGACCCGGGTTCGATTCCCGTTCAAGGGGATATTTTCCCCCGGGAGTTAACATCAGTGCCGACTCCACTCTCCCCTAAAGTCCTTCGGATGAGACTATAAACCGAGGTCCCGTGTGCGAACGCACGCCGAACATCTTGCGCACACGTTAAAACCCGTTCCTCTTTTCGGAAAAGTAGGCCTTTGTGTGCCGGTGGGAACGGATGACAAAATTGACAAAACTGAATACATACGGGGACCGGATGCAAAAAAGCACACAAGTGCTTAATCCATTATTCTCTATATATAAAAGAATAGACAAAAAAGAAAAGGAGCGGGGAAGTGTTCACGCTACAGCCCACTCATTCCGCATTGCAGTCCTATTTCAAAACTGGCCCAGGCCAAAAGCTGTGTCAGTTACTGATGTCAGCTAATTTGCCAAGGCCTACACTAAACTGTTGTTATGTTGTAAAATGTTGTGTTGATATTGCCTTCAGCCATGATGTCAAGCTCTTAACATAACAACCTGCACTCTCCTTTAAAAGAGACCCAAAAGAATCCTCTGAAGTCAGAGTATGGCTGCCTATATGGCGAGGTGCTTAAAAACAGTCATACATGTATACAAACTTCTCATCCCGTTGTGCTATTTCAATCTCACAGTGATTATTCCCAGGTGGAATGAGTTGAGTCAGAGTGCACATTCTGGGTTGACCCCCAAAGTGTGAAGCTGGGGAACGCACAACAACAACAACAATCGTAATTATTTCAACATTGATAGGACACTTTCTTTTTTGTTGTTTTGTTTGTTTGTTTTGTTTATTTAATGTCTATTCACTACATGGTGATTTAGACACACCCGCATTCATACCAAAGTACCTATTATTACACACCGCATCTCTCTCTCTTTCTTTTTTGTTTTCGTTTCTCGGTCATAACAACTCAAGAGAGTCACCAGTGTGAGATTTTAGAGTATGCGATTTACCCCCCCCCCCCCACCCCCCCATCCCCCCCACCCTCCGTCCCTGGTCCCCTTCTCCAACCATATAGGCAGACGCATGCCGACTTCGGGAAGATAAGACACAGGATAAGCAGGATTTGACCAAAAAAGAAGAAAAGGTCATATTGTGGATTATCTGAGTCCTGTAACACAGCTTTCAGGCCGACAGGATTATCAGCATCCTGACAGACCTCTGCGATTCCAGACATCCTCAGTTAAGTTACTTGGTGGTTAGAGTGATGCGCTCGTGATTTGCTGACCCGGGTTCGAATCTCGGTTCAAGAGGATTTTTTTTTCTCTGGAGTTAACTTCAGTGCAGACCCCACTCTCCCCAAAAACTCCTTCGGATGAGGCTATAAACCGAGGTTCCGTGTGCAAACGGAAGCAGAACATCTTGCGCACATGTTAAAATATGTTCCTCTTTTCGGAAGAGTAGGCTATTGTGTGTCGGTGGGAACGGGTGACAAAATTGACAACACTGCATACACACGGGGACCAGATGTAAAAAACCAGCATGTGTGCTTATTCCATTATCCTCGAAATAAAAAAATAAAAAAAGTTTATATAAACTATACAGAACCTCAGCTCATACCTATGTATGTATGTATGTATGTATGCATGTATGTATACATGTATGTATGTATGTATGTATGTATGTATGTATGTATACATGCATGTCTGTATGTATTTATGCATGCATGTATGTACGTACGTATGTATGTATGTATGTATGTGTGTGTGTATGCGCACGCGCGCACGCGTGCATGATCGTGTGTGTGTGTGTGTGTGTGTGTGTGTGTGTGTGTGTGTGTGTGTGTGTGTGTGTGTGTGTGTGTGTGTGTGTGTGTGTGTGTGTGTGTGTGTGTGTGTGTGTGTGTGTGTGTGTGTGTGTGTGGCATGACAAAAAGTGTGACAGTTCGGTTTCAAAGACGCTGAAAATACACTCTCAAGTGTCAGCAAAGTTTGTAACTTTGCAAGAAACAGACAAATCCAGTCTGAGAAGAGATGAAGGTGAAAGAAAGACTGCAGGGACACGTCGGGGGGGGGGGGGGGGGGGGGGGGGGGGGGGGGGGGGGGGGGGGGGGGGGGGGGGTGAGGGGGGAGGGGCGAGGGAGAGGGAGGAGGGGGGAGGAGAGGGAAGTAGGGTAGGGGGGAGGAGGGTTGGGGGAAGGGATGGAGGGAAGAGATTGTATTTTCGAGGAAAATGATTGCTGTGTGTTAAGGTTCGTTCTCATTCTAGTTAAGATATCACTGGGGGGTTTTGTTGTGTAGAGAATGTCGATACCAATAGTGTTTTGTGATCTCAATATACAGAGAAATTTATGTTACATGTCATATATCAAACCAATAAACATGAACAATATTTATGACAAAGAGTTATAAATAAAAAAAATTCGATGTTAATTTTTTTTTCACATTCCACATATGCAAACACAAACATGAACATGCAACCCACCCCCACCCACATCGCGTGCGCGCACGCGAGGCATGCACGCACACATACAGCACACAACCACGCAAGCACACGCACACAAACACAGCATGCAGGCAAGCACGCACGTACGCATCACGCACACCCACAACACAACACACACACACACACACACACACACACACAGTTCGCATACACACACGTTAATGCACAAAATGATTATAACATGTTATACACTAAAATTAATATCAAACTACTATGATGCTCTATATGTTACATTATGGTTCCCTCGATATTAAAGACTCAGTTGTGTTATTTCCTGTGATAACTGCTTTTATTTTTTTTTTTTTTTTGGGGGGGGCTGTTATAATATAACATATATTATGTGGCTTATAACCGACACAAATATCTATGTAGTTCAGATAATCACACACACACGCGTACACAAACACACGTACACACACGTACACACACACACACACACACACACACACACACACACGTACACACACACACACACACACACACACACACACCACACACACACACCCTTACTCCCATCCCAAAGCTTCTGTAGTATAAAAATAAAAACCAACCATCACTGCTATCGCTACATAGATGCAAGAGCACTCAGAAATATTGAATGAGCTATCCACCTGAGATTGTCAGATATAATGTCTGGCCTATCTTTGGCCTCTTTGAAGTCATATAGCATAGTTTTGTTACATTATTACACGCCCCTACCCCCCACCCTCTCCACCCTACCCCACTTAACACCCCTGGGGCGGACGGAAGGAGGGGGGGAGGGGTTGCAGGCGGGGAGGAAGGGGGGTAACCCATAATGATATTATGCGATTCGTGTCACACATCCCACTTGGTCATCACCCTGAGATTGTAGGTATACAGTGGATCATTAATTTTATTCCTCTTGGGAATCACTGTGAAATCATAATAATTGTGTCGACTCTGGATAACAAGGTTTGCTTTTGTACGGCTTTTGTTTTTCCAAGTGTTTTTGTCTGAATTATAGGCAGCTGTATTAGAATTTCAGAGTTTTTGTTGGGTTGTTGTTGTTTTTTTGGGGGGTTGCTTTTTTAAAAGAGTTACAGTTTGTTATGTTAAGAGTGTGTTTTTGTTGAAAACAATCTTAACATTAT
>CM054138.1:14542329-14544829 GCA_028751875.1 Rapana venosa | reverse complement strand
TGTGTGTGTGTGTGAATCCAGAACTCATAAGAAATATATATTAGCATGAGAAAAGGTATACTGAATAATAAGAAATACAAGATTGTATATGCACGTAATGTTTTGATGTTTTGAATGCTTGTATGTACACACACATACACACACGCTCGCACGAATGCACAACACACCACAGCACACCACAGCACACCACAACACAACACACACACCATCACACCACCCACCCCACGCACACCACAGCAAAAAACAAAACCCCCCCAACCAACCACACACAAAACCCCAACCCCCCAACACCACCACCAACACCCACACCACCACCCCCACACATTTCTCATACTGCGGGAATAAAGAGAGACTAGCGTAATTTTGGGCCCTTGATTTTGTAATTTTTTTGTTTTGAATTGATTTGTTTTTTTTCCAGCCACGAGTTATATGTGTGGGCTGCGCTTTACTCAAATTGAAAAGGAAAAATAGGCCCAAGTCAAGTCAAGTAAAAAACACTTTATCACCCCTTGAAGGGAAATTTACAATATGACAGGCAGTTGATACGTTCATAATCTCAAAAAGACACAAAAAAGCTACATTTCTTTTTTGGTTTAAAACATTCCCAAATAACTTAGATAAAAGTACAAAAAAACACACCCCGGCACGTACGTACACACGACGCACGCACGCCAACACATGCACTGGCGCGCGCGTTCGCGCGCCCAGAACACCACAAAAAGGGAAACAGTGGCGTGAGCGCGCCACCACGCGGCGCGCGCGCGCCACACACACACCCACACCCCACACACACACACACACACATACACACACACACACCCACGAAAAAAGGGAAAAAGATGGCGATGTCTTTGTATATTTGTATTTGTATACCTCTTGAAGTCACGGCAGATTTTTCTGCATGAAATTAGGACTGCTCTCCATGGGGAAAATGCGTCGCCACAAGAGCAGCGCCACCCAATATTTTGTTTCATTTTCTGTCTGCATGTGTATTTATTTTCCTATCAGAGATGCTTTTTCCACAGGATTTTCTCAAGGACAACTCTCTTGTTGCTGTGGATTCTTTTACGTGCGCTAAATGTGTGTGGCACCCCGGACTTCGGTTTATTGTCTCATCAGAAAGACTAGCACCAAGACCACCAATCATGGTCTAGTGGGGGGGGGGGGTTTTTGGCCTAAATGGGGGATAAAACCCGGGCCTGTATCAAGCCTGAACTTTTTCCTTTCTAGGTAGGTTCGATACCTCAAGACCACCTATCTACATGTGGCGCTGCTCTTGTGGCGACGCGTTCTCCCCAGAGAGAGCAGCCCGAATTTCATGCAGAGAAATCTGCCGTGACTTAAAGGGGTATAGAATACAATGCAACGCAACGCAATGCAATGCAATAAGTAATGTACAAATACAATAAAATACAAAAAACACAATAAACTACAATACAATACAACATAACACATTACAATACACTACAATACAATACAGCACACCACAATACAACATAACACGACACAATACAACACAACACAACACAAAACATTACAACCCAACCAATACAACACAACCCACCCCTTCCCACCCCGACACAACCTAACCCAACCCATCCCACCCCACCCCCAACACAACACAACCCAACCCAACACAACACAACGCAACACAAACCACCCCAAACTACCTTAACTCCCCCCCCCCCCCCCACCCCAGCACAACCCACCCCAACACAACCCATCCTAAACTACCTTAACCCAACCCTTCGGATGAGACTATAAACCGAGGCCCCGTGTTCGAACGGTCGCAGAACATCTTGCACACACGTTAAATCCTGTTCCGCTTTTCGGAAGAGTAGGCCATTGTGTGCCGGTGGAAACAGATGACAAAACTTACAAAACCGCATACACACGGGGACTGGATGTAAAAAAAAAGCACATGAGTGCTTATTCCATTATCCTCGATATAAAAGAATAAATAAATAATAAATAAATAAACCCAACCCACCCCACCCCACCCCAACCCAACCCAACCCACCCCACCACACCCCAACCCACCCCAACCACAACACAATGATGAGACAGTTACGATAGGCAGTATCAGTCAGTCAGTCAGCTTACGGTAACCCTGACCAACTGAGCCTGCTTTCATGACAAAAGGGCAGTAGTTGCCTCAGCTCTAGGCCTATGGCCAAACGAATTCACCAAGCATGTACGTCTGTCTTGTCTGTCAGACTAGCATGGACTGCAGCAGAGATGATGACGATGATGGCAAAGAGCGGTGGTGGTGGTGGTGTGGTGGTGGTGGTGGTGGTGGTGGTGTGGTGATGAATATATCCATTGGTACTGGTTGTTGTTGTTAGTGGTGGTGGTGGTGGTGGTGGTGGTGGTGGTGGTGGTGGTGGTGGTGGTGGTGGTGGTGGTGGTGGTGGTGGTGGTGATGGTGGTGGTGGTGGTGGCGGTGGTGGTGGTAGTGGTGGTGAATGCATTGGTTAGGTAGTGTTAGTGATAATGGTGA
>CM054138.1:14532329-14534829 GCA_028751875.1 Rapana venosa | reverse complement strand
AGACACACACGCGCGCGCGTACGCACATACGCACGTACGCACACACACATAGTGTTATATCCAGTCCTCGTGTGCATGCGGTTTTGACAAGGACTTATTTTTTTATTTAAAAAAAGAAAGAAAGAAAGAAAAACGGGAAGAAGAAAGAGGAAGACAAAAACAGGTTAGAAACACGAAACTAAGAATGCCAAGGAGACCAAAATGTCGGTTAGAAAGAAAGAGTTAAAAGATGAAACTTTGGAAAACGATTAAACTGTTGATTGAAGACAAAGTGCAATAAGATGAAATCTTTGAAAATAACTGTGAGAGTTTGTTTTTTAAGTGAGACCAAACTTTCGTTTAGAAAGAAGGTGTAATAAGATAAAACCTTTAAAAAATAACTGTGTGAGTTTTCTTGAAGACCAGAATGGCGGTTAGAAAGAAAGTGTAAAAAGATTAAATTTTTTTTTAAAACTACATAAAATAAATAACTCTGTGAGTTCTTAAAAACCAAACTGTCGGTTAGAAAGTCCTTCGGATGAGACTATAAACCGAGGCTCCGTTTGAGAACGCACGCAGAACATCTTGCGCACATGTTAAGACCTGGTCCGCTTTTCGTAAGAGTAGGCTATTGTGTGCCGTTGGGAACAGGTGGCAGAATTTACAAAACCGCATACACACGGGGACTGGATGTAAAAAAGCACATAAGTGCTTATTCCATTATCCTCGATATAAAAGAATAAAGAAAGAAAGTGTTAAAGGATAAAACGTTTCAAAATAACTGTGAGTTTTCTTTAAGACAAAACTGTCGGTTAGACACAAATTGTAAAAAAGATAAAACTTTTGAAAATAACTATGTAAGTTCTTTAAGACCGAGCTGTCTGTCACAGACCAAATTTAACAGGATGAAACCTTTTAAAAATAACTGTGTGCGTGCTTTGAGACTTTTGGTCGGTTTTCGTTGGTTTTGTCGGTTAGAAAAAAGTGTAAAAAGATAAAACTTTTGAAAATAACTGTGATGTTTTAAAAAAAAAATTAAGACCAAACTGTCGGTTGCAAAGAAAGTGTAACAAGGTGAAACTTTTGACATAAAAATCTGAGGTCTTTCAGACCAAACAGTTGGTTAAAAAACAAAATTTAACAAGACGAAACCTTTAAAAATAACTGTGTGAGTTTTCTTTCAGACAAAACTGTTGGTTAGAAGAAAGTGTAAAAAGATAAAGCCATTCAAAATAACTGTAGAAGTTCTTTAAGCCCAAACTGTTGGTTAGAAGGAAAGTATAAAAAGATGAATCATTTGGGGAAAAAAACAACCCCTGTGAGTTCCTTAAGACCGAACTGTCGGTTAAAGACCAAATTTAACAGGATGAAACCTTTAAAAAAAATAACTGTGTGCGTGCTTTGAGAGTTTTGGTCGGTTTGGGTTGGTTTTGTCGGTTAGAAAAAAAAAGTGTAAAAAGATCAAACTTTTAAAAATAACTGTGAGGTGTTTTTTCCAGAATTCAGACCAAACTGTCGTTCAAAGTGTAACAAGGTGAAACTTTTGACATAAAAATCTGTCTGAGTTCTTTAAGACCAAACTGTTAGTTAAAAACAAAATTTAACCAGATGAAACCTTTAAGAATAACTGTGTGAGGTTTTTTTTTAAAGACCAAAATGTCGGTTAGAAAGACAATGTCAAAAGATGACATCTTTGAAAATAATTGTGTGAATTCTTTTTTGTGTTGAAGAAAAAGACGATATGTGTGTGTGGGACTGAGTTTTTTTTTCTGCAGGGCCGAATATATTACATAACTATTCATAAGCGATTCAGCCTCGTAGACAACAACAAACTGCCCATATATTCACACTTATACTCTTGCAAAGAGGACCTTTTTTTTAAAAAGACGTTCGGTGTCCAATACACATTTATTTATCGCATGTCAAGTAGCCCACGTCAGCAAAGAGCTGCATTTGGCAAAATTCCAGCCGTACAGTGTTTTGTCCCTTTAACTTTCAAAGACAAACACACTTACAAACGATATAAGAGAGGGTGGCGTTGGAATGTGGCAACATCCTCTTTCTGGGGGGTAAAAGGTAAAGGTGTCCCATCACCTATGTGGTCGTCGGGTAGCGAGATGTCAGAGACCTCAACTTCTCAAGGAGCCAGCAATTTGAGGGCGGCACCCATCTCTCTCCATCGCTGCTTTTAACCTTCCCTGACCCTAAAGAGAGCAGGTACCCATTTACAGCTGGGGTGAACTGGGAGACTGTACTGAAGCCAAGGCGCGAAAACGGTCACCCATCCACAAGCTACGGATTAGAAAAGAACGTAATATCTGTACTCTCCATTAAAAGGAATATTTTTCATTTTAAAATCTGAGTATAGCTGCTTATAAAGCAAGGTATTCTCTCTCTCTCTCTCTCTCTCTCTCTCTCTTCTCTCTCTCTCTCTCTCTCTCTCTCTCTCTCTCTCTCTCTCTCTCTCTCTCTCTCTCTCTCTCTCTCTCTCTCTCTCTCTGCAATATACACTATCTTTTGC
>CM054138.1:14527329-14529829 GCA_028751875.1 Rapana venosa | reverse complement strand
GTGTGTGTGTGTGTGTGTGTGTGTGTATGTGTGTGTGTATGTGTGTGTGTATGTGTGTGTGTATGTGTGTGTGTGTGTGTGTGTGTGTGTGTGTGTGGTGTGTGTGTGGTGTGTGTGTGTGTGTGTGTGTGTGTGTGTGTGTGTGTGTGTGAGTGTGTGTGTGTGTGTTCTTTCTTCCATTTAAGGTCTCTTTTCACTCTTAGTGTTATTAGACGTGTATGTGTGTGTTTTTTGTGTGTACGTGCGTGCGTGCGTGTGTGTGCGTACGTGTGTGTGCGTGCGTGTGTGTATGTATGCATTATGTGTCTCTGCCTGTCTGTTTTTCTGCCTGTCGGTTGGTCTGTCTGTCTTTTTTTTCTTTCCGTCTGTTCGTCTGTCTCTCTGTCTGCCCGTCTGTATGTCTGTCTGTTTGCATATCTGTCTGTTTGCCTGTCTGTCTGTCTCAAATGGGCGCTGCCTCTCAGAACAAACACTGTATCTGCCCACACACGAATATGATGACAAATCAGATTAGGATCAGTCCTGATAGACAGACAAGACAGACTGACTGACTGACTGACTAACTGACAGAGAGACAGACAGACAGACAGACAAACTGAGAGACTGACAGACAGACAGACAGACAGACAATCAGACACAGAAGGACAGACAGACAGACATTTGCTAACATATCATCCATCATGATGCCCAAAAAAAAATAAAAAAGAAACACTCTGTTTGTATTGTGTGTGTGTGTTCTTTCATCCATTTAGGTCTCTTTTCACTCTTGTGAATAACGTGTATGTGTGTGTTTTTTTTGTGGACGTGCGTGAGTGCGAGTGATATCTTCATTTAACGTCTTAATCCACATTTAGCTATTTTAGACGGGAAAAATCTAACAAGAAAAAGCCAACGATAACTAAAAAAATGTCAATTATAGTACAGAATAAAAACCAACTTAACATACAACAAAAACGAGATAACGGAGCCTTTTTATCAACCCGTAACACAATGTCCAACAGTAACGATGGTTCAGACAGAAGCTGATCCAGTGACAAACTAGGTACAGCAGGTAAAAATGCTTTTAAAATGTCCACAGGGACAAAAAATAACATGACTATTTGAGATCATTCTCCCCACAAATGCAGTTTACATCATTTCACATATTTTGTCCTGAAAGCATTTAGCTTATACCTGTACATGAGATAACATATTTCTACGATTTTTACCAACCACATACTTTTGTTATAAAATAAAAGAATATTGAAAATCAATCACATTGCTTGTACACTATTGCCAGACTCATTTACTTTTTTCTGAAATGCTTCCACAAGCTTTTGTAGCAATTAGTAACCCTCATGAAGAATAAGGCAACAGTTATTTCACAGAAGCATTTTTATACCTCGCCCATATTATTGCAAGGCTGTCAACTTTTTCATTATAATATATACCAGGTGTGAGGTGAACCCTAAAGAAAGTAAACAGTACTACCTCTAAAATCAAAAAGTGTAGCAGATGCCTGATTTCAATGATAAGGTCTTTTCTTACTCTACAAGAGTAGAATTTTTTAAAAGCATGAAAACCGATTTCGAATCAACACACATAAGTATGTTGAAATGGTCTTTTTGTAAAGTCAAGAACATAGTACAGTGCCAACAGTATAGCAGTTATTTCCAGCTGATAAATATGAGAATTATTGTTTTTTTCCCATTGACAGATCGTTCAACTTTCATTGATGAATAACGAAAGCCGCACCACTTCGATCAGTATTTAGAACGGAACCCATTCGTAATAGATTTTTAGATGATCAGCTAAGGTTTTGAATATGTTCTTTTACTAATTATGTAAGAATGTTATACATTTTCAACTTTTCTACAGAAGAATAATTAATATCTAAAATAGCTTTAAAGCATTCCCAAGGTGGTAGGGAGCAGACTGTACTTTTAGACTTCGCTAATTCCTTTGGATTAGTTCTGAATGTATAAAAAAGGGGGAATGTAATACTAATTGTATAAGGAGCAGATAGTTTCGTTGCTCTTTTTGAAATGAATGTCAGACTTTAATCTTGACTTCATTTTCAACGTTTGCTGTCATTTGTATTACTTCTTACGACATATATTGCCACATCAAGTTGTCGATATTCATTTAAAGTAAACTCCTACTATCTCTTATATGTGCCTAAGTTAGGGCGTAGCTGGGACACCTAAAGCAAGTCGAAATGCTTTACAATCAAGACTCTGGAATTTCTGAAGCAAATAATTTGGAGCACTGAAAAATACTTCTTGTCCATAAGACAGTCTTGATCTCACTAGGGACAAGGACAGATGCTTTAATACAGTAACATCTTGCCCCCATGGCTGTTTACTGGTAACTTTTAAGAAGTTAAGAACTTTCTTAGCTTTAGTTGCCATATATTCAATATGTTGATTCCACGTTAACTTAGAAGTGAGGTATACACCTAAGAATTTCACTGCTTGTTTGTATTCTAAAGTTTCTCCATTTATTCGAAAATTAGGTAGAT
>CM054138.1:14502329-14512329 GCA_028751875.1 Rapana venosa | reverse complement strand
CATCCGAGAGAGAGAGAGAGAGAGAGAGAGAGAGAGAATCTTAAATCTACCGTGTGCAAATGTTTACACTAAGTTTGCAGGGAAAAAAGCACTCTAGTCCATTCACTTTGCAGCTATCTGACACTAACGATTTGAAAAGGAGGGGGGGGGGGGGGAAGAAATAAAGAAAGAAAAACATAGGAAGACAGACAAGACAGACAAACAAACATCCAAGCAAGCCATTACCATCAATCTCTGAAATGTGACTTACATTGCATCCCTCCAGCCTATCATTCTTCTCTCTCTCTCTCTCTCTCTCTCTCTCGTTGTCGGATCGTAAGCTATTTCGTCAATTTTGTTCATTGCGTCATTTTAGTGCCTGACGTCATAGCGTCTTGAACGGTCGATCGAATGCTAGCCTATGGGATTGAAAGCTTGGCGAATGGTCAGTCATGGTTTCTGAAAGAGGCGTATGGAAGTCACAGTGTGGGGAGAGAGAGAGAGAGAGAGGGCATATGGAGCTGACATGGGTAAAGAGAAGAAGAGAGAGAGAGAGAGAGCATATGAGCTGACATGGGTAAAGAGAAGAAGAAGAAGCTAGAGAGAGAGAGGGGGGAGGGGGGGGAGCAGAAAAAGAAGAAATTCAGCGACCTTCCCCGATAATTGAATATTTCAAACAAGACATGCGTTGCAGACATTTTGCTTTCCATGTAATGTTTTTTGGGGGGTCAGTGTTTATTAAAAGAAACTTTTTTTTTTGGGGGGGGGGGGGGGTTGGAAAGGGGAGGGGAAACATATCTTCAGCTCCATCCTCGTCATTACCCCCCACCCCCACCCTCACACCCTGGTCCCCCACCACACACACTTTCTACTTTTCCATTTACATTTCCCCCGATAACTTCTCGATTCTGATATCTGCTGCTGAAGCCATAAACAAGACAGAAGGGAACGACATAACCATAATTATAATTTTATACACACACGCTGCCATTCCCTTTATTCCATCTTAATATCAGTCCAGCTGGGAGGTGTAGGGTGGCGAAGTAGTCTAGTGGTTAGAGCACCAGACTCGTATTCTTAACAGAGCAGGTTCGAATCATGGCCTGGCCCTTGCGAAACACTGTATGAGCTATTGATGTAAAGTCAAGGTAAAGGTGTCCCTCAACCTATAAGGTCGTAGGGGAGCGAGGCGTCAGAGACCTCAGCTTCTCTAGGGGCCAGCATATTGAGGGCGGGCGGCGCCCATCTCCTCTCCCTCGCTGCTTTAGTTTCCCTGACCCTAAAGAGGTCAGGTACCCATTTACAGCTGGGTGAACTGGGGGAACTGTACTGAAGCCAAGGTGCGCAAACGGTCACCCATTTAACTGGTAACCACGCTCGACGCTGCTTAACTTGGCTGGAGGGGAAAGCAGTGCTCCGACCACTGAGCTATCCCGTCCCCCCGTCTTCATCTACATCAGAATGTCGCTATCCTCTTGTCTTCAGCCATGAAAAGCCCTTAATTCAGCATACTAGCCTGTACTCTCTTTTAGAGGAGAAAAATCCTGTGAATTCAAAGTATGGCTGCCTATATGGTGAGGTACTTGAAAAAGTCATACACGCAAACTTCTCATCCAGTGTGTACATGTGGCCTCACAGTGATTCCCAGGTGGGATGAGTGAGACAGAGAGTGCATGATCTGGGTGATCCACAGCGTGTTAAGCTGGGGAGCACGCAACAACAACAACAACAATCGCTGCTGAGTTAGTTCTACAATTTACCATCTTTCTAGAACAAGCAACATTTGATGTTTTGTTTTATAAGAGGAGGTACTAGTGATATGAAAGTGAAAAACAGAAAGCTAATTTTTGAAAAAGGAAAATAAACAAAGAGAGAGAGGAACAGATACCAGTTTTTTTAAATAGCAAACAGTGATACTTTCAACAGGCATTAAACACAAACCAGAACAGGAAAAAAATATGATGTTGAAAAAATGCAGTTTAATATCAAAACAGTAAAGAAAGAGAGGAGGAGGAGAAGGAGGAACAGAAGAAGAAGAAACAAAATTTGGAATCTAAAGGTGTGACAAGTGACTCTGAACTTTCATGAGACTGATCTTTCAAGACACTCTGAACTTTCAAATATAACTTCCTCTCTCACCATTTTACTGAAAAGATCAGCTGAATATTGCTCCTTCAACATTGCTTTTCAATGAAAAAGACGTTCACATTTTGCAAAAAAAAGAACTATGAAACGGTATAAATTATCTTAGCCCAAAATTACACAAGACGTTTTTACCCAATTTAGTTTCGAAAGCGTTCATTGTCACTCGGTTTTAAAAGAGTGTGAGAGAGAGAGAGAGAGAGAGAGAGAGAGAGAGAGAGAGAGAGAGAGAGAGAGAGAGAGAGAGAGAGAGAGAGAGAGAGAGAGAGAACCAGTAGTGATCAATCGATTATACAATATGGAAGAAGACAAATTGTAAGCCACTGTTAATATCTCTGGGTTAATGCTTTGGCATCTCACGTCAGTCAGCTTATGGAAAAAAAATGTTAACTCGAACCATTTCCATCTGTAAAAAAAAACAAAAAACACCAACATCTTTGCTGTAAACGAACCAGAATGTAGAAAAGAAAGGTCAGCTGTCGAACATCTTGTGACACTAACAACACAAATGTCACATCAGCCCCTCCGTACAAAGAGTATTTTTAGCGATTGTTTTGACATATAAAAAGCTGATGATCCAGCTTTACATAAGCATCTGTTTTAGAAAGCAAAGAGTATGGGTTGTCGGGGAATTTGTACAGTTGTATTGAAGCATTCCAAGGAAATAGAACGATGATTGCAAAAATAGAAGTTTCATATTCCTCGCTTTGAAGCTCTGACATAGGTGTCCCACAAGGATCAGGTGCTAGCTCTTATTCTATTCCATATTTCTTATCAGGACTTGCTGAAGGTTCTTTCAGGTCGTTTGTACCGGTGCAACAGGCTGATTGCTGCGGCAAACTTTGAGTGGTTGGGGCAATCCTTTTCCTCCAGATGCAGTATTGGTTTTGAGTCTCTTCCTTAGCATTATTTTTTTTATTTTTTAGATTGAGACTTTGATTTTGAGACTGTGAATTCATGTCCTGTGTGCTAACACAGGCAAAAAGTCTTAATCACATGTTGAAAATCCTACTGATCGTTCATAGAAGGGTAGGCCAGCTACTACCAGTTGTTATTAATGACAGATGCACACCCAGCATGTCTCACAGCTTTATCTGAATACATCGGGTTTTCCAGTTGTTGAACAATCTGCCAAATGGATGGTGTTGCGAAACGATTTTTGGAGTATTTCAGTCACTCTGATAATCATTATCTCCTTATGAAAATCAAAGCGTTGAAATCCAGCTTTCGGAGAAACAAACAACGTTATCTAAGAAAGTTTAAGTCAGCACAAATCTGGTTTTTTTTAAAAAAGTTAAGACGGATAACACCATGCTTGCAAGTTTCGATAAATCAACACTAGTAACCCATTTTTGAAAACTTTATAACAAGATTGAACTTAAAGAAACCAGCCTATATCGCCCTAAAATCGATCAGTTCAAATGATAACTTGCTGGTATTTCTTTACTGCAAAAAGTTGAAACAGTTCTGACCACCACCACCACCACCACCCCTTCTCCCTTGAGAAAAAGATATATAAAATATGTGACGATGTAACCGATTTGAAACAACCACTCTAACTCCAAAAAACACGATGCCTTCCATAAACAAAAAAGCAGCCCTGGAGGCTTTTATTCAAACTTGTAAAACATCAACTTGACTTGACCTTTCCCCACAACTCCCTGAAGTCTTGGAGCCCTGGTGCTGAAACTTTCAGGGGGACGGGATAGCCTAGCGGTTAGAACATTGCGCTCGCAATCTGACAACCCGGGTTCGATTCCCGTTCAAGGGGATATTTTCCCCTGGAGTTAACATCAGTACAAGCCGCCACCCTAAGAAGTCATTTAGTAAAAAAAAAAAATAAAAAATATTTTTTTAAATGCCAATCTCTAAGGGAAACAAACACACGTAGACAGAAAAGAAAAAAATAGAGTGTCGCTGCTCTTGTAGCGACACGCTCTCCCAAGAGAGAGCAACCCGAATTTTACGGAGAGAATTACTCTGTGACTGAAAAGTTTCCTGGATTATCTCAATGTATTATTCCATCAATCTGGCATAAAAAAAAAATGAAAAAGAAAGGGTGAAAATTGCTGAATGCAGACTACACAACAAACAAAATAATCAAGATTTATTACCCCTCACTTTATCCTAAAATTCACATAATTGTGTCGTAAAACAACGCAAACGCTTCGTGAAACACAAACAGTCGTAAAACATGATCATGGCTTCAAATATACCAAACACACACACGCGCGCGCGCGCGCACACACAACACACACACACACACACACAACACACACACTTACACAACATAACACAACACACACACTGAAACACACAAACACAACACAACACACATACACAACACAACACAACACACACTCTTAAACATACACACACACTTAAACATACACACACATCACAACACAACACACACACACAACACACAACACACAGACACACGCGCGCGCGCGCACCTCTACACCACGCACGCGCGCGCGCGCACACACACACACCCAGAAACACGCATACAACACCACAAACACACTTACGCACGCACACACACACACCACACCACACACACACCACCACCACCACCATCCACACCACATACACACGTCAAATAAGTCTACATGACTTAAATGGCAATAAAATAATCTGAATCTAAATCTGAATCTGAAACCACACACCAAACACACACACACACACACAACACACACACACACACACACACACCACCACCACCACCAACCACCACCACAACACACACACACATACAACACACACACCACACACACACGCGCACACGACACACACACCACACACACAACACACCCCACCACCACCACCACCACCACCACCTTACAACACACACACACACCCCACCACACCACCACCACACATACGAAACACAACACACACCATCCCCCCCCCCCCCCCCCCCCCCCCATCCCTCCCTCACTCCCCTCCCACACACACACACTTGACACCCAAAAAACACAAAAAAAGGGGTAAGAAGGGGAGACAATCATGTCCAAGCATTACCCCTCACCCCTCAATCCCCCCCCCCCACTCCCCTCCCCCTACCTCCTCCTCCCCCCCCCTCCCCCACCACCACCCCCCTTCGAGCTATTTCTATGCCACGTTATTCCTCTGTCACTAAGCCTATGGCTAGTTTATTGATTTTTTTCCTCCTTACCTCGGCTTCATTCCAGACAGACAGACAGGCAGACAGACAGGCAGGCAGACAGACAGATAGACGTGTGCTGTTGGGTTTTCATGTCAGCCCGTCTACTAGTCTGTCTGTCTGTCTGTCTGTCTTTCTGTGTCTGTCTGTCTGCCTGTCTGTCTGTACTGTCTGTCTACAGACTGAAGATTTCTCGGCTCCAGGTCTTCCATATTATTATCGATCGATCTTTCTGGTGATGACGAAGAAGAAGAAGAAGAAAGAAGGGGAAATGAGAAGAAGGAGGCGGAAGAAGGAGGAGGAGGAGGAAGAGGGAGGAGGATGGAGGAGGAGAAGAGAGAGGATGGAGAAGGAGGAGGAGATGAAAGAAGGAGAAGAAAGAGAGGAGGATAAAGAAGAAGAGAGAGAGGCGAGAGAAGAAGAAGAAGGGAGGGAAGTGGGAGAAGAAGAAGAAGAAGAAGGAGAAGGGAGAAGAAGAAGAAGAAGAAGAAGAAGAAAGAAGAAAGAATGGAAGAAGAGAATGGAAGAAGAAGAAGAAGAAAGAAGAAGAAGAAGAAGAAGAAGAAGAAAAGTAGTAGAAAGAAAAGAAGAAGGAGGAACGAGAGACGAGAAGTAGAGTAGACAGTAGCAAACAGCAGTAGTAGCAGCAGAGCAGAAAAAAAAGAAGAGTAAAAACCCTTAAGTCTTGAACAAAAGAAGTGAGGGATAGTAAAAGAGTGACCCAGTCATCGAAGCAGAAATTAATAGAGGGCCGCCCTTTAAGGGACAAAAGTAGGGAGCATTTGAAGAGAAGAAGAACTGCAGAGAAAAGAGGAAGAAGAAGAAGAAGAAGAAGAAGAAGAAGAAGAAGAAGAAGAACAAAACAAAAAAAGAAAACAAAAAAGAACAACAAGATAGGTCTAAGAGTAAGGAACTGTATACGAAAGAGAAAAGTCGGGTCGGAATGTAGCGAGGCGAAGCCCGTCATTAGACGCCGCAAATGTATCCCCTTATCCCAACCAATAGAATGAGGTAGTCGGTGTCGTGGGATATGCTACCCCTCTCGGGACAAGAGAGCATTAAACGAAGGTCGTAAGAGAGAAGAATTATTACGACAACGTAAACAACAACACAACGCAACAACAAGAGTGTTCTAAAATGCCTGTACAAAAAAAGTCCGGATCGGAAGGGATCACGACGTTTGAGACCGAAACATCCTACCCACATAACATGAGTGGGGCGGTGCTAGCTCTGTGGACGAACCGCTCTCCCTGGGTTATTAGTATTTAGCGTCACGTAATAGAACTCACGCAATCAAGGTTGCCGTAAAATTCAGAGAAGAAAAAATCACTCTGACGAAAGGAAAGGAGACAGAAAAGAGGAGAACAAAAATAGGGGCAGACGACGGACACGAGGCGAGAGCTCAATTTACCAATCTGACGAAGAACAAAGACGAAGACAAAAACACATACACACAAGAAAGGACAGACAGGAAAGGAGAGAGACAGAAAATAAGACAGACGGACGGAAACAAAGAACGAAGGCGAAGCAATACAGAGACGACAGACGACGACCAGACACGCAGACTAGCAATACAAACAGAAGACAGAACAGGCAGAAGACCACAGAACGCAGCAATACAACAGACAGACAGACCAAACAGACAGACAGCAAACAGAAAGAAGGCAGGCAGACAGGTAGACAGACACACTAGATGTACAGCAGCAAAGCAACAGACCACGACAAGACAGGCAGGCACAACAGAAAGGCATGCAGACAGCAGACAGACAGACAAGCAAACAGTACCAGAGACGCATACACAGACAGACAGACAAACATACAGACCAAAAAAACAAAGAAAGATAGGAATTGATAATTCTTGCTTCCTTAAAATTTTATCTCAGAAAAAGACCAAATGAAGAAAAAATTCATTTAGGTTTTAAAAACTATTTTAAATAATATCAAAAAAGAAATTTAAAAAACAGTTATCCCTCAAAAAATCTCTCTGCACAACAAAGGGGGAAAAACTCACGACAAACTCAAAAACCGGAAGAAGAGGGGATGATGATAATAATAATGATAATGATAATAATATTATATCCAAACATATCTCCCGAGGGTTTTAGCAGTTATGTTTGATAATAATATATTCAAACATATTCCCGACGATTTGGCAGCGTTAAGAGGTGTGTGGGTTTGTTAGCCATTGTTCTCGGCTTGTTTTCAAAGGCTCTCCTCTCTGTCTCTCATTCTGTGATGCTTCTCTCGTTTCTCGTCTTCTCTCTCTTGTCTCGTTCTCTCTTCTCTTTCTTCTATTTGTTGTGTTTCGTTTGTTTGTTGTTGTTGTTGTTGTTATTTCAAGCCCACGTGTATGCCTTGGTTTTCATGTCCCGCTGTTTAATACACTGATTAAATAAAGTGGCTTTGAACAGTCAAGGATTTCTGTTGTGGGTGGTGCATTATTCTTGTGGACGTTCCCTAGCTTAACCCGTTGGAGGTCACTCTGAATAGAAGTAGAAGAAGGAGGAGGAAAATGAGAAAAGAAAGAATGATGATGATAATGACGGTGATGTTGATAAATAATAATAATAATAATAATAATAATATAAATATAATAATAATAATAATATAATAATAATAATGATGATGATGATATGATGATGAATGATGATGAATGATGAATGATGATAATAATAATAATAATAATAATGAAAAAATAATAATAATAATAACAATGAAGAAGAAGAGAAGAAGATGATGAGAAGATGATGATGATGATGATGATGATGATGATGATGATGATGATGATGATGAGGATGATGAATAAAATAATAATGATAATAATAATATAATATAATACAATATAAATAATGATAATAAATAGAATAATAACACAATGAAAGAAGAAGAAGAAGAAGAAGAAGAAGAAAAGAGTAAGAAGAGTAATGGAAAGAAGAATCGAGAAGATGTGATGATTTGATGATAGAGACCCTAACCGGACGACGACGACGAGACGAAAATATGGATACAAGTGATTGATGATATGACATTTTTGAAAATGATGGATGAACGATGATGAATGACGGACGATGACAGTGACGATGACGAGATGATACATGGAGTTAAATAGGCTATATCTGCGCAAAACAATCAATGCACCAATGTACACCTTGATTACCGTAGCCTAACACACGAAATCCTTGCAGACTGTAAATCTTGATAAACAGATTGACAAGTTGCATTAGTGGTTTTTTTTTAAAACATCCTTGCTTGAAAACACCCTTGACCGATTCGAACCAGGTCAGCAATTCACGAGCGCAATGCAAACTAGGGGAGCCAACTCAGGCTTTTCCCTGCCTCCCCTCCCCCCTAGTTACCTCCCCCACCCCCTAAGCACCCGTTCCATACCCGTGTTCTTCTGTACACGAGAGTTTAATAAGTTGTTATGCTAAGAGCTTGTTATGAATGAAGACAACCTTAGGATAACATTCTCCACCCAAAACAATACTTATCTCAAAGCAGGCCTTGGCATTTAGCTGACACCAATAACTGAGGGGACGGGATAGATGCTCAGTGGTCACAGCACTCGCTCTCCCCCAAGCTAAGGTTAAGCAGCATCGAGCGCGGTTACCGAGTAGATGGGCGACCGTTTGTTTCAGCAAAGTCCCCCAGTTCACCCATCTGTAAATGGATACCTGCCTTCTTTAGGGCCAGGGAAGGTGAAGCAGCGAGGGAGAGGAGATGGGCACCGCCTTCAATATGCTGGCCCCTTGAGAAGCTGAGGTCTCTGACGCCTCGCTCCCCTAAGACCACATAGGTTATGGGACACCTTTACCTTTAATAACTGAGAAACCTTTTGGCCTGGGCCATGACAGAAGACCAAGAACAGAGAGAGAGAGAGAGAGAGAGAGAGAGAGAGAGAGAGAGAGAGAGAGAGAGAGAGAGAGAGAGAGAGAGAGAGAAGAGAGAGAGAAGAGACTTTTAACGCTTTAAACAAGACACACACCACAACATCACATTTTTACAACACACACACACACACACACACACACACACACACACACACACACCAGTACATCATTTTTAAAAAACCAGACAAAATACAATTTTAAAAGAGCTAAAATTAGCTAGGTTTTGTTTTTCTTGAAAGTTCTATAAATCAAATCAGCGTTTTCTCAACAACAACAACAACAACAACAACAACAACAACAATAAAACTTAACACCAAAGGCGAACATGGTAAAAAATAATATTCCAAACGTTGCTCCCGTAGGAATGTCAAGCGTTGTTGTGTCGTTGTATTTATCTCCCCTTCTGAAACACTTTCCGCCATTTTGCTGATTTCGTCGTTTTTGTGTGCTCAATTTCAAACAGCCAGGCTATAATGATATAAACCCAGTTCTTACCCCTTTGCTTGTCTGTTTGTTTGTGTGTGTGTGTTTCCTTGCTACTCAAGGACGCTTGGGAGTCAATAGTTTAAGCTTGTAGGAAAGTTCTCTCTCTCGTTTTGATTTCAGCAATTTAAACAGCGAAAGTCTGGTTCAGAGAGATTATGGCATTTCTTTTCTGGTAGGCAGAGAGGTAATGTGATATTTATGTTGGTTAGTTTGTTTGCTTAGTTGTTTGTTTGGGTTTTATCAGTTTATTCTTTTATATCAAGGATAATGTAATATAAGCACTTTTTTGCTTTTTTACATCCTGTCCCCGTGTATGTGGTTTTATCAATTCTGTCAT
>CM054138.1:14484829-14492329 GCA_028751875.1 Rapana venosa | reverse complement strand
TTTCCCCTCCCTCTCCTCCCCCTCCTCCCCTCCCCACCCCCACCCCTTCTCCCCCAACCCAGAAAATCGACCCTCTCCGTGTCTATGCTTCTTACTTGTGGTCTGCAGGTTCTAGAGAATTCTGGCAGCAGACAGACAGAGGGGTAGTATGGTGGCTGCTTGTGGACGGGATGATAGCCTAGTGGTTAGAACATTGCGCTCGCAATCTGACGATCCGATTTCGATTCCCGTTCAAGGGGGACATTCCCCCCCCCCCCCCCCCCCCCCCCCCCCGGAGTTAACATCAGTGCAGACTCCGCTACTCTCCCCAAAAGTCCTTCGGATGAGACTATATAAACTGTGCCTGCCCCGTGTGCTGAACGCACGCAGAACATCTTGCGCACACGTTAAATCCTGTTCCGCTTTTCGTAAGAGTAGGCCATTGTGTGCCAGTGGGAAGAGATGACAGAATTTACAAAACTGCATACACACGGGGACTGGATGTAAAAAAAAAGCACATGGGTGCTTATTCCAGTATCCTCGATATAAAAGAATAAAATACAATATAAAATAAATAAAGCGACGAGTTTGTTGTTGTTTTTTTCTAATCTTTGTGGTCGAGGGTGGTCAGTTAAAATGTCCTTAGCGGCGCCTGGAGCAATAAGGTTTTGTAGAATTCTGATGATGTTTCGGGGTCAAGTTATGTGTGGCAGATGTGTGAGAATTATGTCCCTTTTGTGTGGAACTCTCGCGTGGAGGAAATAAAGAAAGTACAAATTAATGCAGATCGCATTAGTTTTTTATGTGTGTGTGTTTGTTGTGTTTTGGTTTTGTGTTGTTGTTGTTGTTGTTGTGTGTGTGTTGTGTTTTGTGTGTGTGTGTGTGTGTTTGTGGTGTGTTGTGTGTGTTTGTGTGTGTTTTGTGTGTGTTGTGTTGTGTGTGTTGTATATTTGTGTTGTTTGTGTGATGTGTTGTGTGTATGTTGTATTATGTATACGTGTGTTGTCTTTGGTGTGTGTTTGTGTGTGTGTGTGTTTGTGTGTGTGTGATGTGTTTTGTGAGTGAGTGTGTTGTGTGGGGGTGTTGTTGTATATGTGTGTGTTGAATGTGTGTATGTGCATGAGTGGTGTGCATGCGTTCATGCATACATGTGTATCTGCTTAGCCGTGTGTGTGTGCATGTATGCATGCGTGCACGCGTACGCATTGAAAGGAAAAAAGAGAGGGAAGGAAGGAACCAGACGGAGGAGGAGGGGGAGGGGTGAGGCAGCAGGGAAACAGAAGTCGGCTATAAACTAATGATGGCTGGGGAAGATGAATGGAAAAATGGCCACTGCCAGAAACAAGGCGAGTTGGGAGTCTAGAAAAAAACAACAGATGGCCTGAGAGACACATCCGAAGTCGTTTGTCTTTTGTAGGTAGGTAGATACCCACGAGAAATGCTGGTTTATAAAAAACTTTAAAAAAGCAACAACAAAAAACAACTGCCACATCTTCTGGTGCGTGCATATGATGATGGCTGGCTAGCTGAGCAGAAAAGTAATTGAAAGTTAAAGAGAGAGAGAAGGAGAGAGAGACAGAGAGACAGAATCAAACCTGGGTCAGCAGATCATGAATACATCACTCTAACCACCAGGCTATCCACAGAGAGAGAGAGAGAGTAGAGTTGGAAATGATTAGATCTACAATGCAATTAAATAAGGAAACTAACATTAACAAATAAAGATCTATCAGATGTGATGGAGACATTTTACAGTCTTTTTGAAGAAACGATAACGCATCAAATCTCAAAGATGTTTGGATTTGGTGTGGGGGTTCTGGGTGTTTAGATCGTAAAGGAAAAAAAAAACACCCCAAAATCTGGTGTTCCATAATCAGAAGTCCTGGTATGCCACACATCAATTAATCAACCAAAAGACATAGAGTCCAAAGCACCACTGAAAAGTTAAGTCAAGTAAATGAATAAAATATGACACAGCAGTGAGAAGACACACATTAAATTTGACAATGTGAGTGGACTGGCCTTGAGTGGAACGATTCGCTACGGAAAGCAGAGGACCGCGGGGAGTGGAGGAAGCTGGTTGCAAAATTTTCGTTGGTGTCCCCACGGTCCAAGGGACTATTGGATAGGTGATGGTGATCCTTTGGGGACGGGACAGCTCAGTGGTCAGAGTACTTGCTCTCCCCAAGCTAAGATTTAGCAACGTTGAGCGTGGTTACCTCTTGGATAGGTGACTGTTTATGCTCCTTAGCTCAGTACAGTCCCCCCAGTTCACCCAGCTGTAAATGGGTACCTGCCCTCTTTAGGGTCAGGGAAGGTAAAGCAGCGAGGGAGAGGAGATGGACGCCGCCCTCATTATGCTGGCCCCTGGAGAAGTTGAGGTCTCTGATACCTCACTCCCCACATAAGTTATGGAAACACTTTACCACTTACTTTTATCCTTTAACGGTAATACTTTACGTTACCAGTTAAATTATCCAGTTACTTTGACCATCAAATGACACGTACAATTCTAAGTAAAATCACAGATTTGGACTCGAGACAAAAATATTGAGAACTGAAAGCAAAAACGCGTTATGAAAAAAATTAACAAAGTTTACAACTTACAAGAAACATTGTTTGCACCATAATATTTATACACACTTTGCAGAAGTGAAAAGATGGACAACTATGTTCTTCGTCATTTTTTAAAAATTGTTCCATAACAAAATCAGTTTTGAAACAAAACATTAAAAAAATTGAAATATCACAAAATCTCAAACATATCCAATCTACACAGTACGCAAAATGCCCCCCCCCCCCCCCAAAAAAAAAAAGTGAACAAAACTGTTTAATTCATTAGTGGTAATCAGTTATATAACGCTAGAAGCGAATTGTGGCAGTTTTCCTTCTGTCACTGTTTCCTGTCTCTAGTTCTTGTTGCTAAGCACCCCCCCCCCCCCCCCCCCCGTCCCCCTCCTTTCAGCTGAAAGAGCAGGAACCTCGTGACTGGCTCTCACACTCTCGACCCTCTCCAGACATAAGTGTTAGTGGCGGATGTGTGATGAGGGGCGGGGTGGGGGGGGGCAGGAAAAAGGGAGAAGATGGAGGGACACGCCATAAATAATGACTGAAGAAGACAATGGAAAAAATGGCGGGGTTGGGAAGAAGACGGGGTAGGGGGTCCCCCCAAAACTTATGGCCTGAGGGAACGTCTAAGAGTGATTGGGTTGAGGTCCATGCCGTACCAAAAAATCTTGGAAGACAAACTGTCCGACTTATTGCGCACAAACATAACAAGGATAACAGGAAAACAGTTGGAAGCAGAAGGGATACTCAGACTACCAAGGAAAGAAGCAAAGCCCCCCAAAAAACTTGATAGAGATTCCAGACAGAACAAAAACCAAAAGAGGCTGCCGGAAACACAGAATCTATCGAAATATAATGTAGAATTCATAGACACATTTTCTACTAGGATAGAACAAAATAAAGGGACCTCAAAGAATTTTTTTTTCTTTCTTTTTTTTTTGCTTTCAATCTGCCAAAAAAAACATCCTCTGACATCTCGTAATGAGAATGCAAAACATGCAAAGATCTAAGAATGCTGCTGACACAGCATAAAAAACAACAACAAAAAAGACCAAAAAAAGACAGGGGAATCAACTCGAAAGAGCTCAGGCGACATATAACAGATAAATTATATGATACTGAAGCACATAAAGAACGATAATCTCTTTTCAGCATATAACTTCACATTGCTAACAAACTGGACAGACCGATAATTTTCTGCCTGAATCCTCTTAAGGATAGCTCAGTGGTCAGAGCGCTCGCTTTCCCCCAGCTAAGGTTAAGCAGCGTCGAGCGTGGTTACCAGTTGGATGGGTGACCGTTTGTGCGCCTTGGCCTCAATACGGTTCCCCCAGTTCACCCAGCTGTAAATGGGTATCTGCCCTCTTTAGGGTCAGGGAAGGTAAAGCAGCGAGGGAGAGGAGATGGGCGCCATCCTCAATATGCTGGCCCCTAGAGAACTGAGGTCTCTAACGCCTCACTCCCCTACGACCACAGAGGTTATGGGACACCTTTACCTTTACTTTTATCCATTCAGCATACAACTTTACATTGCTAACAAAGTGTACAGCTGCACCCTCTACAGGCAAGTTCTTTTTTACGAGTTCCAAGGCTAACAGAAAACGATGATGCTAAAGAAACCCCACCAACTTTGAATATTACAACCCAACATAAATATTACACTACAACAGACCCACACACACACACACATACACACACATACACACACACACACACACACACACACAATATATATATATATATATATATATATATATATATATATATATATATATATATATATATATATATATAAAGAAATAATCATATTATCGGATATTTCATTTATTATTCATAAATTCTTCTACTGAGACATAAAAACTATTTTCAAAAAAAAAAAACAAGAACATCAAAATGACACTACACCAGAGCCTGTCACAAACATCATCCGCACCTTAAGTACACTTTTTTTAAAACGCAAGTTCACTGAATGCAGAAGTCAGATCAGGTCAGGCCAGGCCAGGTCAGGGTCAGGTCAGTGTCAGGTCAGGTCAGGTCAGGGTCAGGTCAGGTCAGGTCAGGCCAGGTCAGGCCAGGGTCAGGTCAGGGTCAGGGTCAGGTCAGGTCAGGGTCAGGTCTAGCGATTCCGACTAACAGAAAATACCGAGAAGGCCAAAAAAAAAAAGACCAGGAGGAGGCGACAGGAAGAAAAAAGATCAAGGCAAAAAGAAAGAGAGGGATAGAAAGGGGGGAATTCCTGGCACAGAAACTCCGGAAGGTGAGGATGCTGTTAATTCTGACAGGCTCCCGGCATCCCCACAGAGGGACTCAGAAACATTTGAAAGAAAACAAAAATCTGAAGATTTTGGAGACATCAAGGGGGAAAATGAAATTTTTAAAAAGGGGAGGGAGGAGAGTGGAAGGGGTTAAGATGGGTGGGAGGTAGATGTGCAGAGAAGCACATGATAAAATACATACACACACACACACACGTAAGACTTAACCAAAGGACACTAGAGAGCAAAGGTATATGACAGCTGAAAGTGAATGAGCAAACTGTAGTTTCTTTCGGCAAGGAAAGAAAATAACATGAAATCTAAAACACTGTTTTTATCTTCTTCTTTTTTTGTTGCTGCCTCATCTTCTGTGACGTCCCTCGTCCTGCTGTTCCCACGCCGCTCATTCCAATTTCCCCGCCAGAGCCATACCCAGATTTGTCATGTCTCATTCTCAGGGTCGGAAGTCCACAGGGAGCCCATCACTATCAGGCCGCCGTGGGGCCACCAGCCAGAGGAACCCTGCCATGCTGCTGGGTCACTTTGGTGGGGTTCAGTGGTGCCTGTTCTGAGCTAACATACTCAGGACACCATCTACTAAGCCCCCTACTAACAACAGTATTAGCTCTGTCGCGGAGCCAGACTGAGTGAGTTGCCCACCCGAGGTGGCAACCACCACAACGTCCCTCCAACGACAGCTCCCCACAAACCTTCAACCCCAAAGGCTTTGACACAAACTCACCACAGGCACAGAAGTGTATGGGGAAACCGAATCTGAGGTCACCATGAGACCAGACCAACCGAGATCACCGAATCAGAGGCTTTTTTTTTATTGCATGATGATCAATGACAATGAGGATGATGTAATGATGCTGCTGTGGAGGTGCATATGCTTTGAGACTACTTGACAGGGTTGTACTCAACGCTTACTATCATAATATATCCCGGCGTCAACCGGGCTCGTGAGATACAGACACCTGCAGTGTTGGTCAGGTAATTTGAGCAACACTCTCAAACTCGCATCCGTTAAGTGGATGAAGCTCGACTGTGTGGTCCCAGTCTCCCCACTGAGCCCCACAGCACACTCACACAGCTATATCAGTAAAAGACACATCTTTTGACCTGATCCAACACAAAAGCCATGCATAAAAACTTGTGTATTCAAAAAGAACGATATCCCCGAAGTCGGAATGCAACTGTCTTCATAGCGGGGCAAGAACAGTATCATGAGCAAAATCTCATCAGTGTTGAACTTCGGAGCTCTAACACAAGGAAGGGGGGGGGGGGGAGAAGAAAGAAAAAAATGATAGCAATGTCTGGAACAATGCTCATATGACGTCTAAAGAAAATAGATAGCCTGAGAGAAGAAGGTGGGGGGGGGGTGGCATCACAAGTTATTCTTATTATAGAAAGATCGATGTCTCAAAGAACGTTGGGCATATGTCACGTTGAAGCAGCGAGGTAAATGATGACTGGAAAAAACATTGGGGAGTTGTCAGAATAGAAAGTGGCAGGAGGCAACATATCTGCATTAAGTTGGTCGGTGGCCTAGAGGTAACGGACCCACCTAGAAATCGAAAAGTCCGGGTCGGGAAGTGTGCGGTGGTTTGATCCCCGTTTGGGCCAAAAACGTTTCCCTCATCCATTAGTACCATGAGTGGTGGTCTGGGTGCTAGCCTTTCGGATGAGACGATAAACCGAGGTCCCGTGTTTTACAGAAAATTATTTAGCACACGTGAAAGAACCCACGGCAACAAGAAAGCTGTCCCTGGTAAAATTTTGTCGAAAAAAAGCCACTCTGATAGGGAAACAAATACAGTTGCAGAAGGGAAAGGAAAAATAAAATAATGGGTGGCGCTGCCCTTGTGGCGACGCGCTCTCCCCGGGGGAGGGAGAGCAGCTCGAATTTCACACAGGAGAAATCTGCCGTGACTTAAAAGTGGTGGGTTGTTGTTTTTTAATAATAGAATTAATAAACACTCAGACGCTTGAAAGCTGAAAACTAAAGATCTGCAAGATGAGGAGAGAATAAAAAATAACAACAAACTATAGCTTCATTACTGAGGACAAAAAAGAGATGTAAGATATTTTTTCCCCTCGAAGTCTACTAACCTTTGTTGACATTTCTCTGTCAATAAGTCTAGACATCAAAATGATCTCCAGCTTTACTGCAGGACAACGAGTCTTAAACAAGCGAAAAACCTAGGACTTGATGACATCCCAGAAAAGACTAACCTATATAAAAAGGAAATGTCAGATGTCAAATCCGCAGAGGAGTAATTCATTTCTCAACGTGGACAATGTTGTTTCTTTCTCAGGATGTAATTTTTACATTGTCATTGAAGTATACGGCTGCACCCAATAATCACACAGTAAGAGATGGGGGGTTTTCGCGGTAAGGAATAATTATGAAGACTCAAGAACACTACTGAGATCCTTAAGAAAAATATCGAACAAAAATACACTGCCGGGACCTCTGACGAAGGCTCATCCAGGAGCCGAAACTCCAGTCAGGTCAGGCCAAAGGCATGGTTCTTGCTCAAATATGCACTAACATGCTGTCATTGTCATGCAGAACATCTTGCGGACACGTTAAATCCTGTTCCGCTTTTCGGAAGAGTAGGCCATTGTGTTGTTGTTGTTGACTTCAATTTTACGTCTGTTCACTTTTAGTGATATTAGACGGGGAAACGACACC
>CM054138.1:14469829-14482329 GCA_028751875.1 Rapana venosa | reverse complement strand
ATTTTTCAAGGGGAAAAAATAAAATAGCATACTTTTTTTCTCAGGCCTTGCCCGAGGGGGGAAAAAGATAGAGAGGGGCAGAAGGGGAAGACAGAGACAAAAGGGGACGACAAAAGAAAAAAAGGGAACCGGCAGACAGAGTTTAAGAGAGCCCAGAAAGAGCAGACAGAGACAGACAGAGACACAGTGACGACAACAGAGAAAACACACACAAACAGACACCCCACACACACCCCCCCCACACACACCACCCACCGAAAAAGAAAGGGGCCATGCCTGGAAGAAAAGTGCTGGCAGAAAAAAAAAGAAAAAAGGGGAAAGGGGAAAGGAAAAAGATGCAACAGCAAAGGGCCCGGGGGACACTCCCAGTCAGTCTGTGGACAAAGGTTTTTAGCCTAAAAGAAAGGCGAAGGCAGCACTTCACACTGATGCGGAATGCAAAAAAGAAAATTGAACGGGAAAACTCAAAACCCTGTTTCGCCCCAAAATGGAAGGAAAGGAAAAAGACCCACTCTCACACAAACACAAAAAAAAAAGAAAAAAAATTTCAGCAACGATTGAAAATGTCGAAACAAAGGGTCCTCTGGGAAAATGAAGGGGCCCTTGCTGGTGAAAATTTTGAGAATGGGTTTTTTAGACTTTAAAAAAAAAGTTAAATTGACACTTTGAAAAAAAAAAAAAAATTATTTAAGTTTTTCTCCAAATGAAAACTGTCACAATCAAAAAAAAAGCAAAAAAATTTTTCCAAAAAAAAAAAAAACAAAAAAACCAGAGATGCTAATCTCTTCTAATATTTATAAGGGCTATAAAACTGGGGTGAAATTCAAAAAACCCAAACTAAAAGCTTTTGTCAGGGGGGGGGGGGGGGGGGGGGGTTTCAAAGGCACCCAAAAAAAAAAAAAAAACTTTAAAATGTTTTTTAGGGTTTTGTAATGTTTATGCTGAGATCGTTTCAGCCAAGCCCAAACTCTTTTAAAATTTAAAAACATGTTTCTTTTCACCCTTTTAAAATTTTTTTTTTTTTTCCGAAGTTGGAATATGTTGCCTTTTAATGGCGAGGGGACTTGAAAAAAGCCCTTTCGGGGGGATAACCCCTGTATCATTGGGGGAAATTTACTACCCGTCTCACAGTTTTTTCCAAAAAAAAAATCACCTTCAACAATCGCCTTCAACAATTTTCCTTCAAATAACAAACACCTTCCCAAAAATACCTTCAACCAAACAAAAAATCACCCTTTAAACCAAAAAAAAAAATCACCCTTTAACCCAAAACCTTTCCCAAAAATTTAACCCCCAAAAACAATTTTAACAATCAACAAAACCTTCAAAAAAACCTCCTTCCCAAAAAACCCCCAAACCCCCTTCAACAACCCCCCCTTTAACCCTTTTCCCCAATCAAAAACAATCCCCCCCTTCAACAAACTCCCTTTAACCCCAAACAACCCAAACCCTTCCCCCCCAAACCCCCCCAAAAACACCCCAACAACCCCCAACCCCCCAACCCCCAACCCCAAAAAAAACACCTTCAACAAAAACACTTTAAACAATCAACCAAATTCCCCCTTCAAAACCCCCAAACAACCCAAATTTCCCTTTAACAATACCCTTCCCCAAAAATCACCTTCCCCCAATCCCTTCACAATCCCAAAAATCACCTTCAACAATCTCCCCAACAATCAACAATCCCCTTCAACAAACCCCTTCAACAATCAACAATCACTTCAACAATAAACATCCCTAACAATCACCTTCAACAATACCTAACAACACCTTCAACAATTCTTCAACAATCAACAATCACCTTCAACAATCGCCTTCAACAATACCTTCAACAATCAACAATCCCCTTCAACAATCACCTTAAAACAATCAACAATCACCTTCAACAACCCACCTTCAAAAATCACCTTAACAATCGCCTTCAACAATCACCCTTCAACAATCAACAATCCCCTTCAACAATCAACAATCACCTTCAACAATCAACAATCACCTTCAACAATCAAAAAAATCACCTCAACAATCACCTTCAACAATCCCTTCAACAATCGCTTCAAACTCCCCTTCAACAATCCCTTCAACAATAAACATCACCTTCAACAATCACCTTCAACAATCGCCTTCAAACAATCCCCTTCAACAATCAACAACCCCTTCAACAATCACCTTCAACAACCCACCTTCCAAACATCCCCTTTCAACAATCCCCTTCACCAATCACCTTCAACAATAAACTTCAACAATCCCTTCAACAATCACCTTAAAATCACCTTCAACATCACCTTCACAATCACCTTAACAATCACCTTCAACAATCCAACAATCACCTTCAACAATCACCTTCAAACAATCACCTTCAACAATCACCTTCCAACATCCCTTAAACAATCACCTTCAACAATCACAATCCCCTTCAACAAATCACTTCAACCCAATCACCTTAAACAATCCCCCTTCAACAATCACCTCCAACAATCACCTTCAAAATCACCTTCAACAATCACCTTCAACAATCACCTTCAACATCAACAATCCCCTTCAACAATCCCCTTCAACAATCAACAATCACCTTCAACAAACACCTTCAACAATCCCTTTCCCACAACACCTTAAACAATCAACAATCGCCTCAAAAATCACCTTAAACAATCACTTCAACAACCCCTTCAACAATCAACAATCACCTTCAACAATCACCTTCAACAATCACCTTCAACAATCACCTTCAACAATCAACAATCACCTTCAACAATCACCTTCAACAATCACCTTCAACAATCACCTTCAACAATCAACAATCACCTTCAACAATCGCCTTCAACAATCTCCTTCAACAATCACGTTAGGTTTTTTTTTGTAAATTTACATTTCCCGCTACAGACTCCGAAACACACACGAAAAAGAAAGAACTCTACCTCAGATATCACTTTTACCTTTTAAAAAAAAAGAAGACTACACTACAGCAAAACTTGGAACAAACCTGATCTCATCTTCTATAAAAACCTTGAAGGTTTGAAAGCAGTGTTTGGTGTCTCGGTTCATAGTCTCATCCGGAGGATTTTGACATTCAGTTCGATTTTCTCGTCAAACTGGGGGAAAAAAGGGCAAGGCTGGGAATCGAACCCAGAACCTCACGGCTTTTACTTGTTAGGCAGGTGAAAGATCTTAACGTCCTGCCACCTTCACTTCTTCTGCTCTCTCTCTCTCTCTCTCTCTCTCTTCTCTCTCTCTCTCTCTCTCTCTCTCTCTCTCTTCTCTCTCTCTCTCTCTCTTTTCTCTCTCTCTCTCTCTCTTTCGCTAAGCCATCAAAACAAGACCTTCTGTGGCTGTCATTCTGCCGAATGTGTCCAGCCTTAGTTGTTAGCGCTGGTGGGTGGCGCTGCTCTTGTGGCGACGACGCGCTCTTTCCGAGGGAGAGAGCAGCCCAAATCTGCCTTGACTTAAAAAAAAAAAAAAGAAATCTGCCGTGACTTAAAGTGGTGTAAAATAACTAATAAATAAATAAATAGATAAATAAATAAATGAATAAAATAAATAAACATCGTTTTTCTCTTAGAGAAGAAAAAGGAATGAACTTAGAGAAGAGGAGAGAGAGAGAGAGAGAGAGAGAGAGATGAGAGAGGAGTGAGAGAGAGAGAGAGAGAGAGAGGTACGTAAATCATGAATAATGGCTGAAAGGGACAACAATTAGAAAAATGGTTACGTCTGTCTGGGTCGACGCTGGCGAGGGGGTTAACGAGGGACGTCCCAAAAAAAATTACACCTGAACAACCTTTCCGTGCAAGGTGTTTTCTTTTTTAGATATTCCTCGACCGCTCAACAGCGTTGTCCCCCGACAGACACGGCCATCTTTCTATTGCTCCTTTTTTGTAGCCATTAGTTCATGATTTATTCACCGCTCTCACTGATTGGATACAAGATGCCTAGGACGAAGGCTTGTCGAAGTGCCACGTACACCAACCCTGTGATTTACTACAAGAAAACCAAACCGAAAATACAGAGAGTCGGGAAAACAGTACCGAACTCGGGCGAAAGAGATGGATGGCACAAGCAGAATCAGAAAGCTCCAAAGGTCAGCGCAGGAAAATTGGAGGAGAGAGAAAGAAAAATCAATACTTGTGGGATGGATTGGGGGAACACTGTCACCTCTTTTTTTTTCTCGGAGAGAGAGAGGAAAGGGAGAGAGAGAGAGAGAGAGAGAGAGAGAGAGAGAGAGAGAGAGAGAGAGAGAGAGAGAGAGAGAGAGAGAAAGAGAGAGAGAGAGAGAGAGAGAGGGAGAGAGAGAGAGATAGAGAGACAGACAGACACAGAGAGAGAGGGGGGAGAGAGAGAATAGAGAGAGAGAGGGAGGGAGAGATAGACAGAGAGAGAGGGAGGAGGGAGGGAGGGAGATATATTTACTTATTTATTTATTTATTCTTTTATTTCGAGAATAATGGAATAGGCATCAATGCGCGTTTTTTACATCAAGTCCCCGTGCGCATGCAGCTTTGTCAATTTTTTCATCCGTTCCCACCGGCACACAATGACCTACTTTTCCGAAAAGCGGAACGGATTTTAACGTGTGCGCAAGATATTCTGCATACTTTTGCAACCAGGACTTCGGTTTATAGTCTCATCCGAAGGACTTTTTGGGGAGAATGGAGTCGGCACTGATGTTAACTCCAGATGAAAAATCCTCTTGAACGAGATTCGAACTCTGGGTCAGCAGATCACGAGCGCAACGCGCATCACTCTAAACACCAGGCTATCCCGTCCCCCAGAGAAAAAATCCCCTTTCCACAAGCGTTCTTGGTCCTCAGCTTTGTACACGATAGCTTACCACAACATAGGGGTAAAAAAGGATGTATATAGCAGTTGAAATCCTTCAGCTACATCATCCATCTTCAAGGCGAAGAGCTGATTATTTTCCAGCAAGGCCAATTGTATGACTTTTTGCCAAAAGACAAATCTTTCGACCGCAAAAGATTGGAATATTTTGGGATGGATTTTTTGGGAGTGGATCGTATGGATTGGATTATAATAATAATGCGTAGGTCTGTACTGGATTCCTTTGGAGTGGATTGCACGGGACTGGATTTGCTTTGGATTGGGTTGGATTGGACTGAATTGTTTTGGGCTGGTTTGGGTTGAAAATGAATTGGACTAAACTGGATTAACAGGAGTGGAGGGTGGTGGACATGGCACAACTGGACACGATTGGATTGAAAGGGATTACATTCGAATTGATTGCATTGGAGTGGACTGCACTGGAGTGGATTCCACTGAACTGGATTGTACTGGACTGGATTGTACTGGACTGGATTGCACTAGACCAGATTGTATCGGACTGGATTGCACTAGACCAGATTGCAGTGGACTGGATTGTAGTGGGCTGGTTTGCACTGCACTGAATTTCCATGAACTGGATGGCAATGAATCGTATAGCAATGGACTGAATTGCAAGAAGACTGGATGGCATTGTACTGGATTGTCATTAACAGGATGGCATTGTACTGGATTGTCATTAACAGGATGGCATTGTACTGGATTGTCATTAACAGGATGGCATTGTACTGGATTGTCATTAACAGGATGGCATTGGACTGAATTGCAACAAGACTGATTGGCATTGTACTGGATTGTCATTAACAGGATGGCATTGTACTGGATTGTCATTAACAGGATGGCATTGGACTGAATTGCTAGCGGACTGGATGGCATTGGGATGAATTGCAATGAACTGAATTGCATTGAACTGGATAGCATTAGACTGAATTGAAACAGACCAGATGGCATTGGACTGAATTGCAACAAGACTGGATGGCATTGGACTGAATTGCAACAAGACTGGATGGCATTGGACTGAATTGCTAGCGGACTGGATGGCATTGGAATGAATTACAATGAACTGATTGTAATGGACTGAATTGTAGTGGACTGAATTGTAATGGACTGGTTGGCATTGGCCTGAATAGCAACAAAGACTGATGGCATTGGACTGAATTGAAACAAGACTGGATGGCACTGGACTGAATTTCAAGAAGACTGGTTGGCATCGGACTGAATTGCAATGAACTGGATGGCATTGGACTGAATTGAAACAAGACTGGATGGCATTGGACTGAATTGAAACAAGACTGAATTACAAAAAGACCAGATGGCACTGCACTGATTTGCAATGAACTGGATGGCATTGGACTGAATTGCAACAAGACCAGATGGCATTGGACTGAATTGCAACAAAACTGGATGGCATTGGACTGAATTGCTAGCGGACTGGATGGCATTGGAATGAATTACAATGAACTGATTGTAATGGACTGAATTGTAGTGGACTGAATTGTAATGGACTGGTTGGCATTGGCCTGAATAGCAACAAAGACTGATGGCATTGGACTGAATTGAAACAAGACTGGATGGCACTGGACTGAATTTCAAGAAGACTGGTTGGCATCGGACTGAATTGCAATGAACTGGATGGCATTGGACTGAATTGAAACAAGACTGGATGGCATTGGACTGAATTGAAACAAGACTGAATTACAAAAAGACCAGATGGCACTGCACTGATTTGCAATGAACTGGATGGCATTGGACTGAATTACAAGAAGACTGGATGGCATTGGACTGAATTACAAGAAGACTGGATGGCATTGGACTGAATTACAAGAAGACTGGATGGCATTGGACTGTATTGCAATTAACAGGATGGCATTGGACTGTATTGCAATTAACAGGATGGCATTGGACTGAATTGCATTGAAATGAATTGCAATGGACTGGTTGGTATTGGACTGAATCACAAGAGGACTGGATGGCATCGGACTGAACTGGAATGGAATGGACGGCAGTGGAGTGAATTGAAAGCGGGTTTGATGGCATTAGACTGAATGGCAAGAGGACTGGGTGGCATTGGACTGAATGGCAAGAGGACTGGATGGCATTGGACTGAATTGCATTGGACTGAATTACAAGAAGACCAGATGGCATTGGACTGAATTGGAACAAGACTGGACGGCATTTGACAGAAATGGAACGGACAGGAATGCACAAGGACTGGAACTACTTGCATAGCACACATAGCACTTGTGTGTAAAATTCAGGCTGTTTTCTCGAAGGAGAGAGCACCACTTTCTGATGATGACCTCGTCAGACTGTTCTCTTTCTTCATGTATGTCTAACTACCAGAGCTGAGGGGGTTGTTTTTTCCTGTAGAATTCAGGCGGGCATTACGTTCTGGATGGGAATAATCCCATCCTCCCAGTATCCTAACAGCACACATTTTGATATAGAGAGTTGTCGTTTTATTCCTAAGACTAGAGCCCAGACACCAGTTTATCAACTAAGAAGGGGAAAACAATCACAATTCATATCATGGATCTCTCTTACTTTTTACTTCATACAATTACACACACACACACGCACACACACACACACACACACACACACACACACACACACACACACAACAAGAAAGAGAGAGAGAGAGAGAGAGAGAGAGAGAGAGAGAGAGAGAGAGAGAGAGAGAGAGAGAGAGAGAGAGAGAGAGAGAGGCAGACAGAGGAAGTTAAAAAGCAAAGAAAACAAAATAATGACAAAAAAGTTTTAAAGTTTGAAAAAGGGTGTTTTCAGAAGCTTACTTTGCGTGCGCGCGCGCGCGCACAAAATACACACACATACATACATACATACACCTATATATACATACACAAGCACAGAAACTCACAAACACACACACATACATACATACACATAAATCACATCACATCACACCACAATCACTCATACACGCACACATGCACACACGCGCACACACACACACAACACACACACACACACACACAAACACACATCAAACCACAACCACACACACACATCACACATAAATAAACACACACATACACACACATACACACACATCACATCACACCACACCACACTACACATCACATAGCTGATTTACACCCAGCCAGTTAAAAAAAAAAATATATATATATATATATATATATTATATATATATATATATATATATATATATATATATATATATATATATATATATATATATATATATTGTAGTAAAAATTCTAAAATTCTAGATATTGCATTACCCTCTTTTTCCACTTTCTTTTTATTCTTTCGCTTCCCAGGGAAGGTGCCAAGGGGAGATAATGTCATGGAGAACCAATTATTTTAATGATCTGGAATAAATCAAACAAACCTCACAGCACAGATCTGAAAAAAGGTGTATGTTCCTTCCTGGTGTCTAAATAACCACTGTGGTTCTTTTCTTTATATGGAGGGGGAAAAGCTAAAATCACAATGTCAATTATGGAATGTAGTAAAGGGTTAAAAATAAAAAAAAGTAGTAAGAGCAAAATAAAGCAGAATTACGACGTTTCCGTCTTCTCTCATTTATTTTATGGCTTAAACTGCAAAAATAGAGTTGCAACTAGTTTACAGTCGTTATTAATAATTGAATGGAACCTCTCTCTGTCTCTCTCTCACTCAACGAAACTAAAGAAAATGACGGTGTTTGTTTCCATCTTCTTTCATTTGTTCTTGGTTCAAGATGCTAAAATAAGGTTCCGTCTGGTGTTATTTCGTTATACGTTATAAATATTGAACTCTCTCTCTCTCTCTCTCTCTCTCTCTCTCCTCTCTCTCTTCTCTCTCTCTTCTCTTTCCTCTTTTCTTTCTCTTTCTCTCTCTCTCTTTCACACACCCCCCCTCTACACATACACACACATATACACACCCTCACACACACTCCCTTACACCCCCACACACCCCCACACACCCCCCACACACACTAAAACACACACACACACAACCTACACACACACTACACACACACACACCTAAGCCTGTACTGGGTTAAGCAAAAAACCAAACCTTGCCCTGCCTTGCCCTGCCTTGCCCTGCCCTTCCCTGTCCCGCCCTTCCATGTCCTGCCCTACCCTACCCTGCCCTGCCCTGTCCTGCCCTGTCCTATCCTGTCCTGCCCTGTCCTGTCCTGCCCTCCCCTGCCCTGTCCTTCCCTGTCCTGCCCTGTTCTGTCCTGCCCTGTTCTGTCCTGCCCTGCCCTGCCCTGCCCTTCCCTGCCCTGCCCTTCCCTGCCCTGCCCTTCCCTGCCCTGTTCTGTCCTGCCCTGCCTTGCCCTCCCCTGCCCTGCCCTGCCCTGTGCTCTCCTGTCCTGCCCTGCCCTGTCCTCTCCTGTCATGCCCTGCCTTGCCCTGCCTTGCCTTGCCTTGCCTTGCCTTGCCTTGCCTTGCCTTGCCCTGCCCTGTCCTGTCCTGTCCTGTCCTGTCCTGCCCTGCCCTGCCCTTCCCTACCCTGCCCTACCCTGTCCTGCCCTGCCTTGCCTTGCCTTGCTTTGCCCTGCCCTGTCCTGCCCTGCCCTGCCCTGCCCTGTCCTGCCCTACTTGCCCTGCCCTGCCTTGCCTTGCATTGCCTTGTGTTACCTTGCCTTGCCTGTCCTGACCTTGATTACGTGGTTAGGCAAACAGTATTGTGCTAAGAAGAATGCTTGGTAGATGTGGTGTGAGCAAATATGGAATGTTTAGTTAGCATTCTGTAGTGCCTTCCACAAACGAAAAGAAAATCAATGATAAAATCTTGTTCAAAAGGATGGAGAAGAAGTAAGTAGTTACCTGCACTTGCTTTTCATCCACAACTATTTCTGCATTACAACAACAACAAATTCAAGGAAAAATCGGAAAACAAATGACCATAACAAATTACCAAAGCATTTATTTTAGTTGTTGTTGTCGTCGTCGTCGTCGTCGTCGTCGGTGGTGGTGGTGGTGGTGGTGGTGGTGGTGGTGGTGGTGGTGGTGGTGGTGGTGGTGGTGGTGGTGGTGGTGCTGCTGCTGCTGCTGCTGCTGCTGCTATTGCTGCTGCTGCTGTTGCTGCTGCTGCTGTTGCTATTGCTGCTGCTACAACTGCTGCTGCTACTGCTGCTGTTTTTGTTGTTGTTTGGTATGATAACGTTTAACAACGAAACTATGTGTAAGTGTATGGAAACAGAATGTGTTATAGTGTATATGGATAATAAATATTTAATAGCTTTGCATGAATTCATTCATTGTATGATTTACGTTATCAGTAACAAAATTGTATGACTGTCAACATCCATAATTATGACATCCTTTAATACATGACACAAGCCTTAGGAGGTAGCCACATTTCTTTTTTATTGAATAAGGCTGTTTTTGTTGTTGCTTTTCTTGTTGATGCTGTTGTTGTTGTCGTCGTTGTCGTTGTTGTTGTTGTTGTTGTTGCTACTTCTGGTTTTGCTGATGTTGTTTTCGCTTCGCTTGCTATTGTTAATGTTGTTGCAACTGTTGCTGCTGTTATTAATGTTATTGCTGCTGCTACTGTTTATTGTTTTTGTTGTTGTTGCTGTTATTACTTTTGCTGCTGATGCTGTTGTCGCTTTGCTTGCTATTGTTAATGTTATTGCAACTGGTGCTGTTGTTGTTGTTGTTGTTGTTGTTGTTGCTGCTGCTGCTTCTGCTGCTGCTGCTTCTGCTGTTGTTGCTGTTGTTGTTGCTGTTGTTGTTGTCGTTGCTGTTGTTGCTACTGCTGCTAATGTTGTTGTTGTTGTTGCAGTTGGTCATGCGACAAGTTTTTAAATGTTCACTGTTCATGACGTTCGTTATCTTACATGTTTCATTCAGCTTTTGTAATCATTCCATCTATGTTTTTCCTTACATAAACTCAAGTCAAGTCAAGTCAAGTCAAGTCAACATTTTATTTCCAGATGGTACATTAAAGGGGGGACAGTGTGTGTGTGTGTGCGTTGTGTGTGTGCGCGCGCGCGCGCGTGAGCGCGTGCGTGTGTGTGTGTGTGTGTGTGTGTGTGTGTGTGTGTGTGTGTGTGTGTGTGTGTGTGTGTGCGCGCGTGCGTGTGTGTATGTCTGTGTCTGTGTATGTGTCTGTGTCTGGGTGTGCGCGTGCGTTCGTGCGTGCGTGTCTGTGTTTGTATATCTCTGTATGTGTGTATTTGTGTAGGAGGGTTTTACTTATGATAGTAGCGTTCTTCTGTGTCAAATGCTGAGACAGCAACTATTGTGTGGTAGTCTACAAGACAAATAACCATCATTTTCACTTTTGCACACACACACACACACACACACACTTACTTTTATTTCTCATGTGTTGTTTTTTTTTAAAATCTACCATTCAACCGATGTTAAACGTACGTTTAATTTCTTGCACTGGTAATATCTCTTGTACATGCTGGTTAATTTTCACTTTACACCCTAATCTTTAGTGATCGACTATGACTCTCTGACAACGAGGCTTGACTTGGCACAGTCCCTTATGTGCTGCAGCCCTGGGGGAAGGGGGGGGGGATGGTTGGCCTGTGGAGGGAGACATCTCCCACGCTGACTGTCCGTATGCTATCTTGGCCGAGGGAGTGGGGATGTGCTGTGGGCAAGGCATCTTCCACTATAATCAAATTTCTGCCCAATTTCCGAAACAGCAGCTGCCTCCTCTGCTGTTTTGGGGGTTATCATCGAACACGACGGACAAGCAGAATACATGCTGGCCTACTTATGATTCCTCACCCATACAAAGAAACGATAGTAGAGTTGGTTTTATACCCTGTTTTAATCTGTATATTATAGTTGCACAGTTTTCATCTGAGATTTAAAAGTTGATGAAGGTGACAGCCCTGATATGGCCTCTGTGGTCGGCGGGGCTATAAACAACAGGATTGGATTGGATTGGATGCCTCACCCTGCCAAATGCAGATAGAAATTGTAGGGTATTGAGCAAAGCATAATGGGATTTTCTGTAGGGATATACCCACGATCTGGACTAAGGCACTGGCAGGTCTGCATGTTATATGACATGGAAGTATTTGGGGTTTTTTTTTAATTCCCATTTCCCTTCTGCTAAGAACCCACCAAAAACACTCACTAGTGATGATTATTATCACAACTCTAAAATTTAAAATTCAAGACAAAATCACCAAGCTTCAAAAGAGAAATATTTTAATGTTACTTCTTTCCATAAATGGGGTTGGTTTTTTTAGCATATATTGTCATTATCTTCTGTTTTTGGTGATAAACCTGAATAATCTTGTCATTTTAATATACATAAAAGAGTCATTTGTCCACAATAAAAAGAGAGAATAAGAAACAGAAGATAGAAGAAAAAAAAGAAACAGAAAAGAAAGAAGAGAATTTTAAAGGTTTCCACATACACACATACACACACACGCAACGCAAGCAATACACATACACATACATTCGTCTAATATCACTAGAAGTGAACAGACATAAATTGAAGTCAACAACAACAGCAACAACAACACATACACACTGAGATTCATAAATGAAGATTTTTTAATTCACGTGTTCCCACTTTCAAAAACCAACAGAATATATAAACATCATTAAAATTAACCACAACACACTACAACACAACAAATTACCCAATAACCAACACCACCACATAACCAACACATACACCATACTACCAACCACCACCCCACCACCAACAAC
>CM054138.1:14449829-14459829 GCA_028751875.1 Rapana venosa | reverse complement strand
GCCCTCAATATGCTGGCCCCTAGAGAAGTGAGGTCTCTGATGCCTCGCTCCCCTACGACCTTATAGGTTATGGGACTCCTTTACCTTTACCTTTAATGATGTAGCCAAAAGCAGGTGTTTTTTCAGAATTCTGGGTTTCGTTTTTGGTGGGTGGGTGGATGGATGGATGGATGGATTTGTCGTATGTGATATTGAATACAAATTCCATTATTTTCTTTTACGTTTTTGTTTTGCTGTTGTTGTGTCTGTGTTATTCTATTTTAGTTTAGTTTAGTTTAGTTCTATTCTGCTGTACTTTCTTTGGTTTTTAATTTGCTTGGTTTCATTTTCGTAATCACAGCTTTTTTTTCATTTTGATTTATCTGATTTTTGCTTTATTTTGTTTTTTATTTTCTTTTAATTGATTGTAGTCCATCTTACTCTCTTACATTTTTTGTGTTTTAAGTCGTTTCTTCGTGACTTTCTTCTTTAAGCAGAGGAGGTTATTTTTGTCTCATTCTTATTCATTTGAGAGATTTATTTGTTTATCTATCTATTTATTATTTATTCTTTTATTTCGAGGATAATGGAATAAGCACTCGTGTACTTGAAGAGAGCGACAGCGAGAGACAGACAGACAGAGACAGAGAGAGAGATACAGACAGGCAGGCAGACAGATAGAGACAGGCAGACAGACAGAGACAGGCAGACAGACAGAGACAGGCAGACAGACAGAGACAGGCAAACAGACAGAGACAGGCAGACAGACAAACAGATAGAGAGAAAGACCGACAGACAGAGAAAGACAGACAGACAAACAGATAGAGAGAAAGACAGACAGACAGACAGAGAGACACACAGACAGAGACATTGATAGACAGGTAGAGAGACTGAGACACAGAAAGAAAGACAGAGAGACAGACAGACAGACACAGAGAGAGACAGAGAGAAAAGAGACACAGAAAGAAAGGCAGAGAGATAAACAGACAGACACAGAGAGAGACAGAGAGAAAAGAGACACAGAAAGAAAGACAGAGAGATAGACAGACAGAGAGAGAGAGAGAGAGAAGGGGGGAGGGGGGCAAGCAGGCAGACACAAAGACAGAAAAACACAGACGGACATTCAATTATGTAGACAGACGGACAAGAAACCAAACGGACAGACAGACAGTCAGACAGACAGGCAGACAGGCAAGCAGGTAGGCAGAAAGACGGAGAGAAAGACAGACGGGCAGGCCGACAGACAGATAGACAGAAAGAATGAAAGTCAGAGAGACAGGCAGACAGACAGACAGACAGACAGACTGATAGACAGAGAGAAAAGACAGACAGGCAGGCCGACAGACAGACAGAAAGTCAGACAGACAGGCAGACAGACAGACAGAAAGACACACAGAGAGACAGACGGGCAGGCCGACAGACAGACAGACAGAAAGACAGTCAGGCAGGCAGACAGACAGGTAGGCAGGCATGTAGAAAGTCAGAAAGTCAGACAGGCAGGCAGGCAGGCAGGCAGTCAGACAGACAGGCAGGCAGGCAGACAGAGGAAACAGAAATAGCCAGTCCCAAAAGACCCATAATAAATATATCATGATGTTGTGTGTTTCACCCATATGTTCGTGTTGTTTTGAGAGGAAAGAGGGGGCAAAAGGCTTCCATTAACAAAGTGACCTGTCAGCAGTTTTGTTCTATGTGTGTGTATGTGTGCGTGCGTGCGTGCATGCGTTGCGTGTGTTTGTGTGTGTATGTGTGTGAGGGTGGGGGGTGGGGGTTTTGTGCGTTTGTGGGGGGATGGGTGTGTTGTGTGTGTGTGTGTGTGTGTGTGTGTGTGTTGTGTGTTGGTGTGTGTGTGTGTGTGTGTGTGTGTGTGTGTGTGTGTGTGTGTGTGTGTGTGTGTGTGTGTGGGGGGGGGGGGGGTATGGGTGGGTGTGTGGGGGGTGTATGCGTGTATGTGTTTAGGGTGGGGAGGTGTGCGTGGTGCGTGCGTGATGTGTGTGTGTGTGTGTGTTGTTGTTGTGGTTGTCTTCAATTTAACGTCTGTTCACTCACACTCACACATAGTGATATTAGACAAGGGATGTGGAAAATGTAGTGGAAGTTAAAACAGAGAGGGGAATGTACAGATAAAAGACTGATTAGGTAACATGTGTGTTGGTATTTTCATGCAATTAAAGGGGTGGGGGGAATCTTAAACATGAGTAAACATTTAAATTCAACAAATTGTTAACATGAAACAACTATAAAATAACTACAAGTACTCTAATGGGCTGTGCAATATACATTTAACAATGGCAAAGGCTAATTTTGGATTTTTAAAAACAGTTTCCACAGACTGCTCACAAAATGTGGGTAAAAAAGGTTTTACAATTGAACACTCAAATATGATATGAGTGTTGGAAATATGTTCCCCACAGAGGCACCTCACATGTTTACAAAATTGTGTTATAAATGCATTTAATTTTATTCTAAAATATAGTGCATTAACTCTTCTTGTGGTTGCGATACTTAAATGTGTTTGAGAAGGAGTCATGTAACAGGAAATAAGGCCATTAGTCAGGCAATTCTTTAAAGATCGTTCCTTGAATTGATCTGATTCTCTCCACTTACTCCACGACGACTGTTCTAATAAACGGTATCCCTCCTGTAGAGATAATGGAACATGCAGATCTATTGATTCAAATTGATGTATTGCCCCCCTTTTTGCAGCTCTGTCAGCCCACTCATTTGAAAAAACTCCAACGTGCGAAGGTACCCAACAAAAGGAGACAGGAATATTTCTTAAACTTAAAAGGTGTATGACATATTTAATTTCAAAAATGATTCTGGATACTTTCCTGGAATTTGGGGATTTGATAGCATACAGTACCGACTTAAAATCTACACAAAGTAGATAGGAGATGGGAATGCAAATCAAGAAATATTTATGTTTTTTTTTTGGGGGGTTTTTATTTTTGGTTTTTGGTGGGGGTTTTTTTTTTGGGGGTTTTTTTGTTTTTTAATTGTTTTTTCTTTTTTTTGGGGGTTTTTGGTTTTTGGGGTTTTTGGGGGGTTTTTTGGGGACTTTTTTTTTGATTTTTTTTTAAAAAGGGGGGGGAAATTTTTTGGCTTTTTTAAAATGGGGTTTTAAAATTTTTTTTCTTTTTTTCCTCCAATTTGTTTTAAAAAGGGTTTAAAGAAAGGGGAAAAATTTTAAATTTGAAAAATTTTTTAGGGTTTTTTTTAAAATCCCCGGGGGATAAAAAAATTTTTTTTTAAAAAAAGGGAAATTTTTTTTAAAAATATTTGTTTTTTTTTTTTTTGGGGGGGGCAAAATTTAAAAAATGAAAGGAAGGGGTTTTAAAAACTTTTTAAAAAGGCCAAAAAAATTTTTTAAAAAATTTTTTTTAAAATTAATTTTTTTTTAATTTCCCAAGGGCATTTTTTTTTTTAAAATTTTTAAAAATTTAATTTTTTTCAAAATTTTTTCCCCCCTTTTTTGGTTTTCCCCTTAAATTTAAAAATTCAAAATGAAAAAAAGGAAAGTTTTATTTTTTTTTTTTTTTAAAAAAGGTTTAAAAAATTACTTTTTAAAAAAATTTATTTTTAAAATTTTTTTCCCCTTTTATTAAAAATTTCTTTTGGAAAAACTAAATAAAGAATTTTTAAAAAAAAAGAAAAATTTTTAATTAAAAAGGTTGGGAAAAAATTTTTTAAAAATTTTTTTTTTTTGGGGGTTTTGAAAAAAAACCCTTTAAAAAAAAATAGAAGGGGGAAAAAAATTTTTAAAAACCAAAAAACCCCCCCTTTTTTAAATTTTAAAATTTAACCCCCCTTTTTAAATTTCTTTTAAATTTTTTTTTAAAAAAATTGAAAAAATAATTTTTTTTTTAATTCCCCCCCAAAAATTTTTAATTTCCCATTTTTTTTTTTTTTTTTTCTTAAAATAAAAAAAAAATATTTTTAATTTTTATTTTTTAAAAGGGTTTTGGGGAAAGTTTTTTTTTCCCTTTTGCATTTCAATTTAAATTAAATTAAAAACCCTTTTGAAAAAGGTTAACTAAGTTGGGTTTAAAACGAAAAAGTTATTTTTGGGAAAATTTTGTTTTTCATTTTTACAAAAAAAAATTTTTTCCTTTTTTTTTCCCTCAAAAATTTAGGGGAAAAAAATTTTTTTTTAAATAAAGCCCCAATTTTTTAAAATTCCTAGGTTTTTTGGGGGAAAAAAATGAAAAAATGTTTCATTTAATTTTTTTTTTAAAAATTTTGGGACTAAAAAAACTTTTTTTAGGCCCCCCGGGATTTAAAACCCTTTTTAAAAAATTCTAATTTTGCCCAAAGCTCTGGTAAATTTTTTAAAAAATTTCTTTTGTTTTTTTTTTTCCAAAAAATTTAAAAATTTTTGTTGTAAAAAAAATTAAATTTGCATTTTTGGACTTTTAGTTTAATAATTGGTGTGTTTGTTGTTGTTGTTGTGTTTTTTTTTTTGTTTTTTGCCATTTTTTTTTTTTTTTTTTTTTTGTGATTTTTTTGGTTTTGTTTTTTTGTTGTTGGTTTGTGTTTTTTTTTGTTTGTTGGTGTTTTTTGGGTTTTTGTGGGGGGGTGTTTGTTTTGGGGGGCTTTTTTTTTTTTTTTGGGGGGGGGGTTTTTTGGGGGGTTTTTTTTTTTTTTTTTGGGGGGGGGGGGGTTTTTTTTTTTTCTTTTTTTGAAAAAAAAATTTGGTTTGTTTTTTTGGTTTTGTCCATTGTCTTTGGTTTTTTGTTGTTGGGGTTTTTTTTTTAAAACTTTTTTTTTTTTGTTGTTTGGTTTTTGGGTTGTTTTTTAAAAGGTTGTTGTTGGGGGTTTTTTTTTTTTGCTTAAAAATTTTTGTGTTGTTGGTTCCTTTTGGGGGGTAGGGTTTTGTTTTTTGTTTTTTTTTTTTTTTTTAAAGGGGGTGGGGGGTGTTTTGGGGTTTTTTTTTTTGGGGGTTTTGTTGGTTTTTTGGGTGGTGTGTGTGTGGGGTTTGTGTGTGTGTGTGTGGTTTTTTGGGGGGTGTGTGTGTGTGTGTGTGGTGTGTGGGGTTTTGTTTTTTTGTTTTGGGGTTGTTTTTTCAAAACAAAATTTTTTTTTTAAAAATCTTTTAAAAAAAAATAACCAAAAATTTATCAAAAATTTAAAACATTGAACAAAAATTTATAAATTTAAACGACAACAGGTGAAAACCCAAAAAAGTCACCCCCAAACCCCAAAGGGCCCCGGCAACCACACAAAACCCCTCCCAACCCCCCCCCAAAACACACACCAAAAAAAACAACGCGCAACCACGCTGGAAAAACAAAAAAAACCAAAATTCCCTACACACACACCACACACAACACACACATAACGACGTGCTATACACACAAAAACACCACACACACAACTTTCCCCACAAAACACACCCACCAAAAAACCCCACAACCCACAACACAACACACACACCCCCCAAAACCCCCCCAACCCCAAAACCCAAATACAAAAAACAGCAATATAGGCAAAAAGCTTAACGCACACACGCAGCACCCAAATCAAAAATAATCCCAAAATATATAACCTGTGCACAAGATGTTTTACATGCGTTAATCAAACCCCAGATCCAGTTTTCAGTCTCACCCAAAGAACTTGCAGGGGAATGAATCGGGAACCAATTTAAATTCCAGAATGTGTGTGCTGCCGGGGGGGGCCGTGGGTGGGGGGTGGGGGGGTGGGGAGAGGGGTTTTAAAAAGAGGTAGGAAGAGGGGGCATTTTCACCTCCATTTACATACCACAAGTCCGATTCAAACACTAAATATTTCATCTTGTAAAAAAAATATTTTTTAAAAAACAAAAAACAAAGCAAAAAAACAAACGCCCACAACAACGACATGAAAAAAAACAAAAGCCAAAAAAAGACCCTTTAAATAAATAAAACCCAAAAATTTTTCCCCCCAGCTTCAATTTTAAAAGCATCTTTGTCGATGGGGAAAACAAATGTCGCATACGCAAAAAAACCTTTTTTTTTTTTTAAAACTTTCCATTGTTGAACCTTCAGCTCAAGTGAGGAAGAAATATTTTTTAGCTTTTTTTTTTAGGGTAAAAAAAAAAAGTTTTTGACCACCTATGAATTTGATATATCTTGTCAACCACCCCCAGAGGTTTTTTATGGAAAAATAAATTTTGAGAGTGACAAACCAAACCGAAATGAACAAAACAAAACAAATACCACACAAAAATGGAGAAAAAAAAAGAAGAAATGAAAACGTTAAATCTTTTGCATGGTCTGGTTTTATTTTCTGTTGTCTTTTAAAAAATTTAAAAAAAAAAAAGGGGGGGGTGGGGGGGGAGGAAAAATATGTCATATTCTAGCTAAAATTTGTTCGGAAATTGATTTTTGGGGTTTGGGGCGGTTGTTCTGTTTTTCTTTTTTGGGTTTGGTTTTCTGTGTGTGTGTGTGTGTGGGGGTTCTTCCCCCTTTTTTTTTTATTTTATTTTTAAAACTTTTACCGGTTGGGCCTCTTTTTTTTTTTCCCCTTCCCCTTTAGTGGTTTTTTAAATTTTGTCTTTCCCCCCCAGCCCAAAGGCCTCTTTTTACGAAAACGGAAAAGGGAAACGGAAAAGATTTTGGTGCGTTCCCCAAAAAGGGGCCCCGGTTTATAGTCTCATCCGAAGGACTTTTTGGGGGGAGAGTGAGGAGAGTTTAATCGGCCTTTAAGGTTGAACCCGGGCGTGGTGGGGGGGTGCGTGGGGTGCGGGTGGTGTGGGTGTGTGTGTGTGGGTGTGTTGTTTTGTGGTGCGCGCGCTTTTGTTTTTGTGGCGTGCTGCGTTTCGTGCTTGCCTGCCCGCTGACTTCGTGTGTGCGTGTCGTGTATTTGTGTGTTTCATGTGCGCGCGCGCGCGCGCGCGCGCGGGGGTTTTTTTGTGTGTGTGTGGGGGTTGTGTGTGTGTGTGTGTGTGGGGGTGGTTTTTTTTGTGTGTGTGTGTGTGTGTGTGTGTGTGTGTGTGTGTTGTGTTGGGGTTTTAGTGGGAAAAGTTTTTTTTAGGGTTTTTTATATTCGGAATGGGTTTTTTTAGCTCTTTTTTAATTCCATTCTAATTTCGCTTGGGGGTGTTTTTAGGGTTTAGTTTTGTTTACTTTTTGATTTAGTTTTATTTTTTTCTCCTATTTTGTTGTCTTTATTTTGCCCGATTTTATTTTACTTAAGTTGTTACTGATGAAACTGGGGGGTTTTTTTTTTAGTTTTTTTCATCAGTTTTTTTTATTTTGGTTTGGTTTGTTTGGTTTGGTTTTACTTATTTCGTTGTGTTGCAGTTTGTTTTTGTTTTTGTTTCTTTGGTTGGGGTTCGGGGGTTATTCTTATTTTTTATTTAATTTCACACACACAGAGAGGCAGACAGACAGACAGACAGACAGAGACAGAAACAGAAACAGAGACAGAAACACACACACACATGCACACACACACAGGCACACACACACATGCAGAAAGACAGATAGATAGACAGACAGACAGACAGATAGATAGATAGATAGATAGATAGATAGATAGATAGATACATAGATACATAGATACATAGATAGATAGATTGTTAGACAGACAGACAGACAGACAGACAGATAGATAGATAGATAGATAGATAGATAGATAGATAGATAGATAGATAGATAGATAGATAGATAGATAGATAGATAGATAGATAGATAGATAGATAGATAGATAGATAGATAGATAGATAGATAGATAGATAGATAGACACACAAACACACAGACAGACACACAGACAGACACACAGACACACAAACACACAGACACACAGACACACAGACACACAGGCACACAGACACATAGATAGATAGATAGATAGATAGATAGATAGATAGATAGATAGATAGATAGATAGATAGATAGATAGATAGATAGATAGATAGATAGATAGATAGATAGATAGATAGATAGATAGATAGATAGATAGACAGACCTACAAACAGAAACACAGACAGGAAGGCAGGCAGGCAGGCAGACAGAGGAAGCTGGAATAACCAGTTCCAAAAGCCACATATAATAAATATATCATGATGTTGTGTGTTTCAACCATATGTTCGTGTTCTTTGAGAGGAGAGGGAGGAAAAGGCTTCCATTAACAAAGATGGCTGGTCAGGGGCAGTTAAGGGCTGACGTTCAGCTCTTCTATCTTCATTTTCTTTTTTTCTTCTCTTCATATGTTCGTGTTTCTTGAGAATTGAATTCAATTCTCTTCTGGATCATTTAACAACAGTGAACTGGTCACGCATTTTTATGTGCTGTAGTTCTTCTTCTTCTTCTCTTCTTCTTCTTTCTTCTTCTTCTTCTTCTTCTATTCTTCTTCTTCTTCTCTTCGCAATTCTCAATTCTTCTTCTTCTTTTCTTCTTCGCATTCTTCTTCTTCTGAATTCTTCTTCTTCTTCTTCGCTTCTTTTCTTCTTCTTCTTCTTCTTCTTTTCTTCTTCTTCTTGCTTCTTCTTCTTCGCTAATTCTTTTTCTTCTTCTTCTTCTCTTCTTCTTCTTCTTCTTCTTCTTCTTCTTCTTCTTCAAATTCTTCATTCTTCTTCTTCTTCTTCGCAATTCTTTGCTTCTCTTTCTTCTTCTTCGAATTTTCTTCATTCTTTTCGCAATTCTTTTTTTTGATTTTCTCTTCTTCTTTCTTCTTCTTCTTCTTCTTCTTTTCTTCTTCTTCTTCTTCTTCTTCTTCTTCTTCTTCTTCTTCTTCTTCGCATTTTCTTCTTCGCAATTTCTTTTTTCATTCTTCTTCCAAATCTTCTTCTTTTCTTCTCATTTCTTCTTTTCTCTTCTTCTTTCCATTATTCTTCTTCGAATTCTTCTTCTTCTTCAAAATTCTTCTTCATTCTTTTTTCTTCTTCTTCTTCTTCTCTTTCTTCTTCTCTTTTTCCTTTTTCTTCTTCTTCGCACTTCTTTTCTTCGTCGTTCTTCTTTCTTCTTTTTCTTCTCTTTTCTTCTTTTCTTCTTCTTCTTCTTCTTCTTCTTCTTCTTCTTCTTCTTCTTCTTCTTCTTTCTTTCTTCTTCTTCTATTTCCTGCAGGTTTTTATTTTGGCTGATTTTTGTCTTCTTCTGCTTTGATTGGTCTAGTTCTTTTTTTCCATATGCTTTTTAATAGATAATTGAACATCTTTTGTTGGGTGGGTTTTAGTTGTTGGGTCTAGGGCAGGGTGGGGGGTGGGGGAAGGGTAGGGGTTATTTGATAGTTTGGTCGATATGTAGGTTGGTTCATTCGGTTTTAGTTGAGGAAGGGGGGGGGGGGGGGGTGTGCGTGTTTGTTTATGTTTGCTGGGTTTTTTCTCTTTTTGGGGGGGTGAGAAGGGTTGGGGGGGATAATTTTTGGGGGGTTTTTGTGGCTCATGGTTGTTTTCCCATGTTTATATTTATGTAGGAGGCATGTGGTTCTGTCGTTTTCCTAGTCTGCATACAATTGCACCTGTCTTGATAATGTATATCTGCCTCCTTGTATCATTTTTTTGGTTATTTGTTTTTATTTATTTAGTCTTTTATATCAAGGATAATGGAATAAGCACTCATGTGCTTTTTTAAATCCAGTCCCCGTGTGTATGCGGTTTTTTTAAGTTTTGTCATCTGTTTCCACCGGCACACAATGGCCTACTCTTCCGAAAAGCGGAACAGGATTTAACGTGTGCGCAAGATGTTCTGCATGCGTTTGAACACGGGGTCTCGGTTTATAGTCTCATTCGAAGAACTTTGACATTCAGTTCGATTTTTTTGTCAAACTGGGAAGAAAGGGCGAGGCTGGGAATCGAACCCAAAACCTCACGGTTTACTTATTGGCAAGCGAACGTCTTAACCATCCTGCCACCTTTATTTTCTTGTGGGGGGGTGGGTGTTATAAATTTGTTTTATACGATTGCACCTGTCTAAATATGTATATCTGCCCATTTGTATCATTTTTTTCCATTTTGTTGTGTGTGGGGTTCTTGTTATTGTGTATTTGTTTTATATTATTGCACCTGTCTAGATAAGTATTATATGCCCCTTTGTATCA
>CM054138.1:14419829-14432329 GCA_028751875.1 Rapana venosa | reverse complement strand
CATACACACATAAAACTGCATACACACGGGGACTGGATACAGACAAGCAAATGAGTGCGTATTCCATTATCCTCGAAGTAAAAGAATAAAATAGAATGAATAAATAAATAAATCACACACACACACACACACACATGTATAAAAGGAGAGGTTTAGATATTCATAAGAAATATGCCACTAGTCAAGAAGTTCTATATGACTCTCAGCAATTCATAGTGTCAGTTGCTGAAGTCATATATTCTTCACCTGTAAAACCTTTACTGTAATTGCATATAAATATAATATATATATATATTTATATATATGTATATACATATATATATATATATTATATATATATATATATATATATATATATATATATATATATATATATATATATATATGTATATATTTATATACTTATGTGTGTGTGTGTGTATGTGGGTGCATGTAGGGGAGAGAGAGAGAGAGAGAGATGCGGTGTGTAATAATAGGTACTTTGGTATGAATGCGGGTGTGTCTAAATCACCATGTAGTGAATAGACATTAAACAAAACAAAACAAAAACACAAAAAAAACACACACACATTACCTTTGAAATAAAAGAATGAATATGAAAAAAAGAATAAATAACATCTCTCTCTCTCTCTCTCTCTCTCTCTCTCTCTCTCTCTCTCTCTCTCTCTCTCTCAAATATTTTAATACAATCCATTCATTCACCTATATTAGTTTAATCTCTTAAAAAAATTTAAGTCGATCTGATGGAGAAAAAAAATGCACGCACTTAATACTCTTCCTTTTGAAGTCAGGGGATTAGTCAGCTACTTTTTATTCTTTCTTAATTTTGGTGTGTTAAATCTTCTCACCCCCCCCCCCCCCTCCCTATTTTTTTGTAGTTGTTGTGGGGGTTGGTGTTGTTGGGGGTTTTTTGTTGTTGTTTTTGGGGGGGAAGTTGGGGGGGCGTGGAAAGCTGTTTACTCTAAGCTACTTCAGTATGTGTGGGTTGGGGTTTTTTCCACTTGTTTAGCAAGCCATCTGTTTTTTACCATCTATAGAGATTGCTGGTGCAGGGGAGAGGGGAAGGGGGATAGGACAGAAGGGAGATGGGAAGAGTGGGGGGGGGGATGGTATTAGAGCAGTGATAACTCAGCCTAGCCCTGTGGCATACTGTCATAATGGCCAATGTGTATTGTGATGTAATTCCTTTTTTCCCTTCCGGCTTTTTTACCACACTTCAGCCTATCTTGTGGGTCACTGACGTAATGTTCGGAATTTGTCTCGTTGGTTGAGAAAGGGTGCGTGTGTGTGTGGGGGGGGGGGGGGGGTGTAGTGTGTGTTTGTGTGTGTGGGGGGGGGGGGGTGTATGTGTGTGGGTTATGTAGTGTGTGTGTGTTGTGTGTGTGTAGTGTAGTGTGTGTGTGGGTTGTGTAGTGTGTATGTGTGTGTGTTGTGTAGTGTGTGTGTGTGTGCTGTGTGTGTTGTGTAGTATGTGTTTTGTATGTTGTGTGTATGTATGTCTGTGTGTGTTGCGTGAGTGTGTGCGCGCGCGCGTGTGTGTGTATGTCTATGTGTGTTGTGTGAGTGTGTGCGCGCGTGTGTGTGTGTGTGTGTGTGTGTGTATTTGCGAAATAGTATTTTGCTATCTTTGACATATGCCATCAACATTAGTACCCCCCTTGTGCCATCTGGACTGTCAATTAAAAAAAAAAATGAGGGACAGTTTTTGACAGTTCCCCCTCCTCCCCCACCCCACCCCCTTCGAGCAAAACACACACACACACACACACACACACACACACATATATATATATATATATATATATATATATATATATATATATATATATATATATATATATATGTGTGTGTGTGTGTGTGTGTGTATAAATATATATATATATATATATATATATATATGTGTGTGTGTGTGTGTGTATATATATATATATAATATATATATATATATATATATATATATATATATATATATATATATATATATATATATATATATATATATATATATATATATATTAATGCAGAAATAGCAGTTGAGGAAAACAAGCGTAGGTAGCCACTTACAACTTGTCAATCATTCGATTTTTTGAAAATATGTAAATATTTGTTGCAACTATTCTTATTTCTCTTTCAAAATCAAGTTTAAAATTAGAGAAGAATGTTCTTTTATTACGCAAGACAGGACATAATATACTAGACAATATGACACGCATCTGTGGAGTGTAGCCTGATAGTTACGATGACAGCGCACGACAAAGAAATGTATTTATTTTATTTATTTTAAACTTCTATTTCGAGGATAATGGAATAAGCACTCGTATGCTTTTTTTCATCCAGTCCCCGTGTGTATGCAGTTTTATACATTTTGACGTCCGTTCCCATCGGCACACACACGAGGAACGCGGGGTGGGGGGAGAGTGGAGGGTACGAATGTGTGACCCCGTTTGTGAAAGTGTGTTTTCTTTTTCTTTCTTTCTTTTTGGGAAGGGGGGTGGGGGGTATTGCTATTTTGTCTCTTTGCTTTGTTTTCTTGTATTTTTATCTTTTTCCAAGGACATTAAAACCCGAACCCATCATGACACAACACAGACGCTTTCCTTAATGGATTAATGGATTTGCATTCAGATTTCACTCTTTCTGTCGTGGGCTACTTCTCCTCTCTCCTGGTCTCTGCCTCCTTCTCCTCATCTTCTTCCTCCTCCTCCTCCTCCTCCTCCTCATGTCCCTCCTCCTCCTCCTCCTCCTTCTTTCTCGTCTTCTTCTTCGCAATTCTTTGTCGTCAGAATTATTCTTCTTCGCAATTCTTCTTCTTCTTCTTTGCAATTCTTCTTCGTCGGAATTATTCTCTTCTTCTTCGCAATTCTTCTTCGTCAGAATTATTCTTCTTCAGAATTCTTCTTCTTCTTTGCAATTATTCTTCTTCGTAATTATTCTTCTTCGCAATTCTTCGCATTTGTTCTTCTTCTTTGCAATTATTCTTCTTCACAATTCTTTTCCTTCTTTGCAATTCTTTTCCTTCTTTGCAATTCTTCTTCATCTTCTTCGCAATTCTTCATCTTCTTCGCAATTCTTCTTCTTCACATTCTTTTTTTTTTCGTCGTCTTCTTCTTCTTCTTCTTCTTCTTCTTCTTCTTCTTCTTCTTTTATAATTGCATGCATGCATGCGTGTATGTATGCATGCATGTATGTATGTATGTCTGCATGTCTGTATGTCTGTCAACTCAAGTCAAGTCAAGTCAAGTCAAAATTGTATTTCCAGATGGTACATTGAATAAGCAATGCCTTTGCTTTTTTTCATCAAGCCATCTATCTAAGAACAAATTTCTTAATGATTATACTTAAATACTACATTATTGCATCCTTTATCATTGAATTAAACCAGTAAAAAAAGGAAAATTGATAACGTCATACATTCATACATACGTCTGTCTGCATGTATGTATGTATGTATGTATGTATATTATGTATGTATGTATGTATGTATGTATGTATGTATGTATGTATGTATGTATGTATGTATGTATGTATGTATGCATGTATGTATGTATGTACGTATGTATGTATGAATGTACGTATGTATGTATGCATGTATGCATCCATGCATCCATGCATCCATGCACCCATGTATATATGTATGTATGTATGTATGTATGTATGTATGTATTGTATGTATGTATGTATGTATGTATGTATGTATGTATGTATGTATGTATGTATGTTTAACAACGAAAACGGTCCCAAATGCTGCTGAACAAACCTAAACCCGCATTTACATAGAAACACTTTTGTGACTGTAGAATTCCGCTCCGCTGTGTTAGCTAGAAGGATGAGACAGAGACAGACAGACAGACAGACAGACAGAGGCAGAGACAGAGAGGCAGAAAGAGACATAGACAGAGGGACAGAGGGACAGAAGGACAGAGAGACAGAGGGACAGACAGACAGAGACAGACAGAGACAGAGAGACAGAGAGGAGGAGAGTGAGAGAGAGAGGGTGGAGAGAGAGGATGGGAGAGAGATGGAGAGAGAGAGACAGACAGACAGACAGACATACATACATACATACATGCAGACAGACAGAGACAGAGAGAGAGAGAGAGGTCATTGCGCTGGGATTGATTGTGCTGTCAACGCCAGACCTACCTCTCTCTCTCTCTCTCTCTCTCTCTCTCTCTCTCTCTCTCTTCTCTCTCTCTCTCTCTCTCTCTCTCTCTCTCTCTCTCTCTCTGCTTCTGTGCGTGCGTGCGTGCGTGCGTGCGGGCATGCGTGCGGGCGTTTGTGTGTGTGTTGTGTGTGTGTGTGTGTGTGTGTGTGTGTGTGTGTGTGTGTGTGTGTGTGTGTGTGTGTGTGTGTGTGTGTGTGTATATATATGTATGTATGTATGCATGTATGTATGTATGTATTTATGTATGTATGTAGGTATGTATGTATGTAGGTATATGTATGTTTGTAATGTGTGTGTGTTGTGTGTTTATGTGTGCGTGCGTGCGTACGTTCAAGCGTGCGAGCAAGCGTGTGTGTGTGTGTGTGTATGTGTGTTGTGCGTGCGTGCGTGCGTGCGTGCGTGTGTGTGTGTGTGTGTGTGTGTGTGTGTGTGTGTGTGTGTGTGTGTGTGTGTGTGTGTGTGTGTGTGTGTGTGAGAGAGAGAGAGAGAGAGAGAGAGAGAGTGAGAGTGAGACGAAAGCCTTGTATTTCAGGACTGTACAAGGCTTCTGCTTTCTTCTCTTCCCTTCTCTCTCTTAACTCAGCATTTTCTGTACAGAAATAGCACAGTTGTGGTTTTTTTTATTTTTACCCTTCCCTACCTTCAACTATTTCGTAGTTTTGTAGACCGTAGAGGCACCAATGAAGATTTTGCAACCAGCTTCCTCCACTCCCTGCGGTCCCCTGCTTTCCGTAGCAAATCGTTCCACTCAAGACCAGTCCACTCTCTCTGATGTTGTCTTCCCATCGTTTTCTCTGTCTGCCCCTTCGTCTCCCTCCTTGTACTGTTCCCTGTAGGACAGTCTTGGCCAGTCCAGATGTTCGTGTGACGTGCCTGTACCGCTTTAGTTTGCGACTTTTCACTGAAGTCAGCAGCTCTTCACATGGTCCGATGGCGTTTTTAATTCTGGCCTTCACTATCTCATTATTGATGTGATTTCTGTATGAGATACCAAGGAGTTTGTGAAAGCACCTCATCTCCGCTGCCTGTATCTTTCTTCCAATGTCTGCTGTTATGATCCACGTTTCATATTCGCACAAAAATATGGACATGATCAGGGAACGCGTCAATCTGATCTTGAAGCTGATGGCGATATTCTTGTCATTCCAGTGGACTTTCAGTTTGATTATTGCAGCCGTGGTCTGGGCAGGAATATCCTGGAGAGAATTTCAGGTTTTGATCCTTCATCCGATACTATAGCTCCAAGATATTAGAAGCTACGAAAGGTCTCGATTTTCTTGCCGTCTATTATCATGTCAGTGCTGATGCCATTGGCACTATTTGTCATCAGCTGGGTTTTCTCTGCACTGACCTGCATGCCATATGCCAAAGAGGCTTCATCAAGGTGATTTACCAGGTTGACCAGCTCTTGCTCTTCTTCAGCTAGGCCGTTGATGTCGTCGGAAAAACGTAAGTTTGTCATTGTCCTGCCTCCGATGCTAACTGTTCCCTAACGATTTTCAAGTGCGTCAGCCATTATTCTCTCTAATAAGATGATGTTTCCCTGATCCTAAAGTTTAAAAAAAAGGGTTCCAAGTTTTATATACTGAAAATATGACATACGTGAAGAACGAGTCATAGAATAGTCTAAGTTATAATTAAATAAATCTTTGGCCCAGGCCAAAAGCTGTGTCAGATATTGATGTCAGCTAATTGCCAAGGCCTACACTAAAATGTTGTTATGTTGTAAAATTTTATGTTGAGATTGCCTTCAGCCATGACAAGCTCTTAACATAACAACCTGCACTCTCCTTTAAAGGAGAAAAAAAATCCTCTGAAGTCAGAGTATGGCTGCCTAGATGGCGAGGTACTTGGAAACAGTCATACACGCAAACTTCTCATTCAGTAGTGTGCATTTTCAGTCTCACAGTGATTCTAGGTGTGAGGAGTGAGTTCAGAGTGCACATTCTGGGTTGACCCCCCAGAGTGTTAAGTTGGGGAACGTACAACAACAACAACAACCACAACCACAACAACAACATTCAAGTAATACAAAACACTTTGAAGCCGCGTAGTGTCTGTACTATAGCTACGTTGTATGTCTGTGAATCCTGGACACAAAGGACAAAGGAAGAGAGATGGAGGGAGGAGAAAGAGAGAGAGAGAAAGAGAGAAAGAGGAGGGAGAGAGAGAAAGAGAGAGAGGGAGAAAGATGGAGGGAGGAGAAAGAGAGAGAGGGAGATGGAGAGAGGGAGAGAGAGAGGGAGAGAGAGAGGGAGGGACTTTGAAGCCGCGTAGTGTCTGTACTATAGCTACGTTGTATGCCTGTGAATCCTGGACACAAAAGACAGACGATGAAAACACAACGGCAGCAGCTGAGATGTGGGTTTGAGAAGTCGGACAGATAAACGAACAAATGAAAGCACACTACACGAACCGGGAACAACAACAACAACAACAACAACAATAACAAAACAAAAAACCTCTAACATTTATAAACAACAGGAAATTCAAATATGCGGGTCATGCCCTGCAAAACCCAAGACACAAACCTCACGAAGACTGTCTTTCAAGACAAGACCAAGAACAAAGAGGGGAGAGGGGGGGGGGGGAGGGAGGGAGAGAGAGAGAAGGGGGGGGGGAGAGGGAGGAGGGAGGGGAGAGAGAGGGAGAAGGGGGGAGAAGAGGGAGGAAGAGAGAGAGGAGAGAGAGAGGAGAGGAAGAGGAGAAAGAGAGGGAGAGAGAGAGCGAGGGAGGAGATGAGAGGGAGGGGGGAGAGGAGAGAGATAGATGGGGGGAGAGAGGGGAGGGGGAGAGAGAGGAAAGAGAGAGAGAGGGAGAGGGAGAGGAGAGGAGGAGGGAGAAGAGTGAGGAGAGAGAGAGAGGGTCTGAGAGAGAGAGGGGAGAGAGAGAGAAGGGGGGGAGGAGAGGGATGGAGAGAGAGGGAGAGAGGATGGAGGGAGGAGAAAGAGAGAGGGGAGGGAGGAGAGAGGGTCTGAGAGAGAGGGGGAGGAGAAGAAGAGGGGGGAGAGAGGGAGAGGAGAGAGAGAGGAGGGGGAGAGGGACTGAGAGAGACAGAGGGAGAGGAGAGAGAGGAGAGAGAGAGAAGGGAGAGAGAGAGGGAGGGAGAGGGAGGAGAGGAAGGGAGGGAGAGAGAGAGATAGAGAGGGAGGGGAGAGTGAGGAGAGAGAGAAGGAGAGAGAGAGAGAAGAGAGTGGAGAGAGAGAGGGGTGGGGGAGAGAGAGGGAGGGAGAGAAGAGGAGCGCGCGCGAGAGAGATAGAAACCACCAGCTTCTCTCATGGGCAACATCACCGAATCCTGTGGCCTGAGAATCCATGAAGTCAGCAGCAGGGCAGTATAGCCAAGACCGGTGGAGCAAATGGAGGAAATGAAATCAGGTGGGTGTCATTGGGTGCGGCAGCTAACGCCACACTCACTCGATGACCCCCCCCACCCCCCCGACAGGTGAGACAGGTGAGTGTGTGTATATTTATGTGATAGTCGAATCCCGTTCAAGAAGATTTGTCCTCAGGAGTTAACATCAGTGCCGTTTCCACTCTCCCCCACCCCCACAAAAAAGTCTTTGGGATGAGACTATAAACTGAGGTCCCGTGTGTGAACGCACGCAGAACACCTTGCGCACAAGTTAAAACCTGTTCCGCTTTTTGGAAGAGTATGCCATTGTGTTCCGGTGGGAATGGATGACAAAATATACAAAACGGCATACATGTAAAAAAAAAATATATATATATATAAAACACATGACTGCTTGTTCCATTGTTTGTCCTCGAAATAAACGAATCAAATACAATAAAACAAAAATAAAAAGATAGTAGACAATTACTTTTTTTTTCAAAAGTAGTCTGATAAGACAACTGGCAAAAAAGCCTCGTGAGGAAAATATGTTTTAAAAAGTTCATTCCAACAATTTAAAAAATATTACCAAGAACAAAAACAACAACAAAAAGAAAAAACAAAGTGTAATAGGTGTTAGTGAACTTTAAACGGGTCACCTACAAACGTGTGTGTGTGTGTGTGCGTGAGGTGAGAGTCCATTGTTTTCTGCAAGTCAGTCAGAGGACAGGCAGAGACATTCACCTGGGATTGATAGTACTGTGACCCTGAACATCCCCACCATCCCTATCTCTCTCTGTCTCTCTGTCTCTCTGTTTTGTTCTTCTCTCTGTCTCTCTTCTCGTCTCTCTCTCTTCTGCTCTCTGTCTCTGTCTCTGTCTCTCTCTCTTCTCTCTCTCTCTCTCTCTCTCTCTCTCTCTCTCTCTCTCTCTCTCTCCTCTCTCTCTCTCTCTCTCTCCTCTCTCTCTCTTGAATGTCTGGACCATCAAAGATGCAGTAGATATGATAGTTACAGAAACTTTAAGATTGTTTTTGAAAGAGAGAAGTATGTTAGTGAAACGGATACATATTGCTTTCGCGTTGCAGTTACTCAAGTACGATTGAATGCGCTACCACTAAACAATAATACACATCGCTATAGTAGTTCAAATGAAGATAAGCAGTGCCCTGTTTGTAAAGACCGAATAGAGAATGAAAAACACTTTTTATTTAATTGCCCTGTTTACGAAGATTTGAGACACAAGTTTCTTAAAGATGCGAAGAGACTTCCTTTGCACGTGCTACTCAAAGCTACAATATCTACTGATAGACATAATTTATAACGATTTATTTTTCATGCAACCAACAGAAGAAGTAAGATAACTTTAGATTTGTTATGAATATTCAAGGAACAGGTGATGTAATTTCTTTATTATTGCTGATATACCATTTCATATTCATATACATTGATCGTAATGTGTTTATAACACTCATGTCATATGTCCACACCACACGCCCGTCATTCCTTTGTATTGTGGCCTAAGGCCGATGTACAGTAAAAGTCTGAAGTCTGAAGTCTGAAGTCTCTCTCTCTCTCTCTCTCTCTCTCTCTCTCCTCTCTCTCTCTCTCTCTCTCTCTCTCTCTCTCTCTCTCTCTCTCTCTCTCTCTCTCTCTCTCTGAAGTGTCTGACTGGATGTCAAAAGGCCCATGGGTGCTTATTCATTATCCTCAAAATAATCTCTCTCTCTCCTCTCTCTCTCTCTCTCTCTCTCTCTCTCTCTCTCCTCTCTCTCTCTCTCTCTCTCTCTCTCTCTCTCTCTCTCCTCTCTCTCTCTCTCTCTCTCTCTCTCTGAGTGTGAGTGCGCGCGCACGCACAGCCTCTCTTTATATTTGTGTACAGCCTTCAGAATAAGGGATATCTTGGTATCTTAAGTCATATTTTTTAACTGATTGTTGTTGTTGTTATACATCAATGTTGTTACAAATGTCTCCACCAAACAGCACCCTCCTACCTCTGTGAATGTCTTCACCTGTACTCACCTTCTCGTTCCCTCCGCTCTGCTGCAGATCATCATCATCATCATCATCATCAGACCCGTGACCTTGGCGGTCGTGGGGGAGACACGAAAGACGATGCCGTGGTAAGCCTCCTCCATCCATCTCGGTCCTCGGCTCTGCGCAGTAGTGCCGAGTCATTCATCCTGGTCCATTCTCTGATGTTGTCCATCCATGACTTGTTCTGTCTTCCCCTCTTTCTGCCACCTTCGAGTGTTCCCTGCAGTACTGTTTTTGGCAGAGTGTTGTGGCGGGTGACGTGGCCGAACCATGTCAGCTTTTTCTTTTTGACGATGGTGAGAAGGGGTTCCTGTGGACCTGCCAGCCGTGTTATTTGACTCTTGACAAATTCATTAGTCTTTCGTTCTCTCTAGGATATGCCCAGCAGTTTTCTATGGCATTTTGCTTCAAATGACTGGATTCGCTTTGCTGTTTCAGCAATCAATGTCCAGGTTTCACTTCCGTACAGCAGGATAGTCTGAATTAGGGCTTTGTAGAGCTTTAGTTTGATTGGGAAACTGATCTCTTTACTTTTCCATATGGTGGTGAGTTTTGTCATGGAAGATGTTGCCATGGCTATTCTGACTTTGATTTCTGTCGTCGATCGCCCGTCCTTTGTGAGTGTAGCGCCAAGGTATTTAAAAGTGTCTGCCTCCTCCAGTTGTTGGCCGTTCATGTAAATTTTAGCAGTGGCGTTGCTCGTGCTGTTCACAAGTACTTTACTTTTCTCCGAGCTCACCTCCATTCCATATGCTCCAGCTCTGTTCTCAAGTCTGGTCGTAAGATCTTGCAGCTCTGTGTTACTTCCGCCCATGAGGTCAATGACATCGGCAAACCGCAAGTTGTTGAGAGGTCTGCCGCCAATGGAGATGGTAGAGTGGAAGTCATGGAGGGTCTCTCTCATAATGTTTTCCAAGAACAGATTAAACAAGACTGGAGATAACAGGCATCCTTGTCGGACCCCAACTGTGGTTTTGAAGTAGTCTCCGACCTGATTGTTCAGAAGCAGTGCACTGCTTGTGGTGTTGTATAGTGCTTGAATGGTTTGCACTAGTCCTTCTTCAATGCCAAAAATTCTGAGGCCCTGCCACGGGCCTTCGTGCCATACTCTGTCGAAAGCCTTCTTGAAGTCGATGAAGTTGTGGAACAGGTCTCTCTGATGTTGAAGATGTTTTTTCATCAGGATGTGGCAGTTAAAAATCTGTTCGATTGTGCTCCTGCCTGCCCTGAACCCAGCTTGTTCCTCTGCAAAGTGTTCTTCTGCCTCCTTCTTGAGTCGATTCAAAATAATTTTGAGCATGATCTTGCTGGTGTGGCTGATGAGGCTGATTGTTCTATAGCAAACATTGGCGTAAATTCCCCTTCTTGGGCAGGGGTATGATGAGTGATTGTGTCCATTCTGTTGGCCACTGTTTTGTCTCCCAAATCTTCTGACAGATAGCTGTAACATGTGTGATGACTGTTTCGCCACCATGCTTGAGCAGCTCTGCTGGTATGTTGTCTGCTCCTGGGGACTTTCCTACTGGTAAGCTGCGATGGCTTCTTCCACTTCTTCCCTCAGTATAGGTAATGGCGAGGGTGCTCTTGATGTTGCTGCCTTCCCTTCTTCGCTGCAGATACCTTGTGCTTACGAATACCTAAATTCAACCAATCCACTGTTGGTCGTCGCTCTTTCTCTATTTCTGGTCCATCAATCTGGAACGACCTTCCCCTCTCTCTTCGACAAAAGCCTACTTATGACACATTTAAATCCAGCCTCAAGACATATGTATTTCAAATCTAGCTTTTTCCCTCCTCTTTCATCTCAAAACTGCCCCTGCCTTCAACAGCCAAAATCCCATTACCCTGCCAAAGCCTACAACCTGTGTGTGTGTGTGTGTAGATGCATACATTTGAATTTGTTCAAGCTATTAATAGTTATTGGATGCATGACTGTAAGAATATGTTGAATGCAAGCGCTCTGATTTGTCTTTGCAAGTTATAGCGCTATACAAATTCCATTTATTATTATTATCATTATCAGTATTATTATTGTACAATAACATTTTGCTGTTGCTTTTTTCGCCACCACCAAAATACTAAGCAGTTCGGCAACCCCCCTTCATGTATGGGCCAATGGCCTTTTCAAATCTTTGAGTTCTCTCTCTCTCTCTCTCTCTCTCTCTCTCTTCTCTCTCTCTCTCTCTCTCTCTCTCTCTCTCTCTCTCTCTGTGTCTCTTTGCACCCTTAAGCGACTGGTAATGTTATAGTGGTACTTGTTTTATCCTAATCTCCTACTCCCACAACCAACTACTTTCCTTTGTCCAAGGGATTTTTGTTTAGCAATGATAAACAGTTCCATAACTCGATTAAATGCTCTCTCTCTCTCTCTTTCTCTCTCTCTCTCTCTCTCTCTCTCTCTCTCTCTCTCTCTCTCTCTCTTGGATCTTTAACCCACTTGATACATCAACAATAGCAAACCACAGTCCGTAGCCTTGGAGACAAAGTTACCTATCTGCCCTTACCTCTATCTATCCATCTCTTACTCTCTCCTGAAGACTATCATTATTTTTATGAGGAAGGACAGTACAGGGCTGGTCTCTGCACTGTCTCTTCTATTGTCGCCTTGTTTCTCTTAATTCAGCGTGTCCATTTTTCGCTACGTACTCTGGACTTGTTAGTCTCAGAAGCAGAAGTGGAAAGTGCAGGCAGAGGAGAGAGAGAGACACAGAGAGAGAGAGAGAGGAGAGAGAGAGAGAGAGAGAGAGGAGAGAGAGAGAGAGACAAAGAGAAACAGACAGACAGACAGTGAGAGAGACACACAGAGAGAGACAGTGAGAGAGATAGAAATAGAGAGAAAGAGAGACCTTTTCTTTTTTATTCTTTTATATCGAGGATAATGGAATAAGCACTTATGTGCTTTTTTTACATCTAGTCCCCGTGTGTCTGCGGTTTCGTAAATTCTGTCATCTGTTCCCACCGGCATA
>CM054138.1:14409829-14414829 GCA_028751875.1 Rapana venosa | reverse complement strand
TTGGTTGGTTGGTTGGATGGTTGGTTGGTTGGTTGGTTGGCTGGTTGGTTGGTCAGTTCGTTCTTTCGTTCCTTCGTTGGCTGGCTGGTCGATTCGTTCGTTCAATTATTGATTGACTGGTTGGATGGCTTACTTTTATTGTTGGGTTCTTTGATTGCCTGCTTGTACGTTTATTTTTTTCCTTTTCTTAAATTGAACCATTTTTCTTTTTCATTAATCGAAAAATGTCAGACTTCTCTCTCTGTCTCTGTTTGTCTGTCTATTCATTTTTTTTTAATTTATTCTTTTATATCGAGGATAATGGAGTAAGCACTCATGTGCTTTTTTACATCCAGTCCCCGTGTGTATGCGGTTTTGTAAATTCTGTCTGTCTGTCTGCCTGTCTGTCTGTCTGTCTGTCTGTCTCTCTCTCTCTCTCTCTCTCTCTCTCTCTCTCACCACACACACACACACACACACACACCCCACACACACACCCGCGCGCGCGCGCGCGCGCACACACACACATACACACACACAAAACACACATTGAAACTATTAGGAATAGCAGACACAGACAATTTTTTTTAAGGGTAAAGGTGTCGCATAACCTATAAGGTCGTAAGGGAGCGAGGCATCAGAAACCTCAACTTCTCTAGGGGCCATCATATTCAGGGCGGCGCCCATCTCCTCTCTCTCGCTGCTTTACCTTCCCTAACCCTAAAGAGGGCAGGTACCCATTTACAGCAGGGAGAACTGGGGGAACTGTACTGAAGCCAAGGCGCACAAACCGTCACCCATCCAACTGGTAACCATGCTCGATGCTGCTTAACCTTGGCTGGGGAAAAGCGAGTGCTCTGACCACTGAGCCAGACCGTCCCCACAAATATGACAGACAAAATCCACTACTGAGACCTTTTTTTTGTAGCCCATGACATATGCCAGACACCTCCTGCTGTCAAAGTGGACAGAACAAAGTCAGATCAGTGACAGATAAAAATGGCCTGGTGGTATCAAGCAGATTAGGAAAAGATTGAGCTGGTAGGTAATGGACGGTGTGTGTGTGTGGAGGGGGGGGGGATGTAGATGGGTGTGTGTGTGTGTGCGTGTGTGTGTGTGTGTGTGTGTGTGTGTGTGTGTGGTGTGTGTGTGTGTGTGTGTGTGTGTGTGTGTGTGTGTGTGTGTGTGTGTGTGGTGTGTAGATGTGTGTGGTGTGTGTGTGTGTAGGTGTGAGTGTGGGGTGGTGTGGGGGGTGGGTGTGTATGTGTTTCTCTGTGTGTTTCTGTGTATGTCGCTGTGTGTTTGTGTGTGTATGTGTGTGAATATATGTTTGAGTATGTGTGTGAGTGTGTGTGTGTGTTTCTGTGTGTTTCTGTGTGTGTGTATGTGTGAGTATATGTTTGAGTATGTGTGTGAGTGATGTGTGTCTCTGTGTGTCTCTGTGTGTGTATGTGTGTGTATGTGTGAGTATATATTTGAGTATGTGTGTCTGAGTGATGTGTGTCTCTGTGCGTGTATGCGTGTGTGTATGTGTGAGTATATGTTTGAGTATGTGTGTGTGATGTGTGTGTGTGTGTGTCTCTGTGTGTTTCTGTGTGTGTCGCTGTGTGTGTGCGTGTGTGTGCGTGTGTGTGTGTGTGTGTGTGTCTGTGTGTTTCTGTGTGTGTCGCTGTGTGTGTGTGCGTGTGTGTGCGTGTGTGTGTGTTTGTGTGTGTGTGTGAGTATGTGTTTGAGTATGTTGTGTGTGTATGTGTGAGTATGTGTTTGGGTATGTGTGTGAGTGTGTGTGTATGTGTTTGTCTGTGTCTGTCTGTGTCTGTGTGTGTACGGGGCGGGGGGGGGGGGTGTGGAGTGTTGTTCAAGATAGACTCGTCTTTATTCTGAACTGCTGGCTGGTTTTAGAAATTATTCAGAAGTGAAGAAATTGAATGTAAACATATTTACATGTACGTGCGTATTTATGAGAGTTAAGTGTGCACACATGCAGACGTGCGTGGTGTGCATGCATACATACATACACATCACACACGCGCGTAAATGAATGCACGGACGTATGCACGCGTGCGCACGCACGCACACACACACACACATCCATATAATAATAATAGTAATAATATTGATAATAATAATATAATAATGATATTGATGATGATGATGATGATGATGATGATGATGATGATGATGATGATGATGATGATGATGATGATGATGATGGTACACTACCACCACCCCCACTACAACAACAGCAACAGCAACAACAACAACAGCAGCAGCAGAATGGCTGGCAGTGAAAGAAGAAAATATGTTGTTCGTTCTTGATGTTCCGTGTGACTTCTGACTACATAAGAACATTCATTCCCCAATCTTCATCAACCAAGCTCAAACTGAGATTCGATCCTACGACTCACCACTACACTGTGATTCATGCCAGAACCCCACAGCCTCATGTATTCACCTGTCACACCTGTCAGAAGAGATGATATATATATATATATGTGTGTGTGTGTGTGTGTGTGTGTGTGTGTGTGTGTGTGTGTGTGTGTGTGTGTGTGTGTGTGTGTGTGTGTGGTGTGTGTGGTTGTGTGTGTGTGTGTGTGTGTGGTGTGTGTGTGTGTGTGTGTGTGTGTGTGTGTGTGTGTGTGTGTGTGTGTGTGTGTGTGTGTGTGTGCGTGTGTGTGTGTGTGTGTGTTGTGTGTGATGTGTTTTGTGTGTGTTGTGTTGTTTTTTATTATTATTATTATTATTATTCTTTTATATCAAGGATAATGGAATAAGAACTTATGTGCTTTTTTTACATCCAGTCCCGTGTGTATGCGGTTTTGTAAATTCTGTCATCTGTTCCCACCGGCACACAATGGCCTACTCTTACAAAAAGCGGAACAGGATTTAACGTGTGCGCAAGATGTGTGTGTGTGTGTGTGTGTGTGTGTGTGTGTGTGTGTGTGTGTGTGTGTGTGTGTGTGTGTGTGTGTGTGTGTGTGTGTGTGTGTGTGTGTGTGTGTGTGTGTGTGTGTAGAGAGAGAGAGACCGACAGACAGACAGACCGACAGACCGACCGATCGATCGATCGATCGATCGATCGATCGATAGATACATACATACATACATACATACATACATACATACATACATACATACATACATACATATATACATTAATACATACATACATACATACATACATACATACATGCATGCATGCATACATACATACATACATACATACATACATACATACATACATACATACATACATACATACATACATACATACATACATACATACATACATACATACATACATACATACATACATAGAAAGAAAATGCTAACAATAAATTGTGAGAATAAGGAGCGGGAGGGAGGTGGAAACTTTCATTTCATACCACTTTATGTCACGGAAGATTTCTCTACATGAAATTTGGGCTGCTCTCACCCCGGGGAGAGTGCATCGCCACAAGAGCAGCGCCACCCAATTTTTATTTTTCATTTTTCCTGTCTGCAACTGTTTTTGTTTCCCTATCAGAGTGAATTTTTTTTATCTTCCGAATTTTGCCAGGAACTACTCTCTTGTTGCCGTGGGTTCTTTAACGTGCGCTAGATAATTGTGTGTAACACACGGGACCTCAGTTTATTGACTCATCCGAAAGACTAGCAACCAGACCACCACTCATGGTCTAATGGATGGGGGAAAAGTTTCGAGCCCAAACGGAGATCGAACCATAGCACACTTCCGACCCGGACTTTTCGCTTTCTAGGCAGGTACGTTACCTCTAGATCACCGATCCTCTGCAATGATAGGGAACAAGAAACAGGCTACACACCACCACTATATTTTTGCTACTTTTCCTTCTGTTTTCCTATACTACTATTGCATTCATGCCACACGTACTAAGGCATCCACAGAAATATATTTAAACAATTTTTTTTTTTGGTTTAAAGACTAGCCTCGAACTCAAAACATATGTGGTTTTGTACAAATTTGGTAGGTTTGAAATGTTTTTCACTAAACACTGTACCCCCCCCCCCCCCCCTCTCCCCTTAGTCCTCTGTCGTCTGCTAGCCTCCTAACCACAATGTGCATGCGCGGGGGTCAATACTGTAGAAACACAAGCAATCCTCATTTTAATGATCATTTCCATCTTCCTCATGACTACCTGGTTTTGCTCTCTATGTCCTAAATCCCTACAACAACAAAAATCAAGAACACAGTGCATATGTTTTTTCATATTCTAAACTAAAAAAATAATTGTAAAATTCAGCATAAGTTTCTTTTCGGACTAGCACTGTGTTAAAGATACTACATGACCAGGAAGCTAAATGTGGAGTAGAGCCCCATCCCCACCCCCACCCCCACCTAAAATAAAAAAGGGAAGAGAAGAAAAAAAGGGAAGGAAATATCCGGAGGGGGGGGGGGGGGGGGAATAATAAATTGTGTGTGTCTGTCAAAGCTTCATTGAGTTCCTGGTTCCGTGTTCCTTTCCACTGACGTAGAAAGTTCGAGACTTCTATTCTGACAGGCAGTCGCCATGGAAACCAGAATTAGTTCGTGAGTCTGAGACCGTGCTTTCTCTCAGTGACTGGCAAGTAAAGATGAATTTGACTGGTTTGGGGGGAGGGGGGGTATGGAATAAGGAGGAAGGTGGGGGGGGGAGGAAATGGGGAAGTGGGGAGGGGATTCTCAGGAGAGGGAAGAAGGTTGGGGAAGCAAGAAGGTAGTTGATGGCCTCTCTTTGATTTTTTTTAAATGTGTTTCTATATGAAAGTTATGGTTGTTGTGTGTGTGTGTGTGTGTGTGTGTGTGTGTGTGGGTGTGGGTGTGGTGTGGTGTGTGTGTATGTGATCTATCTACACACCACAGCTTATATTATATATATATATATTATATATATTATTTATTTAGATACATACATACATACATACATTACATACTATAAACGGGAACATATGTGTGATTTTTTATACTATGTTGTTTCGATGAGAAACATGTTTTATAACTAGGCAGGAAGAACCTTTGTGTG
>CM054138.1:14402329-14404829 GCA_028751875.1 Rapana venosa | reverse complement strand
TGTGTGTGTGTGTGTGTGTGTGTGTGTGTGTGTGTGTGTGTGCGTGTGTGTGTGTGTAATGAATGGTGTGTGTTGTGTGTATGATGTGTGTGCGTGTGTGTGCGCGCGCGCGTGCGTGTGTGTGCGCGCGCGCTGGTGTGTATGTGTGTTACGTGCGTGAGCGTGCTTGCGTGTGCGCGCGCGCGCGCGCGTGTGTGTGTGTAATAATACCAAGAATATCGGCAGAAGAACTTGCAGTCCCCAAAAAAATACAAGGAAGGAAGAGGGGAGAAGAGAAAGAGGAGAGAAAATACCAGAAGAAGAAAAAAAAAGATTTACAATCCCTGTGTCAAAGCTTCATTACATTCCCAATTCCTTTCCAGTGACGTCGACGGGGACTGGATGTAAAAAAAAAAAAAAAGCACATGGGTGCATATTCATTATCCTCAAAATAAAAGAAGTCAATTTGTCATTGTCGACATAACCAAGATTCAAGATTATTTTTTTATCAAGAACCACCCCTTCCCCCTCCTCCACCCACCCCCCACCCCTTCCCCACCACCAGGGGTACATGAAATCTAACAAAAACCACACACTTACAGATGTAGGCGTATGTGAAAATACAACACAAATTCATTCCCACAATGAAGAGCACTATTTTATGGATTCGTATGGAGGGGAAAAAAAAGAAAGAAAGAACATTCGCAATACAGGAAAAGAACGAGAAGTAAACACGATGTTTTAGATACATTACATACCAGACTTATTCTTCCTGACCTAGAATGTTGCCATGGGCTGGTGGCCTCACGGCGGCCTGATATTGATGGGCTCCCTGTGGACTTCCGACCCTGGGGATGAGACATAACGAATCTGGGTATGGCTGTGGCGGGGTGAGATTGAGATGAGCGGCGTGGGAACAGCAGGACGGGGGACGTCACAGAAGATGAGGCAGCAAAAAAATAAATAAATGGATAGATAAAATAAAATTTAAAAAAATAAAACGTTGCTATGAAAACCTAGGCTGTTGGTGATTCTAGCGCTGTCAGTCCTGCCACAACTTCAAATGAATGACATGACTGCCAAGATCGATTTGGCCAGGTATTTTTTTTTCAATATTATAATACGGTGGGGCGGGGGGGTGGGGGGTGGGGTTGGGAGCAGGGATAGAGAAAGAACTTCCAAGACGAATTTGGCCAGGGTTATTTTGTTAAATATTTGCTTGGAATTTTTTTAGAAAAGAATGGAGGTTTGGGGGGGGGGGGGAGAGAGAGAGAGAGAGAGAGAGAGAGATGAGGAGTGGAGAGAGAGAGGAGAGAGAGAGAGGAGTGAGAGGAGAGATGGAGGAGAGAGAGAGAGAGAAGTGAGAGAGAGGAGAGAGAGAGGAGGAGAGAGAGAGAGAGAGAGGAAGAGAGAGAGGGAGATGAGATGAGAGAGAGGAGAGAGAGAGAGAGGGCTGGTAATGGGAAGGAAGATAAAGTTTCTTTGCCTTCAAAAGAAATGTGTGTGTTGTGTGTGTGTATGTGTGAGTGGATATGTGTAGATAGATGTGTGTAATGTGTGTGTGTGTGTGGATGCGCATGTGTGTGTTTGAGAGAGAGAGAGTGTGTGTGTGTGTGTGTGTTTGTGTGTGTGTGTGTGTGTGTGTGTGTGGTGTGTGTGTGTGTGTGGTGTGTGTGTGTGTGTGTGTTGTGTGTGTGTGTGTGTGTGTGTGTGTGTGTGTAGTGTTAGTGAGTGTATGTTGTAGTGTGTGAGTGTGTGTGTGTGTTGTGAGTGTGAGTGTGTGTGTGGTCTGTGTGCTGTGTGCGTAGATGTGTGTGAGTGTTTGAGTGTGTGTGCATGTGCACCTGCACTGCATGCGTGCGTGTGCGTGTTGGCAGTTCTAGGACTGTCCCTCTTGCCACATCTTCAATGAATGCTATGACTGCCCACATGAATTTGGCCATGGTCTTTTTGTTATATAATATTTATATTACGGTAGGGGGGGAGGAGGGTAGAGGGGTTAGAGAAAGAACTTCCAAGACGAATTTGGCCAGGGGTTTTTTGGGTAAACTATTGCTTGGGATTTTTTAGAAAAAGAAATGGGGAGTTGGGGGAGGGGAGATAAAAAGAGGCTGGTAATGAGAAGGAGGTGGATAAAATTCCTTTTGTTTTTATCTTTATACATATACTTTGCTTTGAAGGAAAATGCATTGCGCACCAAAAGAAATGTGTGTGTGTGTTGTTTGTGTGGTGTGTGTATGTTGTGTGTGTGTGTGTGTGTGTGTGTGTTGTGTGTGTGTGTGTGTGTGTGTGTGTGTGTGTGTGTGTGTGTGTGTGTGTGTGTGTGTGTGGTGTGTGTGTGTGTGTGTGTGTGTGTGTGTGTGTGTGTGTGTGTGTGTGTGTAGGGAGGTGTGTGTTGTTTGTGTGGTGTGTGTGTGTTGTTGTGTGTAGATGTGTGTGTGAGAGAGAGAGTGTGTGTGTGTGTGAGAGAGAGAGGTGTGTGTGTGGGGTGTGGGGGGGGGGGGGGGTGTTGTGAGTGTGA
>CM054138.1:14392329-14394829 GCA_028751875.1 Rapana venosa | reverse complement strand
TGTATGTATGTATGTAGTATGTATGTATGTATAGTATGTATGTAGTATGTATGTAGTAGTATGTAGTATGTATGTACGTACGTAGTAGTGTATGTACGTAGCATGTATGTAGTATGTATGTATGTCGTATCGTACGTAGCGTCGTACGTACGTGTTTTGTTGTGCCTGCATGTCGTATGTATGTGTCGTAGTTGTAGTAGTGTGTCTGGTTTGTGTGTGTGCGTGCGTGCGTGCGTGTGTGCGTGGTGGCGTGCGTCGCGTGTGCGTGCGTGCGTGCGTGCGTTCGTGCGTGTGTGTGTGTGTGCGTGCGTGCGTGCGTGGCGTCGTGCGTGCTGTGTGTGTGTGTGTTAGGCGGACCAGATGTGAAATACTATCTGTATTTGTTGTTCCTGGGTTACATCAGAGCCCCCCGAGCAAGGCTCCCCACTGGTGAGAGTTAACCTTCACCACCGCTTTGTGCCCACCCTGACAGTAGCTGCATTCTCTCTGTCTGTCCTTCCGATGAGACTATAAACCCAGGCCCCGTGTGCGAAACGCACGCAGAACATCTTGCGCGCACGTTAAATCCTGTTCCGCTTTTCGGAAGAGTAGGCCATTGTGTGCCGGTGGGAACGGATGAGAGACTTTCGAAAACTGCATACACACGGGGACTGGATGTAAAAAAAAAAAGCACATGAGTGCTTATTCCATTATCCTCGATATTAAATAAATAAATTAAAAAAATAAATAAATCATGTCATCTGAGCGCTTTGATTTGTTGCTTTACAAGATTCAGCGCTATATAAATTCCATTTATTATTATTATTATTATTATGTGGACGTCGGCTATACTGGGAATATTTCGTGTCTCTGTAACCCACAGAACGCTGACCCATGACTTACGGGATCTTAAACGTGCATATTTTGATCTTCTGCGTGTGTATATACACGGGGGAAATTAAAGCACTGGCAGGTCTGCAGTTGAAGTTGACTTGGGAGATCGTAAAAACTCCCCACCGATGAGATTCGAGCCCTCGACTTCATGAACCCAAGGGATTGGAGTCATAAGGTCTTCCTTCATTACGTGGCTATAGCGTCTGTGGAAATGTTATCTGATTTGGTCCCCACCTTTGGTGTTAAAGCCTTTACTGGGGCATTGTGTTCTAGTAGCCATAGTGTGTGTGTGAGTGTGTGTGTGGTGTGTGTGTGTGTGTGTGTGTGTGTTGTGTTGTGTGTGTGTGTTGTGTTGTGTAAGTTTGTGTGTTTGTGTGTGTAAGTGTGTTGTGTGTGTGTGTGTGGTGTGTGTAAGTCTGTGTGTGTGTGTGTGTGAGTGTGGTAGTCTGTGTGTGATGTGTGTGTTGTTGTGTGGTGTGTGTGTGTGTGGTGTGGTGTGTAAGTCTGTGTGTGTGTATGTGGTGTGTGTTTTGTGTGTGTGTGTGTTGGTGTGTGTTTTGTGTGTGTGTGTGTCTGTTTGTAGTCTTGTTGTATGTAATTGTTCATGGTGTAGTGTTTTTTGTTGTTGCTGTGTGTGTCTGGTGTGTGTTTTGTGTGTGTGTGTGTCTGTGTTGTAGTGTTGTTTTCTGTATCTTGTATTCCTTTTTTCATGTGAAGAATAAAGTCGGATTTTTGATTGGACTTGGACGTTTCAAGGTTGTCTTTTTTTCTACTTGTTGTGACGGTGTGGCGTTTTTGTTCTTCTTCTCTTCTTATTTTCTTTGTGTTTTTTTTTTTGTGTTTCCCCTTATTCTCTTGTTTCTTTTTCTTTCACCTGCTAAATCGGACAGCTCGGACTTTTTTGACTTCTCTGCCGTTTTTTCATTTTCTTTTTCATTTCTAACTTGTAAATTATTATTTTTTACGGCATTGAATGCTTTCTTTTCCTTCTTTTCCTTCCTCTTCTTTTTCTTCTTTTTTTTTTTTCTTTTGTTCCTTCTTCTCTTCTCTTTTTCTTTGCGTTTTGCATTTTTCTTTCTTCTGGTTTTTTACTTCTGCGATTCTTTCTTCTTCTTTTCCATTTTTTCAATTTCTTCCTTCTTTTTTCTTTTCTTCTTCCCTCCTTTTTTCGCATTCTTTCTTTTTCTTCTTTTCTCCTCCCTTCTCTCTCTCTCTTCTTTCTTTTCTTCTCTTTCTTCCTTCTTCTTTCTTTGCATTCTTTCTTCTTCGCAATTCTTCTTTTTCTTTTTCTTCTCCTTCTTTGCAATTCTTCTCCTTCTTCTTCTTTCCAATTCTTCTCCTCATCCTCATCTCCTTCTTTTTCTTCTTCTTCTTCCCCTCCTTATTCTTCGCAATTCTTTTTTTTTCTTCTTTTCTCCTCCTCCTCCTCCTCCTTCCTCCTCTTCTTCTTCTTCTCCTTCTTTCCATTCTTCTTTTTCTTTGCATTCTTCTTTACATTCTTCTTTTTCTTTGCATTCTTCTTCTTCTTCTTCTTCTTCTTCTTCTTTGCATTCTTCTTTGCACTCTTCTTCTTTGCTTTCTTCTTCTCCGCAATTCTTCTTCTTCTTCTATACATTCTTTTTTGCAC
>CM054138.1:14384829-14387329 GCA_028751875.1 Rapana venosa | reverse complement strand
AGCTTTGAAACAAGTTGATGTTGATATTGTCTTCAGCCGTATCAAGCTTTTATAGCATGATAACAACTTTGCACTCTCCTCTCTCTCTCTCTCTCTCTCTCTCTCTCTCTCTCTCTCTCTCTCTCTCTCTCTCTCTCTCTCTCTTCTCTCTGTCTCTCTCTGGGCTCTCTGTCTCTCTCTGTGTCTCTCTGTCTCTCTCTCTCTCTGTCTCTCTCTCTCCTTAAAAGGAGAGAGAAAAATCCTTTGAAGTAGGAGTATGGCGAGGTACTTTGAAAAAAAAATCAAATAAAACAAAACAAAAACCAGCCATACACGCAAACTTCTCACTCAGTGATTCCTCAGGTGAGACAAGTCAGAGAGTGTATAATTATTATTCTGGGTGACCCTTCGTGTGTATGTAAGTTTAGGGAATGCCTAGCAACAAGAGGAAGAAGAAAAGAAAGAAGAAGAAGAAGAAGAAGAAGAAGAAGAAGAAGAAGAGAAGAAGAAGAACAACAACAACAACAACAACAACAACAACAACAACAACAACCACACTACTGCTGCTGCTGCTGCTGCTGCTGCTGCTGCTGCTGCTGCTGCTGCTGCTGCTACTACTACCTACTACAAGAAACCAATTATTGTAGTCGATATTTAAACTTGTCGAGGGAAGAGTGTGGCAAGATAAAGACAGAGAGACAGACAGACAGACAGAGACAGAGAAACAGACAGAGACAGAGAGAATGAATGAATGAATGAATGAATGAATGAATGAATGAATCTTTATTTTTCAAGGGTAACAGAATAAGCATACTTATACTTTATTTTTCATCCGGCCCTTGCCCTGATTAGGGACTATCAACAGAACAAGAGGAAAAAGGGAGAGAGAGGGGGGGGGGGGGGAGAAAGAGAGAGAGGGCGAGAGGGAGGGAGAGAAAAGAGAGAGAGAGAGAGAGAGAGAGAGAGAGAGAGAGAGAGAAGGGGAGAAGAGAGACACACAATTTTATTGCTATTTAGCAATCAAGCCACATAGCACTGCGGCGCGGTAACAACGATATCGAACGCGACGCGATTACAATGACATGGAAATCATGGCAGTAGTGGTATGTACATCAAGATTCGATACATTATTGTCTGATTTGCCAAAAATTGAGACACTTGAGAGAGAGAGAGAGAGAGAGGAGAGAGAGAGAGAGAGAGAGAGAGAGAGAGAGAGAGAGAGAGACACACACACAGAGAGACAGAGAGAGAGAGAGACACACAGAGAGAGAGAGAGAGACACAGAGAGAGAGAGACACACAGAGAGAGAATATTGGCAATGACAATTTTGAATGGGTTTTTTTTGTTATTGTTGGTGTTTTGTTTGGTTTGGCCTAGGGTTCTTTTTTGCTTTTTTTTTTTTGGTTTTTGCTTTTTTTTGTTCCTCGGTTGGAGCTCCCAGATTCCCCAGCGGTGAGATTGTTACCCATGCTACTGCTGTTTTTACACGCACCATTAAGGTAGCCGCATTCCGACTTCGGGGACGCTGTCTAAACACGACCCCTGCGTGTATGCGCCTTTGTTTGGGGTGTGCTTTGGTTTGGTTTTGTTGTCATAATTATAGTCTTACTGGTATAAAATGACCTACTTTTTGGGGGGAAAGGCGAAACGGGTTTTTAATATGTGCGCTAGGTGTTCTGCGTGTGTTCGCTTACGGGGCTTCGGTTTGGAGTCTCATCTGAAAGATTTTTTTTTTTTGGGGGGGGGTGGGAGTACAATGGTAAATAAACAGTAAAGAGGGGGAAGGAGGAAGAAAAGACGGAAAGAACAAGGGAAAAAAGTGTGTATGTGTCAGTTGTTGCTGCTGTTGTTATTGTTGCTGTTGTTTTTGTTGTTGCTGTCGTTCCTTTTGCTGATGCTGCTTTTGTTGTTGTTCCTGTTGTTGTTTCTGCTTTTGTTGCTGTTACTGTTGTTGTTGCTGCTTTTGTTGTTGTTGCTGCTGTTGCTACTGATGCTTTTGTTGTTTCTGTTGTTGCTGCTGCTTTTGCTGTTGTTGTTGCTGCTGTTTTGTTGTTGTTGTTGTTGCTGTTGTTTTAATTGTTGTTGCTGCTGTTGATGTTTCTGCTGCTTTTGTTGCTGCTATTGTTCCTGTTGTTGCTGCTGCTTTTGTCGTTGTCGTTGCTGCTGCTTTTGTTGTTGTTGTTGCTGCTATTGTTGCTGCTATTGTTGCTGCTGTTGGTGCAGATGTTGTTGTTGCTATTGTTGTTGTTGTTGTGCGTTTCTCAGCTTAAGACATTGACAGTCGCCCTGAATATGCTGTACTCTGACTCACTCATCTCTCATTTATTTATTTTATTTATTTATTTATACCACTTTTAAGTCATGAGATTTCTCTGCGTGAAACTCGGGCTGCTCTCCTCGGGGAGAGCGCGTCGCCACAAGAGCAGCGCCACCCATTATTCTTTTTTTGTTTGTCTGCAACTGTATTTGTTTCCCTATCAGAGTGGCTTTTTTCTAAGAATTTTGCCAGGGACAACTCTCT